>VXAA01000465.1:532410-553834 GCA_013399115.1 Anseranas semipalmata
TTTCTTTTAAATGATAAAAAGAACTCTGCCTGCTACTATGGGCACACAGACTCTTCAGAGTCCAGTGTACAGTGGGTATGCTGGGTGAGGACGTACTTTGGTTTGCTTTAGGTGTCTATGGAAATGCAGGTGGAGACAATGTGCAGGTAGTTCCTCTGTTCAGCTTTCTTTGCAAAGGTCTTGGCCTTTACTACATTGATTGTGGGATTACACAAATGAACTTGAAATAACTCAGGAAAGATAGGCCCTGACTACACTTTCTCTGCAGCCAGAAATGAGGGTAGATATATCCCTTCATAAGGGGGAAGTAAGAACAACTGTTTCCTAGAAAGTAGAGATTTGCAGCATTTTTGCAGCTCTCCACTCTTCCTAATAAATCCAGAATTTATAGTTCAAAGAAAAATTTTGCGGTAGCTCATTAAAAATAAATAAATCTTAGCTACTTACAAAAGTGAGTATCTCATATAGGGTTTACTCTAAGGGCCTTGAAGACTTTACATATAAATCTTTATAATAAACCATGAGGGAAACAGTGAACTTCTAATTTTGAAGAAGGGATACTTAATATTCTGAGACTCCATACTAATATTAGAAATCTCTCAGATAGGAAGAGCAAGCAGAAATCTGTGTTCCCCTTAATTGTCCCCTTTCTGTTTGCTGCCCTGTAGACAAGGGCTTTCCAAACGTGGAATTACAGGGGCTCTTTGGAGGGATTGCTATTTCTTGAGTTCGCCAAGTGGACAGAAGATATGTTGTGTGGCTGTATTCTCCCCAACCAAAAGCATGGATCCAATGCAACGTACTATTGTAAAGCTGCTCAAATGTACAAGCTACCTGTCCCAGGGTAACCTAGTACTTTCAGGGGAGGAGGGTAAAACAACATGTCTCCCAGCTTTCATCCCTGTGCTTTACATCTTGAACTCTGGGTAGAACAGAGGAAAAGGTAAATGGCAACTGATATTTTTTCTGCTCCCTTGCAAGGAGGATAGAAAACAGCATTTGTAGGTGTTTTTAGCTATTAATAATCTATGCAATTGTAATCTTGGTAATTTTCTCCCTTCAAAGCATGGAAGACATTGAAATAACAGCCTAAGGAGGTTTGGAAATTGGGACTTGGCATTTAAAGCCTAGTCAGCTTGCATTGCATTGTGTAGTAATTGCTAGTTAATGTAATAGCAAAACCATTACGGTGACAAAATCTTAGTGTGTTTTTCTTTTGATGTGTAAATTAAGACTGTCAGAAAGCAGTCCCAATATTAAATAGGCCCCCTCTTCCATTCTAGTTTGAAAACACTTTGCTTAATCATTGGCAGCATATATTCGTTTGCTTGTGTCTGCCATATTCACTAGGATCATCTTTCATGCAGACCGGAGGATAAAGATTTACAGGGACTATGAAATGTTCAAGAGTTCTTCTGCCTGAACAAGTTATCTGACTGGGACAAAGAAGCAATGATTTTTAAGTCAAATTCTGCTAACATTTTCATAGCAAACCATGCAAAATTCAAGCTTTGTAGGCCTGAGTATTTTGGTACATTATTTCTTTTCAAATAACAGTGCAAGATTAAAGAATTTCAGGGAAGATAATGTGTTTCCAGGGAATCAAAGAGTTTTCAAGATAAGCTGCTAGCCTATATGTAGAAATTACAGAAGCTTCAATAAACCCAAAACAGCAACCATCTGTTTCTTCCATTCTGTAAGTCTTAATTGTTTTTATTATGGTATAGACATAAAAATATAATTTTCTAAGTTATTTTTAGCTGCCCACATAAAAGAAAGTGAAGCAAACATTCCCATGTGTTTGTGTTTGCTTTCTCTCTTTAGCAGAATTCTTTACAGGTATATTTCTTCTACCAAGACATCGAGCAATTTTGTGAATTGACAAAAAAAAAGTCAGTAGGATATTTCTTCATGGAAGAGTGAAATATGTCAGACTGTGATTATTCCTCCTTGTGTGCTTGGTTGAACATCCTTGTTCTCTTACTTCCTCTTCTATTCCTGCCATTTTTTTAATAGTAGTCATGGTTCCATAAAGGTGAATCTGTTCCACATGGTTTGAGTGGACATTGAGTATCTTATCTCTTGTTAGGATGTCACGAAGACCTTGGAATGACTAGTGATATTGTGATCCAGGTCAGTGTCACTCAGCTCTAGTTCTGTCATATTTGGCATCTTTTCTTCTAGCTGTTAGAGAATGCAAACTAATTTTGGGGAGGTTTTCGGAGGCATATATGTAGTCTCCTAAACTGTTTCCTGTGACGGTGGTAGTTTAATTATTTCAGCACATGTGAATCCCATCAGTCGCTTCTGGGGAAGGATAAAAACAACAAACAATGACACTACACTGCAGTACATCTACCAAAGCCAGAGAAGTTGCAGTATTAATGGTTTAATGCCATGGAGAAAATAAGCAATTAAGGCGCTAATATGTGATGCTACATCAAACAAATGACTTCATGTGGGATTAGCAAAGAAGACAGGAATTACGCTCATCCTTCTTCCACAGGGCATCCTTACTTTGCCACTCTGCTGAAGGCTGCGTTAGATGAGGCCCGAGACCTCAGCATTGACCCAGAGAGCATCTGGGATTGGACTAGGTGATCTTTCAAGGTCCCTTCCAATCCCTAATGTTCTGTGATTCTGTGATCTCATTTGTAGTGAGGCCTATGCCTCGTCTGAGAGAAGCTGGCTCAAAGGGCCTCCTCGGCTGTAGTGCAACTCTGCGGAGCCCCTCTCCAGACAGTGTGCCATGTCATGGATGTCAGCTCGAAAGTCCAGGATGCAGTATTCTTTTCTTCAGTGCTTTTGCTGCAGTGTGAACTGTGGTGTCCTCTGCCCTGTTGCATTAAGCATGAGCAGGTGGTTTGTCATCATTGTATTGCCTAATGTGGAGGAATATTTCTAGTGGCTCTTTGATCAGTGTATGTAAGGTAATTGCTGTGAGGAAAAAAAAAAAATAGATGGCCACTTTGAAGTTGCTGACAGAAGAAGGAATTCTTCCTCATAATATTGCTTTCTTAATTTGCACTATCCACTAGAGGAACCTAAAGTTTGCATAACACTTATGCTAATACAACGGTATTCAGAAGTGTCTTTCTCCTCCTACTTGCTAATGAACAGGTTAGTCATGACCTCTTCTGTACTTCTGAGATGCAACAAAATGTAGAATCAATAGAATCCATTTATTTATCTGATGTTAGAGAAAGTAATCTAAACTTCCAGTAAACCTGCAGCCATATAACTTGTAAATTAAACAAAATGTAAATGTAAGCACCTGGCTAATTCCTTGAAAGATCAAGACAGGAACCTCAAAAATATTAATTACAAGAATGAAAGGGAAATTGTTCAGCAATACTTTCTTTTTCTTTTTTTTCTCTGCTTCCCTTTCTTGGCTTAGTGGTTGAAAATATGCCACAGAGTTTGAAGAACTCATGAAATGAGATCTAAAAATAAGTTTAATTGCGTAAAAACTTTCATTTATTTCTTAGGCTAAGAGTTTAACCTCTTGGAAGGGAAATGCTTAGCTTCCCTTCAAAGATGGGCTGTTTTTAATTCTGCTCTTTGTCTGGACACCTGGCTCAGGCCTGCAGGTAGGTACCTCCCTGCCATGGGGATCACAGCCTGGAGCAGTGGGTAGGTACTGCCTGCGTTTTATTCACAAACTCCATAATGGCCTGCGGTGGTTTAACACCGATGGGCTGCTCAGCTCTACCACACTGCTCTCTTACTTCCCCTCCTGAGAAGGACGGGGGAAAAAATACGGTGGGGGGGAGAGGGAAGCTCCTGTATTGAGATAAGACCAGGGAGATCCCTCACCAATTACTGCCACAGGCAAAACAGACTCGGCATAAGGGAGATTAATGTAATTTATTACATATTGATGACAAACTAGAGCAGTGAGAACTAAAACCAAACTAAAAACACCTTCCTCCTACCCATCTTCTTCCTCCTCCCCCCGAGCA
Source organism: Anseranas semipalmata (assembly GCA_013399115.1). NCBI lineage: Eukaryota > Metazoa > Chordata > Aves > Anseriformes > Anseranatidae > Anseranas > Anseranas semipalmata. Next base: position 536,373 of record VXAA01000465.1, read on the forward strand.
GCACGGGGAAACGGGGCATGGGGGCTGCGGTCAGTCCCTAACGCTGCGTCTCTGCTGCTCCTTCACGGTCACTCTCTGCCCCTGCTCCATGTGGGGTCCCTCCCACAGGATGCCGTCCTTCCCGAGCTGATCCTGCGTGGGCTTCCCACAGGCTGCAGCTCTTCCAGAACTGCTCCCCTATGGGTCCGTACCACGGGGCCCATCCCTCAGGACCAAACTGCTCCAACATGGCTCTATATAAGCACAGCAGGAATGGGAGGTGATATGTTTTCATTGTAGATATTACTTTTTAATACATATTGGTGATTAAAAACCTTACCAAGTATTAGGAACACTTTTGGTTCCATGTCTCTTCCTACTTTACTAGGTAATCTGAGTTTCAGTACTTGAGAATATATTTGGGGGGGTGGGGAAGTGCATTATGCTGTTTGAGATGACTGTTGGGTGACTCAGTTTGTTGCAGAAAATATGGAATAATGTGATGCAGAAATCTTTCCTTCCTGCTTGATGACCTGAGCAAAGCAAACTTTTTTTCCTTTTTCTTTTCCCTGTAATGTTGATTTCCCTCACTCCCTTTCCTAAATGCTCAGGACCTTTATTAGTGTAGCCAAGAAACCTAGTATAATAGGAGTCGATTGCAAAGAAAAGTCTTGATTCTGTCAGAAGAGTGAATGAGAGCACTTGAAACGATTACACTGACTTGCTTTCATTTCTTCTGGTGCTTGAATAGATGAATTTGACATGTTTTTATTTTCTATTTTCTTAGCAGCTTTGTGAACCAAATGATGAAATCTGATACAGGGTAGGAATTCAGATGCAAGTACTTTTCATCTTTGAACTCTGTAGAAAGATCTGTTAAATCAGCATGGTTTAAAAGGATTTAGGAAATAACCTGAAGACTGTGCTAGTGTTTGTTATGGACTGTGCTAAATGGTGTGAAGTTGCTCGGTTTCAGTGATTTACCTTACCACTGTGATCGAGCTACCTTACTGACTGTACCTTCGTTGTTTCTATAGCTGTAGTCTATATCTTGGTGCCATGTCTGGTCTCACCAATATCTGTTTCCCAGCTCTTCGCCCTGAGCACAAGCCTTTGGGTTTGTTTTGAGGGACTCGAGCGCTAATGGCAGTCTGGCTGCAGGTATGCTTGGTCAAGAAAGCTGTGCTCGAGTCAGACCAGTCTGCACCTGGTTCTGCAGATAAGGAGGCCCTCCCAGGCTCTTCCAGCTAAGTAGCCAAGTGTCAGCAGTGTGGTAAGGGGAAAATGGGAGAGGTGAAAGAAATTTGTTTCTGTTATAATCATCTTCAGGGATGCACCCGCAGTTTCACCCCCCTGCAAGCATAGTACTGTGTATAAGCTATCTAGTTCCAAATATTTAGAATTTGTAGCACTTTTTTGGTTTCTAGATCCTATTGTATCCTGTCTGTTAGTGGAACCAATCTTGACAGTCCTTGGCCAGAATATCTTACTGGAGTTTAACGTTTAGTAATGCATTTTCTAGGACAATCTGATATGAACAGTTAAACTAATACATCATTGGAAAGAGCTGTCACTTTAATGATGTATTAATGTCACTTGCCATGAAGGTGAAATGCAAGGTAAAAACGTATTATGCAGAATGTGGTGCCCTCTATGGAATAAAATTTTTGGAGGGCAGATGCATGCTAATGATCAAAAACCAAACAATGCCCCCCCAAGCAATTTAATTATTAACATAATAATAATATTACATTATTATATCTTTAATACTAGCTAGGCTGATTTTACTTTACCATTTGTATAGCAGATATGGAGTGCAGCATTACAATACCTGAGAGCTGTAAGTAAAGCAGGAGATATTTTACTATAATAGGGCTTAAAAAAAAAAAAAAGCAACTTTTTTTTTTTTTTTTATTTCTGCTGGATTTTAACCTGGTTCACTAGTTTGTTTGCAGGGTATGAGAGGACAAACAGCTTGATGGGGTTCTGTCTACTATTATACGTATTACATGGGCGTATCAGTTTCCCACTACAGTCAACATCTTACTTATCCAAACCCAGAAGAAGCAAAGTGGTTTTTGAAGGGTTTCCCTTCCTGTGTGCTTTCTGCCAGAGGGCTCTGCAGTCTCTTTTCTTAATTAACTCATACCAAAGCTTGCCTGCGAGATATGAGATACAAGCCAGCATCTCTAGCAGTATCTTCCCAGAGGCCTGCAAAGATGATTGTGGGTATGGTGAGCGAACACCTCCAGAATTTGTTATCTCAGGCTTTTAGTTGCTCTTGAATGGTTGAAACTTAAGTTTTTGTGCTTCAGTTTCCTGCATGGGAAGGAAAAAATGTTGGTGCCAAACATTTTGGAGCAGCATAAGATTGCTGGTTGGTGCTCACTGGGGAATGTGCAACTGGTACAAAGGAGTCTGTTCAATGCTGTGCTTCTGCAGACTTTATTTCATGCTGGTTAAAGATGCGTGCTGTAGGGTTTGGATTTCTGGAACACCACTTGGCTTTGTGGTTCAGGTGCTGCTCCTCTCGCCCCTGTGATTTTAATTTGGGTGTTTTCTGAAGCACAGGAAGCAATGCTATTTGGAAGGGAGTGTGATTTTTTTATTGATTTTCTTTTTTTTTTTTTATTGTTATTGAGTGTGAAATGGGAACATTATTCTTGAGTTCTTGAAAGTGCTTTAGTGTGTGTTCTGTTTTGTTTTCTTTGATATTTATGGTAGAAAATGCTGCACTCTGCCCGTGGTTGAACCCCACTGCAGGGACAGCTGTATCAGAATCGTGGATGTTCCTGTGTGTTCTGTCAAATGTTGCAGCCATTTTGTTTCCATATGGCCTCTAGAGGATTGTGTGCCTTGCTGTTGTGATTTTCGTTTGATACTGTAGCAGCATTGCCCTAACAAACCATTGCAGAAAGACCAAGATTAACTGAAGTGTTTTTTAAACAAAAAGTTCTGTGGTGTGGTTTTTTGACCTTTACCCTGCAGCTAATGGCTACTGTGTTCCACTGTGCTCATAATACACTCTGGCACTAGACCTGCATGTAGTTTTGAGCATCGTATTCAGCCATGGTTCTGGCTGCTTTTCCGCTGTTTTTCATCTTGTTTGTCCTTTTACTGCACAAAGGCTGTGTGAGCTCACTGAGGCCGCTTTCAAATCACTGCTTTAGTTCAGATCACCGCTTGAGATAACTAATCCCGTGGTTAAGAGTGTATGGTATTCAGGTTTTTTTGTCTGCTCAGACCTGTGAAAGGGGAGATGAGCTGCCCTTAACCACAACCCAGCTATCCCAAAGTGGATAATGGCTATTAGTGTGTGTATATACAAACGTACATGATAAATATGCTGGATAACATGGGTACAGTTTAGGAAGAAGGTCTGAGGGAAGAGGAGTCTAATAGGATAACTTAGAATTCCTATTATTTCATTAGAGATAAAATCCTAGTAATATCATTATAGAATCATAGGATGGTTTGAGTTGGAAGGGACCTTAAAGCCCATCCACTTCCAACCCCCCTGCCACCCACTAGAATCAAGTATCAAGTAATGAAGCAAAAACTTGTGTACAATTAAAACATTTTAAAACTTAGAATTGTTACAAATTATTTTACTATGTTATTTTCAATGGTTCCCCCTTCCCTTTAGCTTTAAATACAAGAATATTAAAAAGATGGACTGATTGTTATTCACAAAAGAAGAAGAAAAAAAGGAAATAAGAATATCTAATTGTACTTGTTAGAATAAATAGTCAAACTCTGATTAGTGTGGGAGGAATGAATTATTAAATCTACCCACGCTCTCTGTTTTTTTAATTTTTTTTTTTTTTTGGAATTCAATTATGCATCAGCAAATGTTATCATGCAATCACTAGCAAGGTGCTAATTAGTATTTATGAACTGCTGCTTTTTATGTCTGACCTTTTGATAATTTCCATTTGTGGAGATGATTGTAGGTATACAGTGATCTTGGAGAACTCTTTCCCCCCTCCCAGTTCTGAATTTCTGACACACTGTTGCAGTAGCAATGACTTAGAATCACCTTTTATTTTCTTTATAAAAACCAAAGTTTTAATGCACAGAAAGGTGCCCCCATAGAACACTTAAATCAATTAAAAGTGTAAAGATTAAAAGATTAAAATTTAAAGATTAACAGATTAAAAGATTAAAGTCATGTAAATCAATTAAAAGCAAATTCTTGCAGTTAGGTAAGTAGTAAACTGTAAACGAGTGATCGCTGGAAGGTACTCTGAAAGGCAGTAAACAAATGCCTTTTTAAAATCAAGCTTCCTGTCTGGGTGCCTGAATTGGATTTTATTGCCCATGTAGGAGAGCTCACTGGTGATATCTTTACTAGCTATTTATACGCACCAGTATGACTTAGTTCTGAAAAAAAGTTCTGTCTAAAAGGGACAGTGTGAGTGCGTGCCATCGTAGCTAACCAAGTTGGTGGCTGGGGCTCTGGTCAGCACTGCTCGGCCACTTGTTGGGTGCAGGCTTCCCCTGTGGAAGAAAAGAGTGTTGCTGGTTTGGTTTCCTCCCTGTCCTGCCCACGTGCTTTGTGCTTATGCTTGAGTTAGCGTTCCTATGGGTGCAACTGTGCCAGCATCTCTTAAAGTCTCTTACATGTTAAAAACAAACAAACAAAAAAGTGAGCAAGGGACGGCTGTTTTGTTTAGCTAAGGAAGAAGTGAAAAGAAGATCGATGCATTTTTTTGTATACAAAATTATATATTTGTATGTTAGATCTGTGCAAAGCATTGGTTTCAATATTAAGATATTCGATATTAAGACCAGTTTTGATATCAGAAAATTCAGTTTAGCCAAAATAAGTTAAATCTCCCTGTTCATGCAGTATGATGTAATTCTCTAACAGACTTCATAGTTGCCTTGTGTGCTAGGGGCAGCATGGCTTCTTCATGATGTCATCCGTTCTCAATGAGTAGTCCCTAAGTGGAATAAATTAACCATGGCTGAGTTTTCTTTCTTTTCTTTTTTTTTTTTCTTTTGCAAAATTCTACTACTGAGTCAAGGTGGATATATTCATGTAGTCCTGTGCCATCCAATACAAATATGCCCTTGTGCCCTTTTTTTCCCCACTTGAGCAGTATGAAGTAACTTTGGAGCTGACTAGATAATTATTAAATATTCCATTATGTTCTAGATGTAGAATTAAATTCAAGGACATTATTTTTATAATACCATTTGTCTGTGTTCTGCGAGTGGTTATAAAACTTATTAAATCATAAAGATGCTACAGCTAGGTGAGAGCTCAATTTGTAGACATTCTTTGGGCATAATATTGACTTTTTGAAACTGGATATGAGGAAGAAAATGCACTGAATTCATTTGCCTTTTTGGATTCATTGTTATGATTTTTTTATTTGTTTGGACACTTCCTTTAAAAATGCAGAAACCTGATGTAAACCTAGTGAGATTTAACTGAATACAACAATTCTTTGAACAGCCACATAAATAAGTACTCTGATTTTACTTATGCAAAATGCGAAGTACCCATGGGTAAAATCAGAAATTTCAACACCCCGAGGAAAGAATAGATCTCTTGTTGTTTCACATAAAAAAGTACAGTTTCCATTGCTAGTTATGTTGCATTAATAAATAGTTATATAGCAAAGCAAATAATTAAAGCGGCAGTGAAAGGAGCACGATATTAAAGCAGTTCTGTTTTCTTTTAGAACTGATCCATTCTGACTAAATTGGAGGTTGTTGTTGGGTTTTACCTTTTTTTGCCACCTTAAAGTCTGTTGCTTAGTATCCTTTATATAGCACCCAAATACAGCTATTTGATCAAATGACAAAATGTATTTTGGCATTTGTGAGACGAGATTTTTCTGGTCAGTTTAGTTTTGTGATCATATGCAGGAAAACCATGATCATCTTCAAAACTCTTTTTCATTTACCTTCAGAACAGTCTGCATTAGTTATCCTTTTACTTTCAAAAGAATTCGAATGTAAAACTGCTCTGAGAAAAGTTCTTTTAAAAACAAAGCGCTTTATGTACATGCAAAACCAAAGATACCTTTATTTCAATTTAAGTAGAACATGACACTTCTGTGCTTTGATTTCTGTATAATTTTAGAGTGTTTGCTCCCTATTGTAATTGAGCCAGCTTAGCTGGGAGCTGAACTGAGATCCTTAATGAGCAGAGACTTCAACTGAAGTCAATATTTCTTGCATCAGGGAAAGAACTAAGTAATAGTAAGGAGCTGTTGGAAGAGATACAAAGGAAGCCTTTTTCAAACACAACCAAAATGGCTTCATGTTAATGATCTGCACTTTGATCTTCAGAATTCTAGCAACAGTATAGTCTCAGTAAATGATAGATTTAATAAGTGAAAATCTGTGGTATTAACCTGTTCATAGAAATTGTTTAATTTTTGCTTATATTAGGAGAAAAATCTGTTTGGGTAGGAGACACTGTATCCATTACCAAAATTAAGACCAATGTATATTCTTGGTTTTCTGTTATCACTGAGAGCAATTACAATAGAAAAGTACTTTTGCAAGTCAGCACTTAAATCATTGTGTATTCCTGATGTACAATCAGCATGTGATGATTACTTAGTGCATCTGTCACAAATGTGACATGGTGATTTCATGCTGGATCAAGCAGGAGGGCAGGGTGTGCTGATGAGTTTATGGATTCCCTTCACCTGTTTTGCTAAGTCAAGATTGCTTACTAGGAAACTGCTCCCTTTGCTCTGGAGCAGGTTATGCATGCAGATGGTGCAAGGACTTAGCAGGGTTAATGCCCAAAACATTTCTTGGATGTCTTGAAAGTTGGAGGCATGATTGAAGAGGTTGCTTTTAGACCCCAGAGTGTTCCCTATTGAGAATAAAGCACAACCTCCATCCTGTAAAGCAGTGCTTTCATCTTTTGATTTCTGTACTCCCTGTTTAATAATCCTCTAATGGAGCTCACACTTCCTGTAGAGCACTTAAGTCTCTTGGCCAGCCTTTTTCTTTAGTTGCCTTTTGCAAGCCCCCACAGAATTATCTGCAGGACTCTATCTGGGGGGGAAGCCGTTATAAAATACATCAGGAGGAGAAATGCCTCTTGGCTTTCTGGAAGGCAAATGCTTTTGCATGGACTGCTCCTTGAAGATCATATTTACAGGTTGACTAAAACTGCCTCCTTTTGCCTTCAGCCATATGCTATCTTCCACACAAATCTTAAGCTGTGATAATAAACTAGTCTCACTAACTAATGTTGATTATGTAATAATTAGAGGCATTCCATTGTTGGCAATTTTCCCTAAAACACTAAAACAAGATATGAAAGTTACTCACACTGAATAATTTTGTCTATTCACCTTCCAGATGCTGTGTAATAGTTCTGCTTCTCTGTGATGCTTCATAAAGCTATACATGAGGTATGCCCATGCTGATTGACATGATCCATAGTTGGCATCTATCAACAAAGAACCGGTAGTTGTGACTTCATCTGGAGGAAACCTGGAGCAGTCAAAAGGAGATGTTTCTTGGAGGTAAGAGAGCTTAGTTTTTTGTCATTCTCTCCTCTAGTGATAAATTCTGAACAGTTGAATCTGTGCAGTTGTGTGGACTAAAATTTCTTGCAGGAAAGCACCAAAAATACAGGAGAAAGAAAAGTATCTCTTAAACCTTGGGTTTTGAGTTTTCCCTGTGAGGTTTATTTTCAATTTGTAAAGAAAGATTATTTTATTTTGTTGTTGCTGCTGCTATAGTTAAGGTACCTATTTCTGTTTGCTAGAGCATTTGTATGGCTTCCTCCTCTTAATGATAAGAAAATGGAAACATAGGACCTGAGAGCTGAAAGACTTCTCAAAAGGCTTCTGATCTGCTATAGAAGTCTAATTAGCAAATTAGTATGTTTCCAGGTTGTGCCCCTTTCCAGTTTATGGAAGTGAGCTATGTTTTCATCCTTGTATGATAAAGTAGGGAGGTGAACAGCTCAGAAAGCAGTACAATACAGCTTGAACACACGCCCATTGGGAAGCACGGATGGGAAATTATGAGCAACATGTGGATAAGTCTGACTTAGAGCTTCCACAGGAAAATCTGAGAATAGACTTTGTTATGGATGCTTCAGGAATGGTGCTTGCTGCTCCTGCTGTGCAAAACGTCCTGGTTACAGCCATTTATATTAAGCTGTACCCTGGTGTGATTAGTCTTGTTTAGATGGGCGAGAGGGAGATGACAGTTGTGTGCAGCTGTAGTAAAAAGCCCGTATGTTTGCAGGAAATTCCATGGATTGGATTTGACCTCTGCAGCAAATGAGCTGTGGAAATCCTTGAAACTCTCACCCAGAAAAACAGAAAGCATGCATTTTCCTCATGAAGTGGTTTTCAACAATTTAACTTATTTTGCTGTTGCTAGAAGGGCAAAAGCCCTTCTGTATCAGTGCCTCTCTATTGAGTCTTTTATTATTTCTAAATAGTTTTAGCTGAGGCAAGACACACTCATCATGCTGGGCTTTATAATTTTCTTCCTGAGTGTGATTGTAATGAAAAATATTAGACAAAGGAATAGGAGGGGAGGGAAAAGCTTTTGGAAATGTGCATGTGGGCTGTAGCTAGAACCCCATAGGTGAGTTAATTAGCATGGTGAGAGCCTGCCTCCCCAGCTTATTAGTACTTAGCGTTATGGTACTGGTGCTTTGAAAATGCTCTTGAAATGAAGACTGCTCACGGAGCAAGATGATGATATATTGTGTTATTGTTTATACTTTTTGTTACAGTATTTCATACTTCCAGGAGATAGCTAGCACTGTTATACAAGTTCATGCTGTTGCTGTGATTTTCTTTCAAACATGATTATCTCAAACTACAAGCAAAAGTCTGAAAAGTTAGGAAGCTGAGGGCAAGATGGGGTTATATTTGGTTCATCTATGACTGAAACTTTTCTGTAAACCTTTGCTGTAATTCAGACTTTCTCTCTAAGAAATCGGAGTCAATTTGCAGAAGCGGGAGTATTTACTGGTCATCTACTAGTAAATTTGGAGATTGATCAGTGACTTCTCAGTCCTCTAAAGCTTAATGGCACAGTAGGCACAGCGCAAAAAGCACTGCATTTCAGTTTCTGTCTCACAGGTCTGTAACAGTTTGCAGTGTTTGGGTCAGATACCCAAAAACAGTAAAAGCAGCAAAAATAGCATGTAATTGACTCAGCAACAGCATGTTGGCTTCTATGCCACCAGCAGCATCCACACATGGCCATGATGCTGAAAGTTTTTTCTCTTCTTCAGTGAGCAATATGAAGTTGAGAAAACATAGGTGCGTAGCTTGCCCATGGATGTCAGATGCCAGAGTCACTGAAACTTGTTATTTAGATGATCTTGCAAAGATTTCCAAAGCAGGGAAGGTCTCCCTGGATCTTTCTATGATGTCAACTTTTTCCTAAGTGTCTATAATTATTGCACAAAGAACAAACTCGTTCTTAGCTTTTGTTTATTGGTTTCTGTATGGGCATGACTAACTGCTTGCTTTATGTGCTGCAGTTCTTCATTTACTAGATAAGAATCTAGTACTAGATTCAGTTCAGTCTTGGTTGTCTGAATCTCATTTATTTACTGCTGTTAGGTCAGGACAACAACTCTTAATACTTCATTAATGAACATTTGAAACCTTTTATCTGTACTTCTGTTCTCTCCCTATCCCTTTGTGTACTGATTTGTAGACTAATGTTGAGCTAATGTATGGAGTCTCTATGGTACAATTTCAGTTACCCAAATCTGCCAATTTTGGATCAGTATTCTGGAAAAAACACATTCATTCATAACAAATACTGAGAGCTATGTCGAGGGAAAATGAAAAGATCTTGTCATGGGCAGAGTTGTGAATTTTTCTTTTATGCGAGTAGGGTAGATGTGATGTTAATAATGATCACTAGAGTGAGGGGAAGGATTAATACAATGCCTCAGAGAAGAGGAATCTTGTGAGCTCTAAGTACTTTTGAAAAAGCAAAAAGTTTTACCGTGTACTTTAGCTAGCCTCTCATACAGGCTTTAGATATTTACATATAAACAAAAGACATTAGCTGTTAATATTCAGGCAGTCATTTGCTGAAGTATTTTATCCCTTTGCAGGAATTTAAATTGCTAATGAATGATTAGGCTTCACTAACAAGCTGCCTAATTTCACTTGCAATGATCTAACAAAAGTGTTTTACATCTGGGAGACACTAGAAATAAACAACTCTTAATCTTTGGCAACAGATTTGCTTATTGTTCTTTCTGAGGTTACCTTACGATGGAGTCCAGTATGGGAGCTGGTTGTTTCTGGAGCGTCCATTATGACCCTGTCAGAAAAACCCACATGGATAATATTGTTAGTTTTCTGGGTAATTTTTACTCTTCTATGTCAATACATTCTCTACAGGTCTTGCTGTAGAAGCATAGATTGAGTGTCATGGTCTTCCTGGCCATATGTTGAAGTGAACTGTTAAAATCTAACTGGGCTTCCAAAGGAGCTTGATGAGTAATGGAGGAGTATGAGAGACGCTGAGATAATGGACCACTTAGTACATATGAAATTGAGTTCAAGTTTGGAAGAAAACATACTGGCCTGAGATCTGTCACAGCAGACACTGGGGGTGGCTTGTGCTGTGAAGAGCTTTAGATGTTGGGACATGCATCACCATCAGGAGATTTGTATACAAACTGGACTTGTTTCAGTAGGATCGGTAGATCAAAAAGAATAGACCATTTTGGGCGGTGAGAGAAGAAATAGACATAAGGTGGGGATGTGCATGTGGATATTCCAGGATGAATTTCACAGATACAAAATACATGGTAGGAGAAGAGATCTTACATGTTGGGGAAAAACTGATGTTTGGAGATGTGCAGAAGTCTGTTACTCTTCCATCTGCCTCCACTCCCTACCCCTCTGCCTTCCCCAAGAAAAAAAGAAGAAAACCTTTATTTTAAGATGTGATATTCAAGGCTTTGTGACTTATTTGTCAAGTATCAAGTGGTAAGTTCTGGGAGCATTTTGCAAAACTCCTATAAATACATTGTTACGTGATATAGCAAAATCTAAAAGGAAATACCTTATGGATTTTGTACTGAAAGTACATTCTAAATAAAGCATATATATATTTTTTTCTTAGTTCCTTAGTGCACATAATTCTCATAATGCAATATAATAAACCTTTTGATTTGTGGTATATGTCAAGAACTATACAGAAGGTAGGCACCTTTTTGCATTCAATCTGGACTTTTAATAGAGAATGTCACATGGTATTGGTTGGCATTTTCAGCATGTCCTTAAAAGCTCTGTTCGTTCTGCTCTCTTCATCCCTTTTTTTTCTCTGTTCTAAATAACTTTTTTATTTAATTCCCGAGTTCCAAAATTTGCCCTTTCCTAAGTTAGCTGTTGTGGAGATGAGAACAAATTGGCTGCTGTTTGGTCTGGTGCATATGTAAATTCATTTTGTTAATTTTTTTTCCTTGTCATTATATGAACTAGATGCAAAATAGAAATGTACAACACAAGAATACTAGATAATGGAGAAAAAGATCCATATTTTCTCTACCAGTATCTCTGTTCTCTGCTCAGAGAGAAAAGGACACCTATTATGATATTTTTTCCTTCCTTTTGTGTAAACAGTCTATGCTTTGTGAATTTGCTCTTATGTATGTATTTGATGTGTTCTCTCTGACCAGCAAGGCATCGCAACGTAGATGTAACTGTATGCACAAGAAATTCCATTAACTTTGGCTATGGCTATGCATGTATATAGAGCTATATAGATCCTTGGGTCACAATCAGTATATTCAGCACCTTGCAGCATCACACCTCCAATCTTTTTAAATACATACATTAAATGTATGTCAGTGAAATTCTGCTGTGTGCATGGACACGCTGAAAGTAACACCAGGCAATACATTGTGCTTATAAATGTGCTTGATAAGAACAAGGGGTGCTTGCTAGAAACTATAAAACATTCAGGAAGGAACGTTGACATGCCACTATAGTGAATACCACTTATAAAAATAAATGGAGTGACTTTTTTATAATTGGATTAGCAATATAGATATATTACAGGTATCTTTTCAACATGTGCTGCAGAATTTTTCTGCCTATCTGCTATTGGCAGTTCTCCTAACTCTTCCTAAGTGAAAGTTTAAAAATACAAAATAATTAGAGGCTGGTAGCGCTGTTGGTGATTTGGGAAGCTATGCAGAGAAAATATTTATGGTCAATAAATTTCTATTGACTTCAGTATACTTAGGATCAGGCAATAAATGACTTTTCTCATTGCTTTTTTAGCCTTATTGAACCTGAATAATGGCTCCGGTTTTATTTCTATCCTTTGAACTCTTGGGTGTGTGTGGTGGTGGGGATCATCTCCCTGGCAGTAACTGAGTTGCAGTAACTTTGGTTTTACAGCCCTGTTGTTCCGCACTGCAGAGGAGCAAGTGACTTAGACCTGAATCAGCTTATTTTGCCGGGTTTAAATGCTTATTTTCCAGTCTTCCAAACTAGAGAGACAAAACTTAGCATGTTTATATCATTTGCTGAAATAATTAAGACTCGTGAAAAAAGCTCATTTAAGTCAAGTACAGGAATAAATATTACCAAGCACGAACTTCTATCATAAAGTTGTTTTGTAGTTATTTCTTGAAGGGGGTAGGTCTTGTGGGTTGTGTTTTGTTTGTTTTTGATAAAAACTATGTTAGGTACGTCTGCATGCTTTTGACAGTGTGTAGGGACTGGTTTATTTTGGTAATATAACCAGTTTTAAGTTTAATTAGGAAATTTTACAATAATAATAATAATAATAATAATAAAAACAATACAAAAAATACTATTCCTTTAAATATTTTACATGCTGGATATATGCTAATGCTGTTTTCATTAAAAGTTTTCACTGAATCTCATCTGTTTGAACATGCAGTGATGATGAATTATTAACATGCTGTCCTGTACGAGAATAGTCCTTTACTGACAGAAAACAGCATTTGGTTTGATATGGAAAATTAAATCACTTTGTGCTTGTGAGGCTTGTTAATTATACTGAAGTAAAGGAATTTAATTGATCTCAATACTTGCCGTACAAAATCATTTTCTTCACTTGAATGTGGAAGACTGCAAATGCTCAATCAGCTTTATATTTCTTTTCTAATTAAACACTTTCAGATATTCTGCCTTCATCAAAATTCAAGTTTTTCCCTAAAAAGTACTGACAGAAAATTTCAATCCAATGTAGACAGAAGGTTGCCTGTTGTTTTTTTATCATTGAAGATTGAGTCCGTGGGCATTGGAATATGACAACTGTGTAAGTGTGTTTCTATTATTCTGACTATGTATTCTTTCTGTGTAACTATTGTGTATGTCTGCTTACTCCTTTCCATCGGTCAGGATCACTTCACCTAGGCTGTACATGTACAATGTAGGCGACAGGATTTTTTGTTCTATTGCATGATTTTCATGCTGTATTTCTCGTCTGGATTATAGTTGACACCTTAGGATAAGAAAGTTAAGGTAAAAGACATGTTAAAGAGTAATATTTTCTTGGCCTCTGGAACATACTGTTTTGTAAGAAATGGGGCTTTGAAATTCCATGAAATGTGTGTTTCTGTAAGTGAAGAAACACTTCACACAACACTGAAGAACACTAAGTAATATTTCTAGATTTTAATATTTCTTAGATATGTGCTGTGTCTTGTTTCGTTGTTCCTGTGATATCTGCTTATGTGGCCTGGTAGAAAAAGAAAGCTGAGGTTCAGGCAGGAGTGTGAACCATTCCAAAGACCCAAGTCAGAACTTCTTGCTGAATTGAGTGTTTCATTACTCTGACAGTAATATGAGAAACTTCTAGAGAAGTTCATCTGTTCATCTGTTTTCCCACCACAACCAAAGGAGGGAAAAAAAAAAAAAGTAATATTTCTGATAACTAATGAAATCTCTTATAAAAAAGAAAGTTCTGGATTTGTGTTATAACACAAATGTCTTGTGATAGAAAGGAACAGGAATACCTATATTGTGCTCTCCCAGCAGAAATGATCAACTTAGGCCAAATTTTAAAAACCTGTTGGTACAGTAGGGGACTTTATGGTTTAGGTCTTTAGCATGCTACAGTTTTTGACTTGTCAGAGCTGTCTGAAGTGATAGCTCTATGTCCTAAATGGAGAAATTGTTTGTCAATAAAATAATTTTTTTTAGTGACTGTATTTACTGTAACCTGTCTTTAGTCTTCCAATTTGCTTTCTACTGTCTTTTCCCAAAAGGATGCATGCACAGCTGGTTTCACAGTAGTTCGTATTCAGCTTTGGAAAGGTAATACAGCAGACCTGATCCATAAAATAAAAAATCATTATGGCTTTGAACTTTTTTCTGGGAAAATGTCGTCTGGGTGGTGTTTAACATTACTTTGACTGAAACGGGGGATATGTAATATTAATAGGAACTATATGGCAGAGGATCAGCATTTAACACTCTTCCCATCGATCCACTACCACAAATTTGTATTTGTTTTCATTCTTAGCAAAAAAGAAATAGAGCATTATCCAGAATTGGCAGGCAAAAGCTGCCTTCCAGGGGTCTTTAATGTATTTGCTGAGGCCCTGACTAAAGCATTCCAGGCACAGTTGAAGTCAGTCTTTGCTGAGAAACAAACAATGTGTAATTAATGTAGAAGTGTGAAGCACTACACATTTAATAACATCACTTAACAATAATCTAACTTTGAGAGGGCTGTGCAGAATTTCACTGATGGGCCTGAAATTGGTGACAAACCCAGTCTGTCCTGCTGTAAACCTAAGCGCTTCCTGTAGCAATTAGCAGACTGTCACATGCAGCTCAGACTTTAACGGGGAATTGTAGCATTGAACAAACTGATGAGTAATATTAGTTTTGTTTGTTTGTTTGTTTTTTCCTGGTTTTCCTATTTTGTCTATAAAATTTTTGGCAAGCTGACAAATCTACTAATCTGAAGAACTGGTACCAAAACCTATAATAATCACCCATAATGTTACTTCTCAAAGTATTAAATCCTTTCAAATAGTGTTGCCATCAAGCATTTAAAAACTGCTGCAAATCTTTTAGTAACTTGACACCTTAATTAATCCTATGGTGCTTTGGTATATGTACGGTTTTCAAACTACACTTGTGACCTGTCATGTATTAATTTTACATTATGTTTTAAGTTAGGGGAAGTAAGTTGTTACTCTTAAGCCTTCATAAAAACATGCTTGCCAGAGTCCAAAAGGACTAATAGTTTCAAATGCTATTATTATAGCAACCCAGTCAAGTGTTGGGGCATTAACATTTAAAGCGATACATTTGAAATAATAAAGAAGTACTAATTAATTTTGTTGTAATTAAGTTTTTTTTTATCAAACCTATAAAGAAATCCTACAGTCTTGTTGTTTGTGCAACTAAAGGACCATTGCTAGAGAAATCTGCCTTATTATAATTATAAAAACAGACACCATGAGAAGCAGATGTTTTGAGAGAGCTGAAAAAACTGAGTTAAGTTTTAATGAGAACTATTGTTGTGGTTAAATAATGCATACCTCCAGCTACATAAACGTTTACATTTAGAGATTCTAAAGTCTTACATTCCGGTGCGGGTACAATTAAAAAGTTTTTTGTCACCAATTTAAGTAATGCTTCAAAACTAAGAATTTCAAGTGTCTTCCCTGAAGCAAGAAGCTATTCAATCATGATAACAATGGTTTATTCCCTGTTGTACTGTGTGAGCGGCATTTTGTGGCAATAGCTTTTTGAAAAGAACTAACCTCCAACAGCCTGAATTGCTAAAATCTTGAAATGAAGTGTTGTTTGAGACAGGAAGGATGCAGAGATGTAAGCATTTTGCAGAACCGCAGTATATATTTGCAATGTATACTGTTCAAATAGTAGTCTCTCATGCAGTACCTTATGTTCAAAGTTTGTTTTATTGACTTTGTTTGGATTTGTACCTCTTCTCCCAGTCAACTCTTCTCTTTCAAGAGAAAGTAGAAAAAGGGCTCTGAGCTGGGCTGTGGTGCTGGGAGTGAGGTGTAGTGAGGTGCATTTTATTTCTCAGGCATGGGCCTTTCTGCCCTATTTCACTAGCGTGTGCTAATCTTGGCTTCTGTCATCCTTCACGCCCCAGCCCAGGCCACTTGCTCTGCCAGGCAGTCCTGGGCTGCTCAGGTTTCCTGTATCGCTCCAAGGCTGCTTTACCTGCGGTTCTGGCATACATCGTGGTCTTTCACTGCCCTGTTTCTCCCTTTGCCCGGCTCTCGGGAGGGGCCTTGCTGTTAGCTCAGAAGACCCACGGGGAGCTAATCCTTCCCAAGCGGTGGCTGGGAAGCAAGCCTGGCCCACCACAGGCAAATGCGTGTCCAGTGCGCAGCCAGTAATTTCTGTTTTCTAAGATTAAACTATATTGGATATCAAGTCCCAAAATAGTCTGCGTAATGAAGCTTTTCAAATAGAGGACTTGTTTTAATTTAAGCAAGACTGCACAATTAATGTAGGTCTCCAAAAAGGCCAGATGTGTATGGAAATATCAGATGAAATAGCAGATATGTCAGGCTGTCTTAATTATGGGCAAATCTACCATACTAAATTCATTTGGGTTATAGAGTTTCACAGGATGAATTATTTTCCCACCCACATATCCTTGTTAGAAATGTTTTAAATTACTTCCATAAATGCAGTTATACCTCTTAACAAACAGTAAGTTTACTGTAAACGATATGTAAAGACGGGATGCACATCTGAAGTATGCTGCTTGCTTAGCGTTGTGTGGTGAAAATAAAAGTGGTTATTAGAATAATAGAATATTTCAAAATTCTTTCTGAAACGCACAAGGCATGTCACTGTGCTTTGCATCAAATGTATTGTCATTTCCTTTGATTACTTTGCTGTATGCTTTTCAATCTTCTCTTATCAATTAGAGAAGTCATGATGGAAAAAGACCATAATAAAGATCACATTTTTGTATACAATTATAAAGAAAAAAATGCAAAATTTCTTAATTGTCTAGAAAAGCTGACAATTCTTCAGGGACAATGCAGTTAATTTCTTCAATTTGTGTTTTGTATTCATACTGCTATTAATCATGGAGATCATAAAACCAATGTTCCTGAAAATGTGGTAGTTAAATAAATGCAACTGACTTATGATATTCATCTTAAGAAGTCTTTGGAGAGCTAAACATTTTGCCCTGCATAACGAGTTGTTACTGCTCTTTCTGAATATGCTGTTAAAATGAAGCAAGGACTTAGAGGATGCAGTCAGGCTTTTCTAGGCCTTGAATGAATTAGGTGCTGATTTCCATTCCTAAGTATGAAATTTATTAAGCTATACTAAAATTTCAGTCCTAACATATTTTTGGTGGCTTGGTTACTGCTGAAACGTTATAGCTATAGATTTGGGAATTAGTTGATTCCAGGTCAGCTCGTATCTGGAATTTGAGTCTGATGCAGAATGAGTCTAAAACATTTTACTGCTACTGGAATGGCACTGCAGGTAACTTTTTTGTCTCCC
>VXAA01000465.1:553878-622829 GCA_013399115.1 Anseranas semipalmata
TCTGCATGTTCGTTAACATGTCGGTTATGTGACTTAGCTTTCTACAACCTGAAGACTCCAAAAAATCTTGGAATGTAAGATCAGATTCAATGACTGAATTGAATTAACAGATATAACAGTTTGAATTATTTTTACCACCTCATATACCAGTCTTAATACTTCATTTTGCAATGCTGTCCTCTGGATTAATTCATCAGTCTAATTTGATGACTGAAAAGGCCGCTGAGGTGTACTGCGAGTGCTGAAGGCCTAAGCTGAATCACAGCTCAGAATTTGAGTACACAGAGAAATGTGATGGATGAGACTTCTTCCAGCTGAAAAGGAGAAGGGAAGTGGTTTCTCCAACATGGGTACTTACGAAAGACCTTGACAATGTAATTGCTTGTCTGCTAACATCAGATGTATTTCAGCATTTTCACCACCCTCCAGCTGCTCTTTCCTCCATATATAAATTATACTTGTTCTCAACATTAGCATTTGTATCTTATTTTAACCTTAATCAGTTTATTAATAATCTATGTTCAAGCTGCAAAGTAAACACCAGCCTAATTGCCTACTTCTGTATCTTGCAAACCTTGACAGGCTGCTTACTGAAGTCAAACAATTCCATTGACTTTAAGTCCCCATCCCCACCCCCCCACCCCCCAAGAAAAAGGGGGGAAAAATGATGAGAACTTCTCTTCAGATGCAGAAGAGAACAAGATACACCAGGTAGTCAGAGGAGGATTATTTTTGAACATTCATCATAACTGTCCAGTCAGTTAGTACGACTCTGCAATGCTTATTCTGTGCTACGCCCCGCCAGACACGGCTAACTTGGTGGAGATGGGGCAGGTTGGCATTCTGGTGCCATCAGTCCAAAGGGTGTTGAAGTGAATGTGTCTAAGAATCTCTCTCAGTGAATTTCCCAAAGAAGGCCAAACTGAGGTAATTAACACGATAAATAGAGGAGAAGATCTGTGTGACTAGAAAGGGCAGAGCAATATAGAAACTTCCTGTTCTTTGGCCTGCCATAACCTTTGCTGCTGGGTCCTGGCAGGCACGTTGTTCTTCCTGTGTAGGGACGTCTGTTCAGAGACTTCCTGAATTCTTCTGCTCCTCACAGAGCTCCTGCAGTCTCCTGAGCAGCCTGATCCATTCAGCCGTCTCCTGATCTGCGCTTGAACTGCATGCCTTATCTCTTGCTGGCCACGCTTTGTGGGCTCTGGAGCTTCCACCCCTTTGAGCATATTCAGTAGCTCACCAGGCAAAGAGCATTTTCGTCTCTTTGTTTTGGCTTAACTTCCAGTTTGTTGCTTAAAGAAGTGTAATGTAATGGCAAAACCGAGGGGGTCGCCCGTTCTGTATTAGCTGGGGGCTTTTTGTTTGTGGTCTGGAAGTGTAAAACTGTGAGATGGCACTTACTGGATAGATTTATCTGGTGGGGGAAAAAAAAAAAAAAGAGCTGAACTAAAACAGTGAAGGGAAAATGATGGCAATTACCAGTATTTTTCCCCAAATCTTGCTGGTCAAAATATTGATCTAGAGCTGGGGGTGCCAGACTTCAATCTCCTGAGAGAAGGTCATGGCTTGAAATACCTGTTGGTTATTTCTGCCCACTGGGGTGTAGTGCAAGGTGTTTACTGTGAAAAGGCCACAAACTCTTAATTGGGACAGGAAGCAAAGCCCTGGGAAGCACTCTGCAGCCTGATGATGAGGGCATGGGCTTCCCATTGTGCCTCTCTGGAACCGTGATGTAATTGTGGGTCCCCCTTGTCCCTCCAAATGCCCCAGGTGGGAGAGGCACCTGCAGGCTCCTGCGTGTGCGGGATGCAGGTGCTGATCTCCATCGTCCTGCACGAGTTCGCAGGACTTAGAAAGGCGAAGCAGAAGTGGGGAGTTATTGCTCTTCGTTTAGTAAGCTGCACTCAGGCAGCGCTTTCTGATTTATTTCACGTGACTTAAAAAAGAAATGCAACAATTTGTTTAAAGAGGAGCAGAAAGATTTGTTCAGCTAGGAAAGAAAGCTTTTTATTCTGCCTGTCAAAGAAAAGTGGGGGAAAAATGTAATTGTGGTTACTCTGAATTGCATGAATTTGGGATTTTGTTTTTTCAGTTATTTTCAGCCCCTGCTTGAGGCTTGGAGGTTGACCTTTTGTAAACCATTACCTGTACTGAGGACTGGGCCTCGGCGCTATGGCAGGGCTGGCAGTGACCACACTCTTACCTGAGGTACAGAAGGTGGCGAGGGGCTTCAAAAAGCTGGAGCTTTTCCTTAGTTTAGCTTCCTTTAAAAAACAGGCTTTCTCGACCTACTTACCCTAAGTGTTACTCTTAGTTCATGTGGTTTTGAGTCAGAACTTACCTTCTTCATTAAAAATAGGTCTGTCTTGTGTAACTGTCATGCATGGCTTCATGCTGTGCTTGTTTATATATATGTGTGTGTGTGTATATGTGTAAAAGCTTTAGGGAAAGAAAGAAGGATGATACCGCTGACTTTGACGTTTTTTTATGACTTTCATTATAGATGTAATTTCTTTTTGTACTTGAAGAGAAATGTAATTACTACACTTTTTGAAAAGGAAAAAAAAAAAGACAAAAAAAACAGACCCAAGTCTAGTGCTATGAAGTCTTTTAAAATCAATAGGAAGTTTGAACAATTTGGAGTGTTAACGTAACCTTCTGCATTTTAAGGCAATTTTGTGTATTGACATTAAATATTTAGTAGAAACATTTTATTTTTCCTGTACAGAAGTCAGTGGTATGTCAGCCCTATTTTCACTGATGTGGTAGCAGCTCTTGTCTGTACCTAACTGCATTAAAAGCTGTATAAATCTTGCTGTGTTGGGAATTAGCGTAAATGTTCCTGAGGGGAGATAAATAAATGCAATTCAAACATTTCTTCAGAGTTATTGGTTTGACTGCATTTTATTCCTATTTTGAATAATTAACAGTTTATATTTAGCTGTATCATCAACAGTTTATGCAGTTTTATTAGCTCCTGGGGATTTTCATATAGTAAATAATTTTGCTAAAATTTTCCAGTTGTTTTCATTTTGGTTTGGTGTTGGTTTTTTTTTTTTTGGTTCACTTGGGGAAGTTTATCCCCAGCTCAAAGAGCACAACATTGCTGCTGCACAATTCCAATTAAAGCTGAAAGTGATTGTTAGTTATAAGGTGCCTTGGGGTGCAAGGAGAGAATTTCTCCTTTAAGGCAACTTTAGATGTCACACTTATTTTCTCCTTTAAGAGGCAGATTCCTAATTACACCATTACTTTCTAAACCTGTGTGATAACATAGTCCTTCAAGCTGTTTGTGTCTGCACAATAAAAAACATAAGCAAATACGCAGGTTTAGTACGCTTGAAACTTTTTAATAAAACATCCCTATTTCTGTTACTATTGTATTAGGAGAGGAAAAAGCAACAACCAACCCAAGTAACCAGGTCTGCAACGCGTTCTTGTGAGAAGTGGCTGCAGGTCCCCGGCCGAGCCTCCCTCCTGCGCAGGACAGGGGGTGATGGCCGGGCTGGGCGCAGCTGGTGCTTGTGCCTGGGTGCGTGCGCATTTGGGAAGGGCAGGGATTCCT
Organism: Anseranas semipalmata; assembly: GCA_013399115.1. Classification (NCBI taxonomy): domain Eukaryota; kingdom Metazoa; phylum Chordata; class Aves; order Anseriformes; family Anseranatidae; genus Anseranas; species Anseranas semipalmata. The sequence continues at coordinate 557,447 of VXAA01000465.1, forward strand.
CAGCACACCTCGGAAGCTCTTCATTTCACCCCAACATAGACGTAGAAACTTTTTGAGATGGTAAACAGTTTTCCAGGATGATAAAATGGTTCTGCTACCAAGTTATAAAGTTGCTGACAGACAGAGATAAATTGTTGATTCACGGCACTGGCAGGACTGCGGGCGGATGGATGCAAGTACACGCTTTCAGCTGTTTTGATGTATTTTGCGACAAACTAATATAGTAGCTGCCCGTACCATGCTAAGTCAGAATATAGCTCATAACACTGCGTATTTTCTTCCACCATCTTGCTGATCTGACGTTAAGAATATGAGAATTTTTGTCCTTCTCCAAATATAGTTTTGAGAGGACACCAATGAAGGTATGAGGGAACATAATCATGTGGGAGCGTAGCTAATGAGGGGGGTTTGTATATTAACTGAGCTGTGCAGTGCCTAGCAGGAGTGGATTGAAAATACTCAGAATTGCATTTTAAGACGAAGAAACAAATGGATATATTGTCAATGGCAAGCTTCATGGAAAAGAAAGATATTACTTCTGAAATAGTTTCACTTAAAGATGGTGACAGCTTATACGATTAACACAGAATAACACTTTCTCTGTTACTGAACTTTCTGTGAGTTCTTTAGAAAAGGAAGCTTGCTTTGTCATAGAACTGTAGAAAATATTTGAGAATATATGGCTTAAATAAATTCTAGCTGTAGGGACCTGAAGAAGAGAGAGTATCAAGATACTGTTTTTTTCCATTAAAGAGATGGGAGGGGAGGGGGGAAAGACTGTTAAGACTGGAAATTAGTCCTGAAAAACATTAGGTGACTGCAAAAGGCAAGTTTCATCTGTTATATGTCAATGAGAGGTAATTCTTACTGACTAAAGAGAGCATCTTATGTAGTCTGAGCTTCTGATGTGATCCTCTGCTCTATCAGTGCATAAACTTTTTTTTTTTTTTTTAATTATGTAGTATTCTGGAGAAAAACTGACATGCTTTGTGTCTTGACCAGAAAAGTAGCATGGTAGATCTCTTGCTTTCTGTCATCACTTTCTTCAGCATCATTTGTGAGAAGGAAGCAATGCATACGTTAAACTGAGGTCATATAATATTTAAATGTGATTCCTACGTTCTAAATTCCTCTAAGAATCCTGGATTAAGTTCAATGGATTTTAGTAGAACAGAGATCCACTAAATTCTATGAATTAAGGCTGCATCATTATATTGATATGGTTATGATAGGTATGGTATTTGTCCAGAATTACTAGTACAATTTTTTGCAAAATAAAGGGGAAAGTTTTTATTCAACTCCTGGAGGACTTGATGTACAGTACAAACTGAAGCATCAGTTTACGTTTGGCTTTGCTATTAGAAGTTTATCCATTTTCTGCTAATGTGGCTTTGTAGAGCATTTTAATTTGTTGGTTTTGTGAAACTGGTGTTTATGCAACTGTATTACACAGATCCCTTTGCTACTGAATTTTAGTTTTCCTGATAAAAACATGGAGGATGCAAAGCGAATACAGAACACTGCCAAAACAAAACAACCAAAAACACCAATGTAGGACCTCATAGAATATTTTGTTATGTATTAGAGTTTTCTTTGTTCTGTTCTCTAATATTTTAGTTTTTACTTTGGGGGGAAATATACCCCCCTCTCTCCTCTCAGTCATTCATCAATTCCATAAGGGATGTATCCAAAATGCGATTGAGCTCGGAAATAATGAACAGACAGTAATGTGGGTTGTGCTTTGCTGGGGAAATACTTGCAGTTGGCCTAAACTAATTCAGATGTTTGGATGTGGTTGACAACTATGCGGTGAAGACGGACTGATGCTGGTAAGTCCTGGCACTATATTTTTTATGAGACCTGGTGAGATAACAGCGTGAATTAATATGTCTGGATTATGTAGATGATACTATATTAATCAAACTGAAGTTTACAGGTCTTGAGTTGTTCACTTAACTGTCTGTTTTTTTTCTGAGACAGCTCACTTATGTACTTTGATTTATTTATACCAAACCCAGCAAATTTTACCTTTATAGGAAGTTGCAGTTCAACCAGGACATTCTTCATTGCAAAAAATGCTATTTCAGACATCACAAATGACATTTCCCTTTGAGCCAGATTGCAGATGAAGAAGCACCAATACCTGTTCAGAAGCTGATTTAGAGTTAACAGGGGGACAATTTTACTATACCACAGTACATAAAATGTTGTCAGTGCAAAATGTTTATAACTGGTCATAGTGCCGATAAATATATTTTATGGATTCTCTGCTTGTAGTGTGCAGATAAAGGCAGCAGAATTCTCAGTTCTATTTTGCTTTATTTTGTCATTTTAATATGATTTAGGATAAGTCTGATAGGCCATTAAGAACCAACAGCTCTACTTAGTTCTTAGTTATACTGATGTAAATTACAGTTTTCTGTCTTTGGTAAAGTTATTCCACACTTACAGAGCAATTTGCCAATTGTAGCTATGCCTTTTGGCACTACAGAGGCGTAAAATCAGAGCAAATGAAATAAGCATCAAACCTTTCCTGGAAATTGTTACTTTTTTTTTTCCTGCATTTAAAAACAAAACAAAACAAACTATACAAGATCTTTGTATTTGTACTACAATTCTACCTCCTGGAATAACAAAAATCTCTTCGGTTAAAGCAGATTATTTACTTCAGGCTGTTTGTGACTAAAGAGACTATTGCTGGCATTGAAATAGTGGAGTCAGTGCCTGGGGAGGGCTGGGTTGCTAAATTTTAAGTTCCTTAACTGGTCGTTCTGGTTTGAAATATCATAAACCTTGTGCTCCTCCATTAATTATTTCTTGACATCTTTTACCGTGCATGTTAGCACAGGGAAATGTGGGACTATGAAATTCTAATCCTGCTCTTAAAGTCAGCGTGAGAAGCCCCATGAGCCCTATTTTTCATCTTGTTGTTGTTGTTGTTGCTGTTGTTTTTATCTGAAAGTGTCAAGAAGGCTGTGAATTAAAATTGCTGTATGTTAATTTTCAGCACTGTCACGGCACCCAAGGGCAGCTTCAAAGCTGCCTAAATCCTGCAAGACGTTCCTAGTCTCTGAGGGTTTTGCCATCACACCCAGGAACCACCAGGGTAGGGGGGGACTCAGTCGTGCAGCTACATTTTCTAGCTCTGCCTTCTATGCAGAGGGCAAGGAAGGAGAATAGCAGAAAATGAGAGCTGATCTTAGCAATGTCTTACTGTTCTGTTATAGATCTTTCACTGCAAGTTTTCTTCTTAACAGCTGGTTTAACTTGCTTAAGGGTCCTTTGGACTCGGGAAGAGAAAATCTGCTTCACAGTACTGGCACATGATTTCTCACTTGTGACTTCTGAAGGAGCAGGAGCAGAACTGTGAATATCAGACCTGCCTTACTGCGGAGCTCTGGCTGGGACTGTGTTGAAGGCAAATGCCTTGTAAATCCTCTTTAGTGTTAGCAGGAAGCTATCGGTACAAGGTTTCAGAATTACCATACTAAATCTATGATTTCCTATCTCTAGATTTTACATTAAGATTGTCAAGATTTGTTGCTTTGTGTTCTACAGAACAGTTAAACTGACTGTGGATTTTTGTGGTCTACTGAAATATTTTCAAGGCATGATGAGCTTGCCCTAGTATTCCAGTATCACCTGCAGGGTGCCTTCGTTCAGTTTTGGTGTCGTGCCCTAATGACTGTGGCTCTGCAGGCTTTTAATGTTTCCTTATTACAAGGGAGCTGTTCTGCCTGAGCAATGGTGTAGCCAAGTTAGGAGGAAAAAAATAATCTGATACCAATTGTCTTGATTCTTCTCTCACAATGCGTTGTGATGTGGTAGCGCTCTTAGTGGTGATGCTCGCAATTTAAGTTTTAGCATTGACTTTATAGGATATGTTTTACTTCTGTCTCTTTGCTTCCTGCTTCACTAGGATGATCAGTCTTAGGGAAGAATCTTGCAATTTTTCCTCTTGCTGCCCCAAACTGGCAGTGTCAGAACTACGAGCCACCAATTTACCTGGACACTAATCAGGGAGGATTTTCAGACACTCAGTTTTCCTGAAGGGAGAACCAGGGGTCAGTATGGTGGTGTGTGTGTGGATATTAGAAGCAACAAAAAACAAAACGCAGTTCTAATCTCAGCTAACCTGCGTATGTGCTACAAGCAAAAACATGTTTTTTCTTCTGAAATGTGTTCCGCATTTTCGTGTCTCTTTTGTGTATGTCTGTCTAGGCACTCAGTCTAATCTCTTATGTTTGAGCATTATTGAGAACATACCAACAGGGCTAAAATATATTATGAATTATATTATGAATTCCAGAATCTGAACCACCCTGGGTCCCCCCAGCCCCCACCCTCGGTCTGTTTTTCCAGCACTGCTGTAAATGGCTGCTAAGGTGGATGTGTGTGAGTTCAGTCAGACGCATCTGAGCACTGTTGTGTTTTATCATGCTAGCATGATAGACCACAGAAGCTAGAGATAAATCTTTGCTGATTGCAGAGCAAGAACTGAAGAGACATAACCGAGACATCTGGCTTTAGCATTGTCCCTTAAGAGCCCTTAAATGTGAATTTAAAGATTATTAGTTTTTTGTTTGTTTTTTTTTTTTTTTTTTTTTTTACTTGTATGGTAGATGAAGATTCTGCCTTGTTACTTCAGCTAGCAGTTATGCTTTTTATACCCTCATGGGTATGTCTTTGTTGTGATGATGATTTTCCAGATCGGAGTGTTAACAGGGTCTCTGTATTGGTAAACACACTGTGAAATTGTGCCCTTTTTAAGTGTTAGCACCAGTTTTGCCTTTTTTTTCTGCCTGGTTGGGATTTATGGGAAAGCCTTGCATAGGCTTTTCATTCTGTTATGTTTTTCTTCTGAAAAAAGCTGAGCTGCACAGATTTTCTCCCCATGAATTGTGGGAGAAGTTGTCTGTCCTAACAGACAGGTAGAATTATGGGCAATGTGGGTCCACCGGCATTTTACCTTTTGCAGAGAGAATTGGCTAGCAGTCCAAACTGGAAGTTGAGTTAAAAGCACCATTGATTTCAGGTCAAATATTTCTGTATTTGGGCAGGGAAGAGGTCAGGAACAATGGCTGTGGAAGAGTCTGGATTACCTCTGGTGTGAATACAAATATTAGCCAGTAGTAATGCAAGGAAAACCAGCTGCTTTAAGTGGCCAAGTGTCAATAAGATCTACAATTAGACAGAGATTTTGCTAGTTTTGCACTGGTAATTTTTTTATAGATATGTATTTCAAACATTGTTGCATTAATCTTGTATTTATATGTATTGCAGAGTACAAGAAAAGGCAGGGTCATCGTCAAAGTAAAAAACAGTCTTTGTAACTGGGTGCATTTTTGCTGATTGGCAAGTAATGCTGCTGCAGTTAATACCATTGAGTTTTAGGGACTGTAGTTATGCTATTTGTTGACATTTTTGTTGCTTAGAGTAAAAGGATGACTGCAGTCCATGCTCTCTCTGTTTACCTGGCTCTGCTGTGCTTTCTTCTATTTCTCTTTCCTTCCGTAGAGGTACTTGCAGAATTTTTCAAAAAGAACGGTCAGTTCAGCTCTGAACACTAAAATCATTGTAATACTGCTTCTATTAGGCACCTTGCATCTGACATCTTATCTGCCATCAGAAAGAAAAGTTAAATCATTGGAGAAGAATAGATAATTTGGCTTTTTTTTTTTTTCAATGATCTGTTATGCACAGAGATATAGGCAAGCAAAATACTAAGATGTACACTCTGAAAGCGATGGCGTTTGGGCATCTTTATGAAACATTACTGTGAAGACTTTTCCTGATATGATCTGAAGAAACTCTTCCAATGATTCTAACAAACCAGTCTGTGTACTTCAGAAATGTTCCTTTAAACAGGGCTGATTTTTTAGTGTAGGTTTTTTCTACCAGACATATTCCTACAGCTGCTGTGTAATGATGCAATAAATTCACCCAGGAGCTTGTTACAGTTAATAACCTGTAAAGAGCAAAGGTATTTGGACAATGCACATTAAATTAGACCTGTATCAATTACTAATAGAGTAAGTTATTTCTTGTTTTGTCCTTCAAAGAAATGTGATTTTATGGAAAAAAATAGAGGTCAACTTATTTTCCACATGTTTAATTTTTACAGTTGGTGACTTCTTGGTAAATAGATAATGCCTTGTTCAGAAGACAAGCATCAACTCTGAACAATTATCAAAGATTCATGCTTCAAAAGCTACAGCTGCCAGAAATTCATAGCAATCGATCAAGGATTTTTTTGCTGTTTTTCGTATATTAGCAACACACCAGGGGTAATAATTGTGACCTTGACTGCCCCTACACTTTTAGATAGATTTACTGGTTATATTGATTCAGTTAATGTTCCTCTGTGGCTATTTCATAAGAAGGTACCATTTCAGAAGAGAAGCAGCCTCTTATTTCCCTTTCTGTGTAGAATGCTTTCCTACATTTTTTTTCTCAGGCAATTTAACACTTTCTTTGTGCTTGAATAGAATTACCTTTTCTACTATTGTAATCTATAAATTAGAAAGATGAACAATAGAGCTGGAATATATAAAGGCTTTGTCTTTCATAGCCTGTCAAGTCATTCTTCAGCGCTTTAATAAACGAAGTCTGGTGATCGCAATGCAAGCCCTAGTGTAAAGTACTCCATAAGAGAGAACTGTCTCCATTTATTGGAACAAATGTTTGTGCGGTTGAGGTCAGAAAGGTCTTTCGTAAATTCTTGCATATAGAGTGAATTATTTCAAAACCTGTAAAAGCAGAGATGCTGGGGGTTTTCCAGGTCAAGGTTTATATTACAGGCAGAAGAATTCATATTAAAGGAATTTGCATTATGTGCTGCCTCCATTTAAAAGACTTAAGTTTCCAATCCTGTCTCTCTCTTGACCTTCACCCAGAATAGATTGTAATAAAAACTATTTTTAAAAGTGACAAAAAGGAAGCACAGGCACTGCAGCTGTAGCAACGTGAGATTACCTGTGGATTTATGAGTAGGGGGATGTTGCTGCTTTGCTTATAGCAATGAATCTGTCCTGTGTTAATAAGCAGTATTGTCCCTGCCCTGCTGATGCCAGGGCAAAGTCATTGCGATGCTCTCAACCACAGCTAGCTGCATACTGGGGCAATGAGCTCAGCCATCTCAAAGTAAAAATGGAAATTACAAAACGCCTACTCATACCTTTGTCTTTTTTCTTTTTTTTTTTTAATTATTATTTTTTTCCCCTTGCCCTAAAGTACTGAATCTACAATTCACTTCAAAATGAGTTTCTCAGGAAAGGAGCCCTCATCTTACATGGTCAAAGAAAGCAACCGAGGCCTCATGAATCTCTTCCATTCATCTCTTATTCAGATATCCAAAGAATTATAAACTGAATAAATATTCTACCTCAGATGGAAGAGGCTGCATAAAGCTGTCTTCATGCTTCTCTTGTTTTGCATGAAATTTGGGCTGAGAGAGGCCGTGATATCTTCCTTTTAGGAGAGGAGGAAGAGAGGAAGGGAAGATGATCAGGATGAGATAGTGTGATACTGCTCTTATTGGCTTTATGCTCTGTGAAATGAAGGAATAGTATATGAGGAAAAATTGCATGTAGAGACATTAAAATAGCCTGTTTGCAAGTAGAAACTGTGTTGCTAAGGTTATGCTCTGAAATGCACTATTATTTGTATGCTATTATACGCTATCCTAATTTCGTGGTTATTGCTATAGCAATTGTGGGTAAAATATACTTGTACGTACATTTGTGGATTTTAAGAATAGTTTAAAGCTATTTTAACTCTTGACATTTTGCGAGATTAGTAAAATTTTAATACAGGTTTTGCAAATTGGGCTATAATATTGATATATGACTAAAAGTTAGATTTTTTTTTTTTTTGATGCAGAAGAGAGGAAAAATCTAGGTCACATTAAAAGTACTGCAGTAGTAAAAGGAGTGGAGTCATTTTTATTTATCTAAAATCAGAGGCTCTCTCTCTGAATACCCATAGAACTTGTAGTTTGCAACCGTGGTGAAGAATACACCTTTAAGATGGTAGCTTTGCTGTTAGGCACTTGCTTGTGTTGTTAACTTATCTCTGTATGTATTTGTAAGTACTTCCACATAAAAGAAAAAAAAAAAAAAAAGAAGCAAGACTAGTGTCTAACACCTACTTTCAGTTTCAGGGTACATCAGGGGTTTGCTTGTTGAAAAACCATAACTGTATTCTGGGTAGATCTGTTGGATATGCCTGGTTCCTTAAATATTAAGTTAATAATATTTTCCAGAAAAATATCTAAACTTTCTTTTACCCAAAGGTTGGTGAATAATTTATTGCCTATTTACTGTAGCTTTGCTGTCTGTGATGGCTGGTGAGTGATGCACCAGCTGTGCCCTCACTGAGGAAATGTGAAATGTCTCTCATGCTCTGAGAAATGAGGAATTGTCTCTGGGTATTATATGAAAGAACAACTCCATGTTAAAAGGTAGTGGAAATAAAACCCCTTAATAGCTGTATTGAGGTGATTAGCTACAATTAAAGGAAAAACAAAAAGGGGGGGAACTAACAAATTAGGTTCAATATAAAACTAATGAAAATGGAAGAGTTGACTCCCATTTCGTAGCTATCTTGAAGGTCATGCTTCCTCAGAGATGACGTATGTGATCAACAGCATCTATTAATCTCTGTAAGTGTCAGAGAAAATGGGATAAAACAAAAGAAACTTAAATATTTTTATTGTGCCTGCGATTCTGCTTCCCTTCTGTGCATAAGATGCTGAAACAAAAGTTAACTTTATAGCATCAGCTGCTCACAGGTAAAGGTTTTGCAATAGTCAAACTGAAAGGATGATATCAAAGTATGTATTGATCTGTTATTTATTGGAAAAAAAGGGAGGGGGCAGAATACTTGCAATCGATAAAACTTACTACTGTTGTCCTAGAGACTGCAGCATTATTGCTTTGTGCAGGACCACTCACGTCAAGTTGAAGCCAAATACTTTTTCCAAGGCTTTTCCATCTTTGAATTGTGAGCTTCTGGCCGATGTGCCTCTCTGAGAACTAGAGTTGAATGATAACATTTTAAAGCATACCAACCTCCATTCAGTCCCTCAGTTACCTTGTAAGTCTTAGCTCTTTATCAAAAGATGCAAAGTCCAGACTGCCAAAAGGTTTGGGGCTAAGCAGCACATAGTAGTTGAGTTCACCAGCCTGCCTTAATACCATTTATTCAAATTTGCAGAGTAAAAGCTTTTTGTTTATCTGGACATCCATAAAGTGTGAATTAGTCTGCAATGGATCATAAATGGATTGTAAAGAAAAAGCAATATTTGATCCAGATCTCTATCACGCTCTCTCACATCCTAGAAGGTATCTTGCTACAAGGAGAAGATGCTCTCTAATGGTAAATTATGGATGTTAGAATCATGCAAAACTGAACACGTTCTTCTTGGAAACAAGTGTATTATTAGGAGTGGTGGCTGGGATACGAGCAAAGGCAATTCTTTCACCTGCGTGTTGGTAAGGCTTTCAGCAGCCGTGCTACTGATTTTGGCAGTGCACTTCAAGAAAGATGTGGACCAAAGACAACAGGACAGATGCAGGAGTGATCTTAGGTTTGGTGAACTTTGAAAGAACGTTGAAGGAGAGGCATGACAAGTCATTGTCTTTTTTTTTTTTTTAAATACCAGAAAAGACACTGCCCTCCCCACCCCCCTCAGACAAACAAAAACAAACTACTACAAAAACCAACCACCCATGCTGTGTGTAGGCTGGCACAGTAATCCATGATGTTAGATTAGAGCTGTCAAGGATCCGTGTATTGTGCAGCAACCAGTACTATGGCTGTGAAGGTTTGGGGCTCGGGGCTGGGCTGGGTTGTACTTTGAAATGGCTTGTTGTGCCACTTGGGTTGTCTGTAGTGCTGTTTGGATTGCCTGGGCCAGAAGTGGTGGCAATTTTCTGTCTGCAAGGGTGATCATTGCTGCACGGATGGGCAAGTGTGGGTTATCATCACGCATGTGTTCAGAGCCAAGTTAGAAAAGCTAGTGTCAGCAACGTTTCAGTATCTGATGTGTTTTGAGTGTGGAGATGGACCAGATGATCTCTTAAGATGCTTTATAGCTTTCCTGTGATTTATAAGTGTTAGATAATTTTCCAGAGTCCTTTAAGCCTAAGGTTGGTCATACTGACATCAGCGTTGTGACCATTGTATAGTTGGCTCACAGTTTATCTCAGGCTTGTAGATTTCTTCTTTTATAGTTCAGATTTTCTATCTGAAAAATGAAACAATGAGAAGCTTAAAGAATGACCCACACCAGGGGGTTAATAGAGAGCAGAGTGAGTTTACAGCAGGGAGGAGTATAGAACAACAGTATTTGCAGTAGCACTTTGTCTTTAGCAGCATTTGTCTTTATGTTGCAGTTTGTTTTTTATTTTTACTGAAATTTTGTTACCTCTTCACCAAAGCATTAGTAGAATTTTGTTCCTTGTTCTTTGTACTTGCCTTTTACATTTTGCAGGTTGTTTCTTCCACTAGTTGGAAGAAGTGGAATAAAGTGAAAAAATAACTAAAAAGGAAGTGAAGAAAGAGAGACTAGAGACAGTTCAGTTGTGAACAAGGAGGGGGAAAAAAATTTGCCCATCTAGTAAAAATAAAGGCAATCAGAAGAAATGTGACAGAGCAGAGAACAAATACAGACATATAGTAAAGTACAGAAGATGCAGTCTGTAGTTTTTGTCTGATCCTGCACCCTCGCCTTCCTTTCATATGGCAACAGTGAAGGAATATGTGCTTTCAAATAAAAAGCACATCTCTTGTAGAGTCCTGGAGTTCTGTGTACGTAATGATAAATGCACTTTTGTCTAAAAAGTACAGAGGACTGTACTGAAGTCTTCCAGTCTATATAAGAAAATATATAGCTGCTTTGCCTTCAGAGCACAGTTGGGGGTTGAGACACTTTTTAGCCCTTGGTTTCCCTTCTTCTGTGGCAAATAGTGTTTAATGGCTGCTTGGGCTGGCCGTGGTGGTGGTGAAGGAAGAATCTGAACATTTGCCCACAGGACCTACAAGAGGTCTCTCTTGAATCCCACCTTCCTGTAGTTGTGGAGATGTTGGCACTAGCAAGATGTTACCTGCATGGTCAGAAGATGTGTGCTCCCTTAGCTGGCCACATAGTATTCCTGGGGGACCTAGCCCTGCTTTTTCCCCTCTCCAAATAGCCGGTCTGCTAGGGTGAACATGCCCCGAGGTCAGGGTTGGTGTGCTGATGTGTTCGTTCAAGGTGTAAAGGGCACAAAAAAGTGAATTTCTTTCCTGCTGGAGATTTTCCTCCTGCCTGTCCGTGATAGGTTGTTTATCCAAGGGTGGGGTGGGAGTGTTAATTTTCTGTTTATCTTACCTACGGGTTGCCAGGAAAGGAAACTAATAGCTTGTAACTGAAGCCAGTTTTGCAGTGGCTTTATTTGCCTACAAATGTATTTAAGACTAAAACTTAACACAGTTGACATATACACAAATAAAAATCCTGCAGAAGTTTTCCCCGTTAAAGTCCTTCCTGTAATGAAGCTTGTGACAGGAGTTGTAAAGGAGTTGTTTGTAAAGGTATTAAGAGGCACTTTAGAAGAGAAAATGAAAGGAATTAGCAACTTAAATTTCTTTGGAAGGAAATACAAATTTTGTTTCTTGATGCATACAGAGTTTTGCCTAATCTCCCAAGCTACTAACAATGTTAATGCAGACTTATTTTCAGAAATAACTTTCTAAACTTTTTCTACTTTTTTTGAAAATATCCCTGTTACATCATGAATATCTAAATCTTTCGGTTGTGAAATGCAATTTAATCCTAAGTAACTTTCTTTATACGGTAGAATGAATTATTTGAATATGTTCAGAATACCTAGGTCTTATATTAATAGTGCTTTGCAGTAGTTAATAGCATTGTTCCAACTACAGGTACCATCTGCTGATATTTAAAAATGGGTTAATAGGCACAAAAATAAAGACCAAAGGGGGGAAAAAAAAAAAAGAGTAAAGAAACAATGAACATGAAGAAAGGTATATCTATTCTCTATTCTAGTAATAATAAAAAAAATTGAGTGTAATATTATATTTTATATATAATCTGAGTCTCACTGTATCTCACTGAATCTCACTGTATTTATATGCTTGTAATTTTAGCCTAACTTGTACTTTCTGCATTCATCAATATAAGAAGAACCCAGTGAATGAATACCTATTGCATGCAAGATGTATGGCTTGGGGACAATTTTATTTTACTCATAAATTTTAATATCTATTCTCTACTACAGTGAAAATAATGAGCCTGTAGTTGTTTTGTCCATCATTACAGAGAACTTTCTTAAAGCTGTAAAAAGGAGTTGTGACTAATTGGGAGTGACCCACAAATCTGAGACCAGGCTTTTTCTGTTTCCTGCCAAATGTCAAACAGCCTTTGGACAGCAAGGGTTTATATCTGGCCATGAGAATGATCTTGCTTTTTTTCCATTTATAATAATTTATTGATATTTTGTTATAAAAGGAAGGGATCAAATCAGCTTTTTATCTTGAGCAGCGAAGTATGGTTTTGGTTTTGCTTGGAAATGAAATATTGTAATTTTTAGGTTACCTTTTGATCATGAATTGCTTTTGGAAAAAAAAATCATATAGGATCATTAGCAATCAAACTAATTCTATGTGGATTTTGGTGCAGTTTTGTTGCCAAACCACCTTAGACTTATCTAAAATCTAAGCCATAATTTTGTAAAATAATGATCACTTGTATAAGATAATTGTGGCTTTAAAGTTTCTCCAATCCACGTAAGTCCACATATGGAACATCCAGTGGGAGTCAGCCATCACAAAAACTCAGGAAGTCTGTAGGATCATCTGCCAATATTCTGTGAATATGTATTCAAAATATAAACACAGAAAAGTAAATGTTCCTGAATGGAAGATACCTATTGTTCTAGCTGAAACCAATGAACAAACTGGGTGCTCAGGCCTCCAAAAATCCTGTCATTTATATTAGTATTGACAACTTGGCTATAAAGTTCTAACATGGTGATCATATTTTATTTTAAAATGTAAAATAAATTTAAGATCAAGCTCTAATGTACTTAATGTTTAGGTTGCATATGCATATGATTATTCTAATTGCAGCAATCATAATTTTTGTGTTTATATTTCAAACAGTGTATCAAAAAAAAAAAAAAAAGGATTGGATAGAAGAAAACACCAGGAAAAGCAGTGGGATACTTTTTCAAAATTAAAAGTGAATCTTCCTATAACATTGCATGGAATAAATCCCTGTATTGTGTTACATAAGTTTACCTTAGAGAAGGATAGTGTTTTATTGGCTAAAAAAGCTTTCCTAATTACAAAACTTATTTTACTATTTTCTTTAAACTTTCAAGATTAATGTTGCTTTCTAACCTCAATCTTATTCTCTAGAAATATATATAATATATTTTTCTATGTTTTGTCTTGTCTTGAATTCAGAAGTGTTCATTCTTCTTGGGGTGTCATGAAGCATGAGTCTGAGGAACTGGGATGATCAGGAAATCGCGCTCATCACTGTCACTGAATTTCAAATACCCATGTCCTTAAAGTTTGGCTCGTCTTCATTCACTCAAGTCTGCTTTTTAAAGTTGTTGGAGTACTTTATGTTCAGCAGTTCTTTGAGCAACATATTATGCCCAAAGGGGAAGGGCAAGGAAACCTGTTTTCAGGAAAAAAAAAATGTTCTCAGCCAACCATAATCTCCTGAGGCCCAGTCCAGAGACTTCAGGCTGGTGCCTGCTGAGAGTGTGCCCACATACAGGCTTGCTTCCTGGGCTTCTTCAGATAATTATTTTCTTTGAAAGGAGTTATTTTGTGAGAATATAAATACTCTTCATTTACAGACAAGCTTTTCTTTTCATTCAAATTATGTAGATTATTATTATTAGCCTCTGTACTTGCTCTGACCTTCCCTTTTCAGTTTCTAAATATAGAGTTATGGTCAGTCTTTATCCTGTTGTTGCTCCCATCAGTTATTGTGTCTCTGAATTACTACAAATTTTCCTTAGTGTGCTTTCCCGAGATCACATCTAACAACAGAAATGCTACTGGTCTTGCACCAGTGGGCAGACTGTTGGGGATCCTTGCCAGAACGAACACTTCACTGTTATACATTAAAAGTCTGCTCCTAAACCTTGCACTTATACTTTAAATAAACACATTGTTCTGACAGCGTCTCAGATTTTGACGTGTATGCACTTTTTCAGATGCATATGTGCAGTGCTTCTCACCCTAATTGACGTGTTCCTTCCTGGTCACCTACTGCTGTCTGCTTTTTGTCACTACTCATACAACCGGCAGCTGCTGATGCTCTTCTTTGTTCACAATTTTTGTGAAGGTCACTTTCCGTGGAAAGACATCCCAGCATCTGCTCTGTCAGCATCCCCAGTTTAGTGTTCAGACACCTCTTTTTTTTCCTGTTTCATCAGCAATTTATTTTCTGCAGAAGACAAATGATAAAATCCTAATATGATGTGTTGATCTAAGTCAGGACTGAAAAACAAACAATTAACTCTTTGAGTGATAAGGGCCATTGGTTTAACATCTAATTTTTCATTCTAATAACTAAGATGATTAGTTAATGTTATATAGCTCACATTGCTTGGTATATTACATTAAATTGTGGAAATATCACAACAACTGGCATGTTATGCCAGATATCCCCAAATGCTATTAATCTGTTTGAAAAAATAAATACTCATTTGCCATCTCATTTGCCAAAATATCACAGCAATTTTCTTAATTCTGTCTTTCCTGTTGGATACCTTATGAAGATGCTTTTACTTCATTTTCCTGACAGGTCTATTTTTTGAAGAGAATTTTAGCTTGGGTCAAATTCTTAAACTTTATTATGGATTACAGTCAGTGATTTGATGTTTGAGGTTTAAATTGGTGACCAATTTTCTTTGATTTCAGTACTACTTTGATATCTGCACTTTCACTCATAAGCAGAACTTCTTTTCTATCCAGTGGGGGTGCTTAAGGGTTTTTTGTTTGTTTTTAAAAAAATAAACCCTCTAAATTTTAAATAAGGAAATTGAATTAGCTTTGTCAACGTATTATTTTAAGTTTTGATTTTCTGTTACTATTATTTTTTGAGATGAAACTATGAAAAATGTTACAGCTCTTAAGGGTATATTTTGAAAATCAAAGGATATATTTTGATAAAGTCCATGAATATTTGTTTCAGTAAATTGTTTTCATGAATAACATTAATTTTAAAAAGCTACTGAGTTCTCAAGTTCACAGAGGTGATAATTAATGTGGGTGTCTCTCGGAGCTTCCAAATTGTTGGCCATTATATTTAGTAGGTGCAATTAATCTTTTGGGACAGTGATTTATGCTATTTCATCTTTTTTTTTTTTTTTAATAAAAAATAAAATAAAATAAAAGAAGCCAGTCATTCAACTGAAGGTGATCAATATTGAATGCATCTGTATGTTAGGCTGGAACAATACAGACCCCTGGAGCAGTCAGTATTATAAGGAAGTGTTGTTTTTAAGCGTGTACTGCATAATCTCAGATGTAATCTGTTACTTCCTACAACCGCTCGGGCCATTGTAAATTTTTGGTTTCATGCCTTGTCAAAAATCTCCAGACCAGATATTACAGAAGTAATGCAAGGGTGTTGTTGAACTACATTCATTACGTGGAATCTTTGTTCTTAAATGTTTCATTTCTCTTAATGAGTAATTTCTAGTGGAAGTCATATGAGAGGTGGTACTACATACAAGCATACGGGGGAGCTAAGTGAAAGAACTGAAGGAATACTATCAATTTTTCCTTTTTATCCTGTTTCTCAATGATTAAAAGAAAGAGAACATGGCCAGGCATTTCTGCTTTCCAATGGCTTGCACTTTTTAGGGGGATAAAAATAAGTGTGAACAGAGGGAATTGTCTGACAGAAGCAATGATGGCTGAAGAATAATGCTGTTCTGCTAACCATGTACTCCTTTTTCTGCTTATGGAAAGGGAAATGCTGGAACACATAATCAACAGCTTAGAGAGGAAGAGCTCTGCAGATTCCCCAGCTCACTGAATTCCAGGGTATGGCTTTGTGGTCTGGGTGGCTGTGGTGGTTTCACCCTGCTGGGCAGCTGAGCTGCACCACACCGCTCACACACTCCCCCTCCTCAAAGGCAGAATCGGGGGGAATACGATGGAAAAGGGCTCCGGGGTTGAGATATAGCCAGGGAGATTGCTCACCAATTACTGTCACAGGCAAAACAGACTCGGCATAAGGGAGATTAATGTAATTACCTACTGATGACAAACTAGAGCAGTGAGAACTAAAACCAAACTGAAACCACCTTCCTCCCACCCATCTTCTTCCTCCTCCTCCCCCCGAGCAGCACGGGGACATGGGGAATGGGGGCTGCGGTCAGTCCCTAATGCTGCGTCTCTGCTGCTCCTTCACGGTCACTCTCTGCCCCTGTTCCACATGGGGTCCCTCCCACAGGATGCCGTCCTTCCCGAGCTGATCCTGCGTGGGTTTCCCACAGGCTGCAGCTCTTCGAGAACTGCTCCCATATGGGTCCGTACCACGGGGCCCATCCCTCAGGACCAAACTGCTCCAGCATGGCTCCCCCACGGGCGGCAGCTCCCGCCAGGACTCCTGCTCCTGCGGGGGCTCCTCTCCACGGGCTGCAGCTCTGGCCCGGGGCCTGCTCCTGCGGGGGCTCCCATGGGCCACAGCCTCCTTCAGGCCACATCCACCTGCTCCATGTGGGCTCCCCCATGGCTGCAGCATGGAGATCTGCTCTGTGTGGTACCCATGGGCTGCAGGGGGACGGCCTGCTCCACCATGGGCCTCTCCACGGGCCGCAGGGGAACTTCTGCTGCGGCGCCTGGAGCCTCTCCTGCCCTCCTTCTCACTGACCTTGGTGTCTGCAGGTCTGGTTCTCATTCTTCTCTCCTAGCTGCTGTTGCATAGCATTTTTATTTTCTTTTTCCTTTCTTAAATCTGTTCTCCCAGAGGCACAACCAGCCTTGCTCATCAGCTAAGCTCTGGCAGGGGCAGGTCCCTTTTGGAGGGAACTGGCTCTGATCTGACATGGGTCAGCTCCTGGGCTCTTCTCACAGAGGCCACACCTGCAGCCCCCCCACTACCAAAACCTTGCCACATAAAACCAATACAGTGGCTCTGATGGTGAAGGGTCACAGGTGTCAGGAAGACTGCCATGCAAGTCCTGGCATTGGACCATGCTCCCTGGCAGCCGTGGTGACCTGGTCATTTTGACAGTTACATTTTGATACTTTCATTTTGGGTCTTCATCCTGGTGCTGTGGCTTTCGTGGGATGGATTGTAGCTGAGAACAAGAAAATGCTGGTAAGTGGGAAAGTGTTTTTAATGGGGTTACTCATTGTTTTGGATTTAAGTAAAAACTTGATGACTTTATTGATTTGGGAAATTAGTTCTAAAAATATGTAAAGGAATTTTCTGTTTCAAATAATCGTTCTGTTATGAAAACGAAGAGCCAAAGGTCAAATACTCAGTAGCAGAATAATTTCTTGAAACGTTTTCAACATGCGAATCCTTCTCTTTGCTGCTGTTGGCTGTAGACACAGCTGAGTGATCATCATGCTCTTTTGAGAGGATTTTAATGTTATGTTTGAATTATGTTGTATAACCTTCAATGCAAAACTGTAGTAAAAGGCACTGTTTTTATATACTGAATATTTCTTCCTAATGGCTGCTTTTGCAGAGAAGTTGGCTTCTTTCTGACAAAGGTGTGCTATGCTGCTGCTGCTGCTCATGTTTTTGGAATGGAAACATTTTAATGTCAATTAATGAAAGCAGTAGAAGTTCGCCATTTGGTTACAGCAGGGCTAGCATTTCTCTCTTGGGATTGTAACCGCACCCCAACCAGTCTCACGAGTCCTTCAAAAACATTTGTTCTTTTCTGATTTCCATCCTATGACATTTCTGCCCCTGAAGTATCTGGAATTCTAGACAGTATTCCAGGTATTATTTATATCTATAAATTGTGGTGGTTTTTTTTTTGTTTGTTTGCTTTGTTTTGTTTAGTACAAGTCCAGTCAAATTGCTATTGCAGACTACTGTTGTAATGGCTATATTCTTTTATCTTTTTAGCAATACAAATGATTGTTTCACCTTTTTACTTCTTTACGTTATGCTGCTGGCAAAGATGCGCAACCATGAATTTTAAATGGTGCTCTAAGATCAGGTAAAAATACTCCAGTACACCAAAAGTGGATCAATACAAGCTTTTAGTGGCTATAATCAACCAAATATTTGGAAGTAAAAGCTCTCACTTCTATTCAGTCACTAGCAGTGTAGTAAAGTAGGCTTATGCCTTTCAGGTTAATAGTATGCTCAGACAAAACAGGTAAAAGAATATTAAAAAAAAAAAAAAAAAAAAGTCCAAATTAGCAGAGATTTTTGTCCTCTGCAGATTTAGTGCTATTTGAAGCTTCCAAAGAGCATTATTAAAAGCACTTCAGAGTTACTCTCAAGCAGTTAAATAACCTTTCATTGCAAACATTTTTGTAAGTGAACCTGTGCAACTACAAAGGCTTCTTAATACACAAGTGTTTAAGACCTCCTCATTGATTTAAATACTTCTTCTTTGCACAGCCTGAATCGTACACTTGCTTATAGCCTTTTACAACTGCTGTAATAAAAATCTCTAGTATTTTATCTTTTTTCCACTTTCTCCTCATTTTAACTTTTTCATGTGCTTTTTTTTATAGTGCCTCCTTTTCTCATCTCCTAGTATTTTATTACACTCTGCATAAAGTGGTCATAAGACCATGTATTTTGTGGGATTTCAGTGAAAACAAGCAGCAGCAGATCTCTCTCTCCCTTACATTAATTCTAGCCTTTTAAATTCTACCAGTCCTGAAAATGCACTAATTAAGCAGTTCAGAACACTTTTATCCTGTCTTGCAACTTTGAGATATCTTTTTTTTTTTTTTAATATATTCTTGTATCAAGATCAAAGTAGGATCTTTCAAATCTTTTTGAGAAGGAAGAGGAGGAATGATAACTCATCCATCCTCCAGGGGATATTAAACATCTTACTGATTATTGCTGAGGGACATCTGAACCTAGATCCATTTTGTCAGATGGATTCCTACCAGCAGCAGTTTGGAATGGGAGTGTGGTCTGCTGTCAGCCACACAGGTGTACCTGACCAGCTTCATAAGTGAATTCAAATTCACATTGAAAGCAAAGGCTGAGTTACCTGTTTTGCACTTCCTTTGGAAGACTACAATCAATCAACTCATAAATTTTTCAGCTGTGAAGTCATGCTCCCCCACCTCTACCCTTCTCATAGTTCAATGTAGCAGAATAAACATTTAAGGAAGAGATTTCTCAGATTTCTCCTGTGATTAAGTTGTTTTACTGATAAGTTGATACTGTGATGCACAAGGTCAGTGGAATGATGGAGTATATCAACAGGATAAGTTTAATTTTTTTTTTTTTTGAAATTAAGCCTTGCATTTTCTAAAAGCCAATTAAAAAAAAGTGGCAAAGCTATGCAGTGGGAGCTGGGTGAGCTGTGAGCTGAGAATAGGCATGAATTTCTCTGAGGGAAAGGGGTTATCGTTGGGGAGCTAAAAGAAAAATTAATCTACACAGGAAGATACATAGATGCATGGTGACCAGCTACATACACTTCAGGAATTAGAGAAAAGGGATAAATGACACAGTAAGAGGTCTGGACAAGGTGTTCTGTTATTTGCAGAAAAACCACCAATTTATGCTGATACGTGGGTACACCATGGGATAT
Organism: Anseranas semipalmata; assembly: GCA_013399115.1. Classification (NCBI taxonomy): domain Eukaryota; kingdom Metazoa; phylum Chordata; class Aves; order Anseriformes; family Anseranatidae; genus Anseranas; species Anseranas semipalmata. The sequence goes on from VXAA01000465.1 coordinate 577,237, forward strand.
TCTTCCCACGGGACATAGCAGTGGCAGTTTGTTTTCTAACCACTCATCCCACTTCTGCAAAAGCAAATGATTGATGTACAAAGCTAGATAAATTTGTACCTCATTGGGTGGGGTGATAAATGGATTTTGAAATAATTTAAATATAGAAATTAATAAGTTAGAATTGTCATTTGCCCTTTTCATTATTCAGCTTGTTGCTGGACATCAGAGTTATCTGTCACTTTCTGGAAAAAAAATACATAAAATGAAAAAAAAAAAACTTGTTGCATTGGTTTTGGTGGTTCTGCAGGTAACTTTGCTAGTCCATGTGGCTGATGATGAGGCACAGGCTAAGACAACAGGATTTATATTGAGCTGTTCGGTCGCACCTCTCTACTATTCTTAACCTTCCTCAAATATGTCTAATCAGTTGCAAAGGCATTATTGTTTCTTGCACAAGTTGCTCTAATTTGAGCCAATTAGAATATAATTACAGTATTTTATGCTTAATTAGACTCTCAAGTAGTTTCTTCAGGCTAAGGTTATCCCTGTGGCTCTGTATTTTGAGAGCTCTTGGCTCCACTGGAAAAAAGGTAAAATAAGAGGGCCTCTAAATTCAAGAAGTGCTGCTATTTTTAAGTTCATTAAATGACTGTTCAGGAACTTGGCTATTCCATAGTTCATTTCTTCCAGATCACTGGAATGAGAACCATATGGCGGTGATTCGCTGCACTTGCATTTCTCAGGTTGCTCCATTATTTCCTTCATAGTGTTCAATCTCTGTTAAGGCCACACTGTGAATTCTTATGAGAAGTGCCCTTGGAATAGAAATTTCCTCATTATCCCTTATGATAAAGGCTTGTGCCAAAAAGTCTTTTAATTTCTCGTCCTTATTTTTAATTCCTCACAGATCCCTAATCCAAAAAGGGCTCAGAATTGCTCACACATTCACCTCGATATTAAAGCATTTAGATACTTCCATGCATACAGAAATCTTAAACCCACAATATGATGCTGACTTCTAAAATAGTGATGTTTGTGAGCTAACTGTGGACTACTTTCTTATATATTTAAAGGTATTTTGTTCTCTGCTCTTATGGGTCTAACTGAAAAAGGAAGTAATTGTAAAAATATTTTGACAATGAAAAATGAGGGGGAGAAAAAACAAAATACCTCCATGTCTATGAAATCTTGAGGTTGAAGCACCGCTCTGTGGTAATTCCAGTAGAATTGCATCAGCAACTCATTTGTCCCAGGACCATCAATCTGGATTTGCGTGGCTTTGATGTTACATACAGATGTGACCTTTGGGGTCACCTGCCAGAAAGATAGTTTTTTTTCAATGTTTACTCATAAGGAATAGATAATGCATAGATACTGTACTCTTTTACTCACAAGAGTCTTATTAAGGCTATATATTCAAGGTTCTGAATGAAATGTCACATCTTGATTGATTTATTTTTTTAATGGCAGCTAAAATCAGACACTTGGTGTACTTTGGACTTCTATGGGGTACTCAGGTGTATAAGGAAAAGTTACACTATTCTGTTTCTTAATGGATACCGAGTAGCTATTTGAGATTATTTTCAGTGTATATCAGTCCTATTGTAGTAATTTTGTGGGGAAGAAATGTAACAGTGTGTAAAACTATTCCTGGCGGTACATTAAACAACCTTGCTTTCTGTGTTGTGACAAACTGGGAAAGATTAGAGTCTGATATATTTCTGTAATACTTCTATTAGCTAATCACTGATAACTCACCTTCCTATTCATATTTTTAAGGTGCAGGGCAAATACCTGATTGCATTTTCATCCTGTGTCATTCAGGACTGACATTTGCAGTGATGAAGTCCATCAAGCTTTAGGACTAGGATTTGCTGTTTTTTCCCTGAAATTACAAATGTAATAAACCAGCCAACAACCTATGCTGTTATATTCCAAAGTATTAAAAAAAAAAAAAAAAAAAAGTTACTGAAAAATGAGGAGTGTGGCTACTTTAGGAGAAGCAAGAAAGATTTTTAGTTAATAGATGTGTTCAACTAAATATAAAAAGAAAAATGGAAGAAATCGAACCTAGACATAATGTCATATAACACCTCAAGGTCTTAGACTTTTACTAGCGTTACAGTACAAGAACATTGTATCAAAGAATGATGAGGCCATATCTTTCAGAAATAAGGCTTAGATATCTTATTTATTCCATAGAAACAACAGGATTTTTGGCTGCTTTGTAAGACCACAGTGGCTACACCACCTTTCCTGGGGGAGAGACTTGTACGGCAGATATGTAGGGGTAGCAGCAGGAGGGCTGAACACCAGCTATGTATGCACCCTGTGCTGCTCTGCAGAGCTCATGCTCTGGTTGTTCGTTTGTTGCCTCCAAATGGAAATACTTTTATGGTGCAATGCAGTGTGCCTTTGCTCAGAAAAGACCTGTAGTTGAGCTGAACTTTTGGCCAAATGTCATAGTTACGGCAGAACTTCTGTTCTCTTGCATGTTGAATTAAAAATTTGTAGTAAGATTCAGTGATCCTACATCCAAGTGGCAGTAGCTTGGTGCCCAGGGCACTTGGCTGACATGAGGGTGAACGGCAGATAGGTGACTTTCTTTGGGTGAGGAGAGTGACCCAATGAATTGGGTCTTGAGAAAGGGAGGGAAGAGGTCCCGGGTTTGTTCTGAAGTACGACGTTTTGAAATCCCACCATTTGCAGATGAGGGTGCAGTTGTCTGTTCGGTGCTGCTGTGAACAGATCCTAACCTCGTCAGGGTTACTGGCGTGTTATTGTGACTGCCTGTGGTAGAAGGCTATGGTGTTGTCTCAGAGAAACTTATTTTCTTTCCTGGCAACTTTATTCTACAGGCCCAGTAACTGGCTCAGACCAGGGTCAGTTAAAGATGTTTTGTTATATAGGATTTAACCAGCGTCAGTGTTCTGCGTCTCGTGCCCTGAGATACCACATTTTTTCCAATGGTGATGGATGTGTCAGCACTGCTTATTTCTCTGTATCTGCATCAGGGGGGCTGTGAAGAGGTATGCAGTAGATTATTTTATATTCTTATCTGGCAAAAACCTATTCAGTAGCCAGGTCTTAATGTTTAGAAGGAGGGGAGGGGAAAGAAACTTTCACCTCCTAATGATAGATGCAGTTATAAAGTATTGGCATTAAAATGAAATACTTGAACTTCTGAAGAGCTCACATCATGTAGAGGAAAAAGACTTGATCTTTCTCACCGAGTACTTTTTTGTTTATCAGTGGCAAAATGAATCACTATCCTTATGATTAACTAAATTTGAGATTTAAATGTACAGACACTTAAATAGGGGCCTGAGGTTCACCCAGATGGACTGACATAAAATAGCAGGAAATTACACCAATCTGAGACTGCCCATACTCTAATTACATCTGTTGTACAGTATTTAGTGTTACAAATCTCAGATCCCTGACAGAATAACACTTTCTGGACCACCTTGTCACTGCCAACTAATGCAACATGTAATTCCACCTGCCTGGGATCTATTCTTTGGGGTTTATATCCCCTGCAGGTGGTAGAGATGCTGCAGCACTGCAGATGTCCAAAAATCTATGCAGATCCCTGTGAGCTTATTGTCTAGCAGCTGCTGATGGAGACTAATGGCACCCAACTATTTATATACCCAGCTATTATATTTTCTAACTCACTGATTTTAGCAGCAGAAAAAACTGATCTCTCTGGCTGCCTGGGGCTTTGAAACCTTGAAACTTGCTCATGAGTGTTGCAATTCTTGACCTAATCAGCAGTGCTAGAAATTGAAATAAAGCCTTGGAATGAAAAGTTTTTTTAACATGATGTGCTGATCTCATATCTCGAAGTTGCTTTTCTGGCATAAAGGAAGAATTTTGGTTGCAAATGTTAGAAGGACATCTACAGAGCTGTTGATATAAAGTAGGATTGTTAGGGTTAGTTTCTACTTTTCTGTGTCAGAACTCCAAAACTAGTATCAGTTTGCATAGTATCCCCAGGTGGTATTAATATATATTTTTATATACCTTCAAAAAATCCTCAACTATTTCTAATCATTCTGATAATTTTCTGCTTAGTTTGAGTGTCTGTATTTTTCTTGATTCTTCATGCTACACATGGATTTTCCTCAGATGTAATTATCTTCATTTCTCCATATATTTCTGACATGCTACAGTCCTCTGTTTAATCTCATTAGTGAAGTCCTAATACTGCCTTTGACAAAGGCAATGTTACCTGCATTTTTTTAATGTCAATTAGTGTTCTATGGGCTTTCATCTGATATTTGTAGTTCCAAAGCAGGAATATAAAAAGGAGTTCAAAATACTTCTGGGCAAGTGAATGAATCAGTCTGCAGTGTTTTAATCAGGAAAAGCAGTTACAAAGCAAAATTAAGCAAGGCAGGTACTGTTTTATGAAACCTAGATCAATTAAACACATACCTGTAGCCCATACTAGAAAGAGCAAGAAATATTTTTTCCCATTTTATGAGTGAGCTGAGATAAAATATGAAAAGTTAACATGAGGAAACCTTGTTACTTTTCAGCTCTGTAAATTATTTTATATTGCTGCTTAACAAGCCCTGTTTAGCATGAGGGTTAGCTAATGCAGTTTTTGTTAGTGCTTTTATTGTAAAAACATGAAATAGCCTTCAAAGAAACATAATGGATACTTCTGCGTAAATCAGAACTAATCAACATCCACAACTTCATGTTTTATGTGTACTGCAACAAAGGAGAGCTTAAGTGGTGGCACTTTTCTGTGCTTCCCTACTTTCAGCCGTTCACCATCCATATGTCACATGTATGTTTAGTGATCCATTTCTAATCTCTTTAGAAGAGAGCAAAGTATACATAAGACTTTTCACCTGTGTTTTTTTTTTGTTGTTGTTGTTTTGTTTTTTTTGGCAAAGATGCTTTATCCACAACACATGCATGCATCTGATTTGTTTCAGAAAGCTTATGTAATTTGGTTGCATGGTTTGAGGATTTTTTCCTTCAGGGATGTGTGTACGCTAATAAGCAAACAGCTTGCATTAGAAATAATGTAGCGTAGCATTATTTCAGTAAATGTCACAGGGTATTAAAAGGAATTAGAAACAGTCAAATAAATAGGTAATGTAGAAGAAGCATCTCTGAAGTTCTGCAGAGTGTTTATACAATACAGAGAGTCACTAGGACAAGATTTGTGGCTAATATTCAGCTATTCTAATTTCCTATTCTAGCATCCTTTGGATCTTCCTTCTAAATGTCTATTGAGCAATACTGTTAGTGTTTTCAAACAAGAGGATGTATTTTGCATTCTGCACTTATCCAGTGTGTTTTTGGAGAAAATTTTAGCTCAGGTAATCCAAGACTGACTTGGCAATGAGTAAGGTTGAATTTCTATGAAAAGTTGTTGCTAACCAGCTCTGGGTTGTGGATAACACAAGAAGGTCAGCCAGACGCCTGGGGCTGTGTTCAGCATCATACCACTGGCTAAGGGTGTCATGAGGGTTTCCATCTTCCCTCCAGTCAATCCTGGAGTCCACTGAGAGGACTGGGACTGACCAGCAAGTAGCAGAACATCACAAAAATAAGCAGCTTCCTTCTGTTCTGTCTCTATCACTGTATAGCCAAGTAAATGGTTAGAGAGGAAGCTTGCTGTGTGTAAGGTTGCTTGGATGCTATGGAATTTGAAATTTAAGTAGTTGTAAGTGCCCAATTGCTGCTTTTACATTTTAGGAACAAATTTGTATTGTTCTTTTTCTTTTCCCCAGGGCATTAAACTAATGCATTTGGATGCTGCAGTTCAAAAGCAGAATGAGACACGCATAGACGTCATGAAGCTAGGTGTTTGATTTTAGTAGCTGTAAGATTCCAGCTGATGAATTCCTGGTTGGATGCATGCTGAATTTTGTACTCAGGCAGACTGAGCATGAAAATATGTCCTTTTCCTGCATGCTACACAGCATGTGTGTTTTTTACTCTTCTCAAAATAATAATAAGAATAATAATAGTCAGAGTTGCATGGAGTCAGTACCCCATTTGCACCCCATCAAACTTCTGACTGTTGCTAAATGTCCTGAGAAATAGTAGATACCTTCATCACAGGGTCAGAGAAACTGGGAGTACATGGACTACCAGTACTTGGACTATTGGGACTATGTACTCCCAATTTCTTTGATCCCCATGAATTAGAACTATTCAAACTCAGTAATTAGTGGCAAATTTACATGCTCTTTTTCCTCATCCAGCTAAAATTAAACCTGTTGCTCGTCTTTGTGTCCCTTCAGATCAACCTACTTGTTTCACTACGCACGTGTTGTCCCTTACCTTTGACTGAATGTTGCTTATCCCTTGGATTAGAGGGCATATTCCCAAGCTAATGTTTGTTGTGTTGCTGGCCTTATCAATGCGTCAGAGTTTGAATTCAGGATCTGTCACTTCAGTAGCTAAATAAAGGCAAGGGATGCATAGTAAAGGCTAATGCGGGAAGCACAATTATGAACCATGTGATACGTGCCTGTTGGGTACCATCCAAAACTGTAACTATGTATGAAATTTAGACTAAGGTTCTGCATATGAAGCAAGTATTCAGACTATATTGGGCAAGCTCTTCATTGAAAATTAAACTTAGGGTGGGTGTATACTTCTGAAGTGGTGATAGACTCCTGGGCTAACTAACCGGGCCGTAAGTGTTTGGAAAAACGCAGCTAATGTCAGCTTTTATTTTCAGTTGTCTTGATATCTTTAATATTATTGATCACTGATCAGTGAAAAAGTAATACAGTTTCCCCTGAGGCATGTTATGATGCTGACATATCAGCATTATTTACAAACTGTTCAAAGCATCTCAGCCAGAAATGTGTGGGATATTAAATGACATTAAGTCACAACAGGATGCAAATTAGTTTTCTCCTCTCTAGTGATTTACAAGGCTTTCATCATTTGTGAATTTTGAAAATTAAATTTCATTCTGGGTCAGAGAAACTACATGTTATTCTGTTAACAGCAAGTACAGTTTCAAGGGCAAAGTGTGACTGAAATCATTTTTAGGTTTATCAGAAATTCACGCTTGGGAGTTCAGCATTATTTCAATCAACTAGCACTTTTGAATGTAAACTCCTGTCTTTGATGGCTGCTTAGGTAATATTTCTTTGTATGATTTCTGCTAGAATACAGTAATGATCTTGAGTGAAAAAGATGCATGGGTGTACCAATCCTGTGAACTCAAAGCCTCTTATTCTGAGTGTTCCGAACAGAAATCGGAAGCTTTCATTTAGCGCTAGGTTGTAATGGTTCCTAGGGTTTTAAGCACAGTATTTAGTACCTTAGTGAATTGCAATGATGGTAAAATTTGTTCAGTGAAGTCACAGGCGTTTTGTCTCAGGAAACCCAAAGACCATAAGTGTGCAGAATGCTAAGCATTTGAGACTCATCACCTTCATCATCCACAACTCCAGTGCTTGTATACAAGATGAATTCATCCCAAAAAGATTAATTTCTCTCTGTGGCCATGCTCAGAGTCCTTGCCAAGAATTTGCACAGGGATGTGCTCAACGTCCGGTCCAGTTACATACCCTAGGAAAGTAGCTGAGGAAGCTATTCTCATCTGCCTCCTTACTGAGAGCTGGGAACTGGTTTTGTGAGCACTTTGATAGCAGTTTAGAGTAAATAGCTTCAGTAAAGAAGTGCTGAAGATGATTCGGAGGCAGCCTGTTGGCCTTCGCTCTGAGGCAGACTAGAAGTATTCTCATGCTCATCTGTATTTGAGAAACCATTTTAAAGATCGCAGTCTCAGTGCGAATGAAAAGGGGTGATTTGCATAACAAATGTACAAAATGTTCATATCAGCAATTACATTGTGAATGAACTTGGGCTTCTGAACTACACTGCAGAGCTAAGTGTCACGCTTCTCTCGGAGGCAGCAAGGTAAATTGTGTTTTATCTGGCTGCAGGATAACCTCACGTGGGTTTTCTGTTTCTCTTTCCTGGATACATTGCCCTGAATTGTTGCTGCTATTGAAAGTAGCTTCAGAAGAAGTCATCAGGCTGCAATGCATTGTTTTACACTATGAACATATTCTACCAGATGTTCATAGAAGTCAGACTTCTGTGCTGCTATGAGAGGGCTGTTTGGGGGCACACTGAACAGCATCAACTGTTTAAGGCATCAACTTCAGCAAGCAAAAAAGAATAACATCAGAAATAGGTGGCTGGAACCTTGTTCATTTGCTTCTTTCGCATACAACAACACAATTTGTGAAAGCACTGTTAGCTGCTTATTTCTTTTCTGGAACGATACATATATGAAAACATGATTATCAAACTTTTAAAAAATATTTTGAATATTTTGTATTTGATCAAGCTTTCATATGGAATACCTGCCACATGCTACTTTCAATACATTTTATCTCAGTTTCAGAGTTCTTGTAAGTTAACATTTTCCACTACTCTTCATTGATGTGTCTTCAGTGCCAAACAACACTGCTGTTGAAGGCTTGCATCACTTTATACCGTCAATTAGAGCATTTTCTATGCTAATGTAATATTGCCGGAGTCACGTGGAATTGCAGAAGTGATCGTTAAGATGTCTGTATTTAATAATAGAACAAGACAAAAAAAATACTTAAGGAACACTAAAATAAGTTACTTAAATTAATGCTCTTTATTTAAGCTGTTACTGCAAAATAGGTTGGAAGATTGGTCAAAACTTATTTTAATAAAAGACTAAAATACTATGTCGTAGTACTCCAAAACACCACTGATAGGCCCTTGTGAGGGGCTGATGCTTCCTTGATACTCTGGAAAGGTGTTCACCACTCTGGGACCTGAGGTTACTGAGCAGTGATATAACTAGAGAAGAACTTTCTTGGGTACACATACATGGAGTCCCTATAGAGGGACTCAGGGTACTAGTATTTTATTCATATTCTTTGCATATGGGTAACTATCAGAACACTTTCACATTGTGTCCAAGGTTCTCTATGAAATCAAGTATTTATAAAACATTTTGAATAGTGACAAAAAGGACTGCGTAACTGTTAGTGATTTTATTCTCTTCTTCTACATAATCTATATCATGTGGATGCAATATTACTTATCTGTCTAAATGTTGTGTTCAGGTTTCCAGGATTTATGATCCTTCCCCCCTTTTTTTTTTTTTTTTTAAACTTCAGTTCGTAATTTGAGGAAGACATAAGGGATAAGAGGCTTAAAATGATGCAATGGATTCTCTACCACTTCAGAAAGACTTTTCTTATTCTAGACTAGATTAGCTCCCTCTTCATTAGATTTGATGCAGGAATTATGTATGGGTATAATATATGCAGGGTAAAACTTTTTTGATATAGGTCATAGAAATCAATGCAGAAAACTAATAGGTCCTGTGCATCCTCTGATTTTAAAATCTGAGATTCAATTGCTGCAAAATATGCACTGATAAAAATGTGCAAGTTTTCTCTGAAGCGTGAGAAATATTCTACCATCTGATGCTTTATTTCACTTTCAGGGACAATTGTCAAATGCATGAGACAGGAGTGGGAGTGAGTTAAGACTTTCTTATTTGAATTTGTATAGTACTTAAAACTTTAATTCTAAAGGTATCAAAGGAGCTAATTTTAGGAGGTACTTCATGCTAGAAAGGCATATGCCTCTGAGAAGTGTCACTAAAAGTGACGTTACCTTGAGGTGACATCAATGCATGGGAAGTAGCTACATATAGAAATAAGTTCTAGAGGATCAGGTTGGGTCCCTGGGCCAAGTGATGTGGCACTGTGGCAACCTTTCCTACTCAACTTTTGGATGGCCTGCTGGCCTCCCTGCCCCTGCAGACTGCTACTGGCCATGTCTTGCAGCCTTGGGATGGGAGCTGCACGCTGCGCGAGAGCCAAGGCATGCCCACTGCTCTATTGCAAGGTGCTGCTGCCTTGCGTCTCTGAAGATATATAGCCCCTCTTCCTTCCCAAGAAGCTGTAGATTTTCTTTCTTTTGTAAGGAAGGAAATCAGATCAGTAAGTATAGAAACAGGCTGGTCAGGCTAAGAATGAAGAAGAAAGTAGAAGTAAAACATGGTAATACAAACCAATCAACCGGATACTCTAATTATGGGCAACATACTGTAGAAATTAACCTAGGAAGTTCAGTATTCTGAATGCTCAGCTGGCAAATATCCTTTCCACAGGCGTACTTCATCTCTGTAATCAATAATATGAACAAACAATTGTTTGACAGCTTTTTACCACTGTAATCATTAGTGGTTGGATCAATAAAGAGGATGGTTTCTGAAAATAGAGCAGCAAATCTGCTAATGTTGATATCCCTGACCTGGCCCATATACCTGTTTGCTTCAATAGTCTGCTAAGAGATAACACAATGAAAGTATCAGCAGATGAGAAAAAAGTTTTCATTATGACTACTTTCACAGTAGATATGCTTCATAAATATATCAGTAAGAATGGCAATAAATGCAGGTGATCACACCTGAACCGTAAAAATATTTCAGTTTTTCTGTCAGTGGAGGTGTAGCTGCAGCAAGATCAGAGGAGAGTGTTCTGGTGTTAGGCTGAAGTGGCTTCAAGAGAAACTGCCTTGTCTTGATATTGTGATGCTCTGGGAGGACTCTTGCTCTGACAGCTGCACAGATGCATAGCAGAGAAATGTAGTGGTTTTTTAGCATTTCTTTTTGTTTTTGTTTGTTTTTAATTAAATTTGACCTCAGTCCAACTGTTGAGTGCTAAGCCTAACAGTGGCATTTAAGAAGGCACAATTTCAGAGCTATTTTCTGCCCTCAACAATTCAGAGTGTAATGTGGGAGAAAAGGCATGGGACGATCATGAGAAAAATGTTACAGTGCTCATTGTGGCATTTGGTTTTTGATGTTGTTATTTCTTTCCTTTATTTAATTTTGGAATAGGAAAGAGATGTGATCGTAATGGCCTAAGCTGGTGTGTTTTCATGGATGACAATGGCTCGGTGTTACTCTTTGAAGTCAAGAATGAGGGTCAGTCCAGATCTTTAGTGCTGTAATGCCAGGTCCTGATCAGAAGGCAGCAAGAGTTGTGCAGAACAGAAGCTGGTGTAGAATATAGCTGAAAGCTGACGGTTTTTTGTTTGCTTGTTTTCATGTAATAAAAAATTATATCTTCATCTGAAACATAAGGTCCAGTAAATGAAATATTTAACATTGATGTCTGACTATTTTCTTATGACAGGGAATGCAACATTTATTTAATATATTTATGAATGTTTTATTACTAATTTTATTACATTTTATGAATGATTTGTTGTTAGTTATCTAAACGCTGGACCAATTTGCTGGGTGTAAATAGGCAGTTGACCATTTCAGTAGGCTATACTCAAAAGAGACGCTGAGGTTGGAGGAACCAGACATTAACTTCTGCAACAGACGGCTTAAAACTTCTTATCACCAGGTTAAAGACCAACAATTGATGGGAAGGTCTGTTTTAGAGGTCCACAGAAAGCAAAGGTTCCCACATTCAGATCCTCCTCTGTAAATGCAGTGTGAGAATGGAAAGCTGCAGAATTGCCAGCAGTTTCTAAGAGTCCTGTGGTTGGAAATCCTTTGTTATGGAAACAAAGAGGGAGAGATGTTAGATTTGATTTTGGGATAAGTAAGTTATGCATGTTTTTGTTTTAGTCACCTTTCTCACGTCTGGCTTGCATATCTGTCAATAAACAAACTTAGTCTGGCTTGAGTTAAAGTTGATTTAAAGGTAACTGGCTAAGAGGAGAGCTCCATCCTTGTTATTGCTGTGGTCCTTAAATGTGACGTCAGGGACTACCCGTAGCTGCCTTCGCTGAGCTGTACTGGCCGCTCTGGGAACTGCTCTTGCAGGTATGTGGGTGCAGGTAATGTTTTCCGGTGGTCAATATTGACAAAGCTGCCAAGTACTGTGGCTGCTGGAAGCTAGGGAGGATGCCCTGCTGTGATGGTCAAGAGGGAGTTATGAAATCTTTGGGATTGGTTTAATTAAAGATGTAGAAGTCTGGTAAGAAGTGCAGATGTTCAAGCTGTCTGTGTATACTTCAAAGCAAACAAACAAAACCCCTCATTTTCTTTGTGAAACAGTGGTTTAAGCTAAAGTAAGCTCACACTGAATTGAGAGTAAAGTCAGAGTAAAAAATGTATGTGTTTGGATTTATGCTAAATTTACACATGCACAACTGAGTATTTTTTCCAAGACTTTTAGAATATTATTTCAAGATGCTTTTGGTAGCCTGGGATGTTCTGCAGCTGTGATTTGATGTTAGTTCCTTGGCATACATCCATCCCTTTGAAACTGGTTAAAAGACAACATAAATGGTAGCATAGTCCTAAAACCATATTGTACTGATAAAACATCCTATAAAGCTACATGACATTTTACCTCGGAAAGCAGAAAATTTCAGTAGAAATAAAACAGGCTTAACTGGGATTCAGGCTACATTCATTGGAGGCTGCTGTCACCCTTTCCACTCTGTGAAGCCAGGAGATTTCAGGACGCTGGAGCAGAAGTGGTTTGTTAGCTGCAAGGCCCAGATTTTACAAGTGGAAAATGGGACTAACATTAGGTCTAGCAGCTCACCTGAATCTGTTAGGTTCTAGGTTTTCAGCTCCAGTGCTTTTGTTAAGATTGATAACGTGGGAGCACTTCACAGCTCTGTTCAGTGGAGACTGGAAAAGGCCTAAAATCATTAGGGCTGCCACATGTAACAGAACAGGACTCTGTGGTCAATTGTTTGTACAGATAGCTTAAATAGCTGTTTGAATCTAGCGTTGAGACTGTTGAAGTGACTATTGGATTCATTAGCAGCATGTGGCCGTCTAGTGCTATGGCAGGAACCTGGAGGTAAGTAACAGTGAACACAAACTGATCTTTACTCCCAGGTCAGAAATCCTCTGGACAGTGTTCTGTCAGTGTTTCCAGTTCTTGTTAAAAAACACAGGAGGCGGGCTGGTGGAGGTTGCTGCTCCTTCATGCAGGAGGCAGCGAGGGGGTGAACCTGCGCGAGCTGGGCAGGCAGCAGCGTGCGCTCCTCGCGTCCTCTCCAGGCACGTGCAGCAGTGCCCTTGGCCCAGAGATAGAGCCTCCAGGAGACCTTGAAGCTCTGTTGGCTTGCGAAGGATCCTCCTCAGCTGCGTTAAAGGTGACATCTTTTAGCAGCTGTGAGGAAACTAAGGAACTGCCAACCCTGCTATCTGTAATGGTGCAGTTACTGTTCCTTAGTAGCTTGGATGTAAAAGTCCTCTCTGGTGGCTATAGCTCAAAGGTAACTGTCTACCTGTGTTTTCTCCCTGGTATATGGATGGAAAAGAAAGGTATAGGAGGGGAGAGAAACATTAAAAAAAAAAAATGGCAGAACATTTCAGTTGGAAGTTTTCCAAATGAAACTTCTTTTCCTGTAAGGTGGCAAGGTTTGTCGTAGGTGGAGGAGGGTTAGAAAAATTCTGTTTTGGTTGGACCTGAATTGCTATCCACCCTCCTCAGTATTTTTACACTTTGGTCCTTCATCTTGCAAAATGTCTATACAAAATGAAATGGGGCCTGTCTCAGAATTTAATTTTAACATACACTAGCAAATTTGATAGATGTGACTAGATTCATGTGTTTATTTGAGGCAAGCTTGACTGTAAATTCCTAGTGGCTAAAGAATAAAAGCATCTGACAGAGCAAACATCTGACATCTGGTACATTGTTAAAGCTACAAAATTGTTTCTATGGATCCAGCTTAGTAATGAATATAGTTTAATGAGCCATAGAATAGTGCATTGTATAATATTAAAATTCATCTGTTTATATTTTATTTTACTATGTTACATAATATTTCAATTTGTTCTGTTAAAGTACATGACTATTTGCAGGTTTTCGGGAAAGTAAACAAATAGTTTCAGAAGAAAGGACAAGGAATCCCTTACTGTTATAAACCCATTTACAGTGTAAACAATGGAAACCCCAGCCTCGTCCAGAACTCTTCCTAGGCTTCTACCCAAACGCTGACTGTACAAAATTGTGTGCATAAAACATAACAGAGTAAGAGTCCAAGGCACAAATTTTTGTTTTTCTTTTTATTCAACGTGGATAAAGTGATTTTAAACATACTCTAACTACATAATTACAGTAATTTTTATTTTAAAAAAGCCTGCCATGCAGTATTTCATTAATATGGTACTATTTATGTAGCTTGTATAGAACTTGCTTCGTATAGAAGCAAGAAAGCATGTGATGAAAAACTATAGAAATATTCATTAAAATAGATGGTGTAAATTTATTTCTTTGATACATGTTTTGTTGTGTTTGTTGATAAAACACCACCATCAGAGCTCTAAGTTTTGATGTCTTAATTTGATCTAGTTGAATTGCACAAAAAAAAAACCCACAACCTACCTGTCCCCCTTCCCCCCCAAAAACCACAACCAAAACAAACAAAAAAGAAAGCAATTTAACTTATGTACTTGTATGTGGAAGCATTCTTTCTCTGTTGTGAATGTGCATACTGGACATACTGTTATGTCCCCAAATGATACCTAGGAGGCACCACTAATGAATCTGATAATTGTTAGTTGCAATCAAATATACAAACATTATTTGACAGAATTGACAGAACTTCCCTGTAACTTTTTCCAGTACCTTGAATTATTTCAAGTTTCTATTGGTGGTTCAAAGTATGGTAAAAATCTGTAGGTGAATCTTTTAGGAGTACTGTAATTCTGTTGATCCCAAGCTGCTATGTGAGTGGTCTCTCCAATCGCTTCGTTATGATAGCAATTTTAGGAAGAGATTTTCTCCTGTTGTCCTGTGTCCCCTTGGAATACTCTTGCTTCTAGAAAATGTTTTGTTAGAATTTACTATTTGCTGGCTGAAATTTTTCACCTATAAAATCTATAATCTGATTGTATTATTTTTCATGAGAACATAAAATCTTTACAGGCTCAGATCAAAGTACTATGTGGCTTGGAGTGTATCTCTAGGGGAAGGTACAGGGACATAACCCATCTGTAGTGATACTTTACTATAATACTCTTTCAGTAAACAATTTACTGCTGAGGGATTTCCTGAGCCAAAGGTGATCTCTTTAAATTTAGTAATGCTTTGTAATTTTATTTTATTTTATTTAGCCATGAGCTTGTCAGTCTCCTCTTTAAATATCTGTAGCACTCTGGAGCAGGGAGTTCCACAGCTGATCCAGGGGCTGTGCGAAGAGCTATTTTCTTCAGTTGATTTTGAAACTTCACCTTGCAGGCATGTTGTGGTACCTCCAGCCCAGCTCCCTGTGATCTGTAATTCAGGCACTGCATGACATTTTTTTTGTGTGTTGAAAAACTCGACTGATTTCTTTTAAGTGAATTTGCATAACTACTTTTCTTAATCAAAGTTCAGAAATTCTACTTTACTGCACTTTCAATTCAATATTTACAAGCAAGATTTGTGATCCTGAAATTAATAGTCTCATCTAAACCATTTTGGCTTTTTACTGCCTTGGTGTTCAATTACACTGCGATCTGATCCATTTGCTCTGAAACTGCCAGCTGCTGGGGAACTCTGATGCTTCTGGGATTCCCTGCTGAGTGACAGTGAGGTCTTATTCTTATCCACTTGCAGCTGAAGCATCCGGAGCGTTAAGCAGTAAGTACAGCATCCGTTTCCTCCCGTTCCTTGTTGTAATACAGAAAGTACTCCCCCTAGGATGGTTCTTTTTCATTCTACCAAATCAGAGCAATACTGTGACCCACACTTCTTGGTTCAAATAAAAATTAGAGTCGGTAAACATAAAATGCTAAGATAAGCAATAATGTACCACAGGCACATACAGCCATCATGACCTTGTTGCTTTTTAAGGCAGTGATGTCAACTTCATGGTGCAGCTTTCTGTGCTTTTGTAAAGCTGGCCATAGAGGGAAACCAGCCAAATCTGGAGATTTGTAACGGTGAGACTTGCAAAGTATATTAGAGCGCTGTAAGGAGGGTTGCTGATTCTGCACATCTTGGTGGCTCCGCGTTAGGAATTACTCTGCACAGAATTGTTGCATAAATCATCTGAACTGAGATGAGAGTTGAGGCAGCATGAGTTTCTTTCAAGAGAAGCTGTGGTGAGGGGTGACTTGTATGGGTGTATGTTTGTATTTATATATATGTATTTATGTATAAATTTTAACTCTGAGTAATTTGGTTATAAAAGACTCAGTTTTCTAGTAAGATCGTCAGTGTGTATGAGGTTCCCTCAAATTAGACAAGTCATTTCTCTCATCCTCTTGCCACTGTAGGATTTATCAAATTTTTGCTCATATATCTTTGATGCTCTCTAGCTTATGACTTTAATCCATTATTGCTATTTAGTATAGCAGTACAATTGCATCCTTCAATTTTGATTTCAGGCAACAAGTACTTTTAGCAGGTTCTCGTACCTCCTTCTTCCCAGTCACGTGTCTGTTTGAGGCCAGAATCTTGACAGTATGGCACAAAATGGTGAAACCTGTATTAACTCCTGGTCGTGTTACTGTGCCCAGTACAGGCTCAGTCATTCTGAAATTGTTTGCATACACGTGAATCATCTCTCTCTCTGCATATGGGTTCTGTCGTTTAGGGAGCAGGAGTACCCATACTGCGCAGAACCAATGTGATGCTGAATTTTCAAACATCACCTATGCTCTGATGCATCACTGTTGATCTTAAAGTGCAACAAAGTTTGAGGACTCAGGTTCTTCTCCTATGTCTCCATTTGCTATATTATTTTGGAAGCAACTTTGGGCCGGATGATGTTTAGTCGAGCACTGATGAAAGCATCAGAATGAGATGAGTTTTTAGGAGGAGGCTGGTTGCCAACTTCCATTCATAATTTATTTCTTCCCATCCTAAACAACTGTAGATATGGCAGGAAGGGAATAAAGTTCGGTTGATTTTTGTCTTCAATAACTACTGACTAAAATAAGAACAAAAATCTTTGGGCTTGTTCCGGCAGTGAAGAAGCTGCCAATATGTGATTAGGATTTGTAGGAAGTAGCTCACAAAATCCTAGTGCAGGCTGGTTACATGAGAGCAGACATTAAAAATACAATAACATTGTTATGGAAACTAAAGCTACATTAGGTAACTTTTAAAAGGTTCTAAAGTTTTATTACTTATGGCTTTTTTTTTCCTCCTCCCTGCCGCCTCCCCCCCTCCCAAATTTATACCACAGGAATCATAGTGCTGCAGGAACCTATTTTGCAGGCAAAGGTATGAAAAATAGGACAAATCTCGCAACTCCATAGTAAAAATGAAACTTCTGAAAATCATTTTTCTATTAAAAAAAAAAAAAGTATGTGAGAAATCCTGGTGCTGTGGTTATATAAATATTATACAGACCCTTAGAAATAATGTCTTTCTAATTCATCATCCCTGTAAGAGCTTTACATTGTGCCACGTCATGTATTTATATACATGCTCAATGCACATATATATATTAATATTTGTGATCAGATGCAGGTTATGTGTACCTCTTTTCCACATCTCATGATAAAATCACTGTTTCTCTCAACATATGTCTTCTTCCTACCTTGCTCGTAGATATGATCCTTGCAAGCCACCCCTTTGGCCAGGTTAGATGTAAAGAAATGAGGCAAGGATTTTGATTCACAAATGTAGAATTGTGACTTGAAGATCGTTGCCACTGTGAATTGATAGATCTGTGTTTTCCTGTAGTTTAGTTCTTCTCTGACGTGCTGTTACAGTTCAAGGCATCCTTCAGGGGCCTGAATTTGTTCATTTGTATGGGAATTGAGTGTTCTAAGGGGTGAAGAGGAGAATCATTGTTTAGTCAAGATATGAGGAAAGTGGTAAGTACATTATATACCAAAAGCACAAAGAAAATGATTTCTGTATTTAACAAGTTGAGAGCATTCTTTTAAACAATGTTATTTGTGGGCAGCAATACTGTACAGTGACTTTCTGGTAAGTGTCATGCGCTGTGAAACGGCCCAATATTTATAGCAGGACTAACTTATGTAAAAACTTCAGGGTTGACTGTCTTCTTAGCAATCCATAGTGAGGTACTCTCGAAGTAGTTCTGTAGTATTCCCTTGTTTTAGAGGAAAGGTGTTTGTTTTTATCATCCCTCTACAACACTTTGCCTCATTTTCTTTGCCGGGAATTCTCTCAATACACATGAAATACCAGAGTAAAGACTACTAGCAAATTTACCACCTTCTTCGTGATCTGATCATGTCATGTGAAGGGAATAAAAAAAAGAAAACAGATATGTTGGTACAGTTCTGACTCATTTGCTGGCATAGGTTTGGGAATTATTGCAATGGGAATAACTGCAAAGTGCCTCATGTCTTAAATCCCAGCATTGTTTTTCCTCCTTGACTGGTGCCCAAAGTGAGCAAAGAAAAAGGAGGGCTGAAAAATGGTCATTGGCACACAGTTATACAGCAAGAGAAAGGAGAGGCAGTAATTGCATGAATGAATCAACTCCAAATGTCTGGCAGTACCCAGGAAAGTCAATGGTAACGGGTTCTGAATGGGTACAAAGGTGAACGAAAATGCAGTGGGTTGCCTTTCATAAAGTGCGTGAGGGAAGAAGAATAAAACCTCCACCTCTTTACAACAAATTTCAAACCCTAGCCATATGGAAGATGGCCAGAGTTGCCTGTCCTAGCTTGGTCTCTACCTTCTGGCAGTTCATGGATGGTTTTAATTGACTTCTCGCTGCATTAGTCACCAAGTCACTGCAGAGAACGCACAGCCCTGCTGGAATGAGCTGTGCAAATCAAACCTGCCGTGCTGTTTCACAACCATTGTGGCACGTGTTACAAGTTAAAGCTGAGAATGTGCAAAATATCAATTTCTGATTCATATTAAAGACAGTGGGCTAATTAGAGTGATGCATATGCAAATGTAATTAGGGAGGACATACATGCAAATAATTTAAAATTCATCTTGATAAATATTTCACTAATTCCGTAACAAGGATGACATTTGATCAGGAAGCAGTTGCTTAGAGCTGCTTTTAATTGAAATGCCACAAACATTTGAAGAGGAATGTCTTAGTTATTCTCTCCTCAAGAAAAAGAGGATGAGTGGTAAGTTTAGTCCTTCTTTAGAAATAAGACTGATTAGAAATTAATTTTAAATGTGCACAGTTTGACTGTGGTTTTGAAGCCCTACCTCCACAGCTACTCAGTTGTCAGAGTTTTAAAAGACAGACTGAGTGCAGCCGCTGCATGACCAGCCAGTGACCAGGGAGCTCTGTGTGGTACAACAACAGTAAAATCAACAGGAGTCTAATTATGACAGCCCAAAGCTGTTTATAATTATAATGCTTAATTAGGTGAGACACAAACAAGTAGAGAGTTCATTTGGTCAACGTTCTCTACATTACCATGTTCTGACAGGAAATAAAATCTCTATGCCAACCAAGTAACTAAAACAAAGTTTTGAGCTATTTTGTATCTTTTGGTAAAATTAAACTTCATAATTGTCAAATTTAATGAAAAAAATTGACAACTTTTTTTTTTAATGAAAATCTCTCTGTAAAGTGCACCTCTTCTTATTGTGAAAATGTACATTCTGGATCAGACTTGTGGCCTCTCTGACATCTCCCCTGCAGTGGCAAACACCTAGGAGGGAGAATAAAAGAGAAGAACCTTTGGTAACAGTTTCCCCAGAAGACACCTCCAGCCTCTGGCAATTTTACTCCTTGAAGTGCATTCTGAGCCAGTTGGATCTTACATGCAACTGCCCTTGAGGTATTTTTCATCTCTTACCCATTTTCCTCTCCCAGCTGCATCCTTTGTCCTGTCCCAGTGGCACCCCAACAACATGATTCCTCAGTTCTGTAGTGGAAGCAACTCTTACCTGTAGATGCTCTTGGTACAGTGCCGTTTTGATAGGAGACTTTGACATAGTCCTACTAAAGGATTAGACTCCCAAACACAATTTGATTTCCATCGAGAAGGGAGGGATGACATGAGTTTTATATATGTACTTTGTGCATACTGTGCATTTCATACACACTACGTTTTTGACTGTGGTGGAAAGAAAATCAGAGTTAAAAGAAGAAATTAACATGTATGTTCTGGCCACAGAGGACTCTTCTACTGCAAAATGGCACTTGCTGATTCTTTACTGTCACTTAATTGCTACTGAGAGACAAATGTGACATTTTTTGATTGAAATGCTTTTGCCAGAATGCAGTGATTTACATGTTTGTTTTTTTTTTTTTTCCCTTGCAAACTTTTCTCAGGTTGCTTTGGTTAAAACAGGAAGTAGTGAAAATTCCAAAAATCTTTTAAAGGAAATTATCATTTAAAAGTATCTTAGTTTAAATGAATTCAAAACAAAAAGGAAATGTTTTAAAACAAAAGGAAATGTTTTGCCTGACATTTTTTTCAGCTATAGAGGGAGAAGAGCAGTTTTGTTGCTTTTGTGCTGTGATGGTCACCCCTTGCTGCTATCGGGAGAGAAAGCACAATGGTGCGTTGTATGTAAAGCAGAGGTGAAAATGCTGCAGAAGAAACACTGGAAAATTGTGGCTTTTTCTAACTCTTGGCTTCAGTCTGTCAGTCAGACTGAAGTTTAAAAAAAATAAAAATTACTAAACTAGAATTAATTTGATCATTTATCGTAAGTCACAATAGTTCTTTAATATTTGTAATTGTGTGGCCATTACAACTGTAGAGTAAGTTAATAAAAATGACTTACAGTGGTAAGTACTATTTTTTTTTTTACTAACAACCCGTAACGCTCACTTCTGTGCTTCAGGGTTTGTTTCTTCTTTAATGCAATTAGCATTTTTATGCTGAAAGAGGCATGTTCTTACTCAAGCCATGAACTATTGAGCAATGCTAAATAAAAAAGTCTGAGTACGCATGTGTGCATTTCTGTATGTTTCTTCAGGCAATTAATTTTTAATTTAACAATGTCATATATTGGCAGTAACTTTTAGCACAGTAAGGCTGTTTTATATATTTCGTTGTTATTTAGTAAATCTACTGTAGGCTTATATACACAAGGAAGTGTTTTTGAGCCAGGGTGTCAAACTGAAATATTTTATATTTTTGTACGCGTTCCAGGAAATAAGCATAAACTGGAGTGATAAAGCTGCCTCAGAATAAATCATATTAAAATGAGGTAGCAGAGTGTATTGAAAGATTATTTAAGAGTTCCTGAGCATCAGTCTTGGAACTGATATTGTTTAATATTTTCAGGATCAGGTTTGGCACAAAACATGTAGTATTCTGTTGAAATTTACTAATGATTCAAATTTAGGAGGCATCGTTACTAGAGGAGGTGGATTGAATTGCTGGGCAGAAAGTGTGGAATGACATTGAGAATGGATTTTTTTTTTTATTTTATTTTATTATTAAGACAGAGATGAAATTCCATAGTACAGAACAGAAAATAATGCAGTTGGGGAACAAAACAAAGATATTCTACATTAGTCTGATTTCCCATCACTTTGAGGGAAGAAATAGTTTGAAGTACAAATTGA
Organism: Anseranas semipalmata; assembly: GCA_013399115.1. NCBI lineage: Eukaryota > Metazoa > Chordata > Aves > Anseriformes > Anseranatidae > Anseranas > Anseranas semipalmata. Next base: position 598,672 of record VXAA01000465.1, read on the forward strand.
TCCAGGTATGACGGTGAGTTGCCAGTGTGATGCAGCTGTGGGGGGGAAGGGGAAATTCAGCTGTAGATCGCATCACTTAAGATCCTTGCAGGAGAATTACTGCTGTGTTAGTCCCATGTGCAAAACCCCGTTACTCTGTAGGGGTTGTATACTCTGCTTGGTAGAGGGTTGCGTACTGTACTCCTGATTAAGCAGCATGAATTATTACAAGTGAGGATTGAATTTGACATGGAGTTTGAACATTTTATACCACAATGCCTTTGCAATTTCTGTTTTGTTTATTAAGTATCATGTTACATGCTAGTGGAACACTATAATTTAATAGTTAAATCCTTAGAGTTCAGACTTGTATGTGAGAAATAGAATGACTAATTTTGATGTAAGATCACCAGGATTTTCAAAGGTGACCTGGAGTGCTTTGACTTTGGGATGAATAGTTTTCAATGCTTTCTTTGATCTTTTTCCTTTCTGAAAATATCTTAGCATTTCAAATTTCAGAATACATAAATTGAAGATCTATAAAATCATAAGTCATGTCACTTCTGAATATTTGTACTTAAGAACAATTAGTCTATTCTTTCTGCCTGTTGGATGATAAATACACTTCATGCTTTTTCCATTGAGAATGTTGTCCTACAAATACTGGTTTTAACATTTTAGATAATTTTCATTTTATATATATATATGTAATATATAATAGCTATATATAAAGCTATATATTAGCTTTCTTTTTATTTAAAAAGGACCAAAAGTACTCATTGTAAATGAAAACACATTTTAATGTTTTGATTATCTCAGAAAGGAATAAAAATGTTCATTGTAAATACAATTTTCAGTATATAGTATTTTTATCTAAAGAAAACTGGAGCATTAAGCAGTGGAATAGTCACAAATGGTCATTTACAGACATTAACATCTGCTGTGTTATTTGATGCTATGGAAATATATGGAAGAGTGCAAATAGAAATAATTGCACAATAATGGAAGAGATTCAGACTGTGTCTGTTTATCCATATGAACACTGGTTTGTACAAAAGTTGTGTGTGCTGAAAAGTCCTTATACGTTATTATTTCCATATCAGTAAAAATAGCTACAGCCCATATTGACCTTATTCACTGTTCCTCAAGCCCTGTTCTGGATAACTTTCTTAACTTAATAACTTAATAAATGGATTTTTTTGTAGTTTGACTTCTCAGTCATGGAATCTAGGACTTAATAGACATGATGCATGTCCAGAGGAAGGGCAGTGAGAAGGGGAGAGGTGAAATTCTTCTAGAGAACAGGCGTGGGTCCAAGCATATTCCGCTTCAAAAGTAAAGAGGAGACTTGCTATGGCTTGGGATCTATCCTGTAACTAAGCCCCTCTCATGTCACTTAAGGCAGGAGTGGCAATGTCGAAGTCTGTCCTGGGCCTCTTTTATGTTCAGTGCCACAATATTTCCCTCTCTGTATAATGTTTAAATTGAGATTTTTTTTTATTGTTGTTTCTTTTTAATGCTCTTTTATTCATTAATGCCCAACCATTGACAGGTGACTTAGTCTTGTGAGTAACAAATTGGAGAGCTATGGCCATATCATCATTTTTATTTAGAACAATTGACCTATCTGACAAATATTTGCTTTTTTATTTTTTTAATAAATGTCCTTGTTTAATGTATAGAATTTTTCAAAGATTTTTCTCTCCAAGACCCTTGGGCATTTGTACTTTTGCATACCCAACTTGCATTTCCCCCCAGTGGGGGGAATGGGATCAGGAATTCACTACAAATGTGTTTATCTTATTGCTATTGTGTGTTGTTAAAGGGACTTTGGGTAAATCATCATGCAATAAATGCCAAATGTTCATCATCTTCTATGAAATATTTTTCAATGTGGTCTTTCAAGGAACATGGCATTATCATTCAAAATACAAGAAAAAATCAAAGAGGTTTTTGTTTTTCCCCCACAACGATCTCATTTGGCCTAATGTTATATTCTCCTTGCAAACCTTGGCCTCCCGTATGTGAGAATCTCAGTTATCATCTATTGCCAGTCTTGTGAACCTTGAGTTCAGGAAAGCTTATCTTGACAACCTGGTATAATGTTCGGTATTCAATAAAATACACTGTTTCTTTAGGCTCAGTTTTTTAATGATTTGTAGAAGATTGAAAGCCTGAATTGTAGTCTGAAGTCTTTTTCTTCAGTACAGTGGGTGTTTAATCTAGAGATAAATGTATCAGCAAAACTCATAGGCATTTCTTTTATTTGTAATTTTCACTATTATCTATCTTTGTAGTGTCCAGTATTGTCAACTAGAGGAATCCAATTCAATCATAGAAATACTGTTTAATGCAATCTTATTCCCCACAAAAACAAACAAAAAATTACCAGTAGGACATTGGAGAGAACCGAATTGTTTTGCTATCTCAGAGATAGGCTGCAGATCAGCTTAATTCCTAGTGTGTTCTTGGTGGGATCCTTCTGTAGTGAAAGGGGTTTTTCCAACATCTGGAAAGCTTCTTGCCAAGTAGGATCTATGCAACTCTAAACCACAACTCTTTAGCAGCAATCTGAAAATACACTTGAAGCATATGGATGTTGAAGTATGAGAGTATGGGCCATCTGGTCATCATATGTCTGCTTTGCATGCTTGGATCAGTTTGTCAAGGGTCTCAGAACTGTTTCTGAACGATTATTAAACAAGACAAAACCAGAAGATCGGTGCAAAGCAGTGAGAGATCTTGGGCCCCATTTGGCATGTGTTCCCTCAGCCTTTAGCTGTGATGTAAAATGAATACGTTCACCAAATATGTTTACTGTCTCCGGCTGGATGGGTTCAGAACCATATCCTCCTGTTTTTGTTGGCTCTGACGCTCCTAAAAGAAGCCTGACCCCCATGCTTTACCTGCGGGTCCTGGTGTGCAGTCGTGCTCACGCAGCCGTGGCCCTGCGGGCACGCACTGGGGGAGAACAGCTCAGCTTGGTTCTGCAGGCGGTGCTCAGCAAGCAGCGTCCGCTGCGTCCCCTCCGGCACTGCCTCCGAATTCTGTGCTCTGCGTATTTGCTGCACTAAGACATTTTCTGTAACTGTTGAAGTTCTTCACTGCTCTGTGTACCGAGTGACAACGTCATTTCTGCAGCAGTGCTGTTCGATTTACTACAGCTTTTTAAGGGTCAAAGTATTTAAAATGGGAAGGAAAAAATAGCCCCCTGTCTTCCTCAGGTAGGCATGTTTCTGTCTCTTGGCACCTCACATGAGATTTAAAACCTCCAACAGTTATTTTTAACTGTGAGGAGAGGGAGTTCAGACTTAGAGTTGTCTATTTCTTTCTTTTTGTTCTTTATTTTTTAAGGTATGGAGGGAGGGAGTTTGTTTTAGATACTGTACAATAGATCTCTTCCAGAACAACGTTTTTCTTGCCACGCTTTACTGAAATTTTTAATGCTATAACTAGTTGCATATGTGCTATAAATCACTGAAGTTTGTGAAGAACTCTGTCTTAACAGGAGACGTGTGCCTGGAAAGATCCATGTAATCGTTCAAATCTTCTGGTCTTTATTGAACTGGAAATTTGATCAATAAACAGAAAATTGCTCATGAGAACATCTGAAATATACTGCATTCACATGAAAAAGTTTTAAATATTTTCCAGTCAGAAGCTCAATGACCGGTACACAAGCAGTGATTGTAATTAATCAGGAGAACAATTTACGTATATATATCTTCACTTTTTTTGTGGCTTTTTTTCTTTTTCTTGCATGGTTTCTTTGTTTCCCCAACAGTATGTTCTGCTTGTGTTGTAGACAAACCTTTAATACTATTTGGGTAAAAGGAAGAGGCAACTGGTGAAAAGCCAAACTCTCAATTTTCTGGTTTGGTATAATCTTTTATATATTTCGTTATTTATTTCTGTTCTGGGCAGTGTGCATGGGGCTGTGCTCCTTCCTCTCCTCGCCCTACAGTCACATGCAGAAGCCTGCGATGCTCAGAGCCGGAGCAGGGATTCTTGGTGTCTGCTGGTGTGAAGGCAAGGGGGTTGCTGGAGGTGTTTTGTAGTTCAAATCTGGGCTAGCACGATAGTATTGGTTTGCACATATTCTATGCAGTAATACAGGCACCAAGTACCCCAAAGTCTGAACTACAAACTACAGTGATGGGCACTTGAAAATGAATAGATTTTCTGGAGGGCAATGTTTTAACAGATTACTGTTTTTTTTCTTTCTTTCTTTCTTTTTTTTCCTGCTGAGCTGAACAGTTTTTACGTCATTGTATATTGACCTGCTAAGATTTCAAGAGAGAGGTTGGTGTCAGAACAAATCCTCTGCCATGGAGACTGCTGTGTGAGGTCTTGCATTTTGTGTCATTTCCCAGAGATCCGGGACCACTTTTTTGTGTCATGCCTGTATCTCTGATAAACCGGCCCTTGCCACAAACTGTGTGGTTTGGTTCTAAACAAATACTTCACCAGACCCAAACCCAGCAGGCTTTCTCCTCCCGCATTTCTCTTTGAAGTTTTCAGCTACAACGTAAGCTGCAAAAGCCGTGCTTCTGCATCCTGCTCCGGGGTGCATACCTTTGTGGCTTTTGGTTCCTGCATCCTGCCCCAGTGTTACTCCAGGCTCTTGGTGTTTGCACAGGTATTGGTCTGCTACCTGAGCTGCAGAGGGTGCTGGCTGTGATGGGAAGGGTGATGGGACTTGGATGTTGCTGTGACCTCGGCTCCTGCGTCTGTGCCATTGCGCTGCCACCTCCAGCGCGGCTGCTGCCAGGCTCTGACCAAAAAACGTTCCTTGCTGGTCTTTTTGGGTTCCTCTCGCTTTATTTAGAAAAAAAGTATTTATGCTGCTGAAAGAACATCAAAAGTGTAAACGGTGTTTGTGCCAGAAGTAATGAAATTGGTTACTGTATAATCAGCACAGGATGGTTTTGCCCCAGTGTCAAACAGAAAGGAAAACCTGCTTGCAATTCTGAATTAAAGGCAATCATTGCCTGTGAGAATATTTATATGCATTCATGTGGAATAGACAATTCAATTTATTAAGTGTTCTCTCATACTCAGATTACATTTTTCAAACACTTGTTATTTTTCTCTGAAATCTAAGATGACTCCGCTGATTTAGATGGGGAAGAATAATGTTCCCTGTTGTAAGAGCCAATATAAAATGTATGGATGGCAGCACATAAATATGTATCTGTTTCTCTTGTAGCTGAACATAGTTACTTCATATATGTATTTGAAAACTAATAGACATAGTTCAATGCTCATTTGACTTCTCGACAATAAGCTTGAGTGAAATGAGATGATAATAGCAAAAACCTTCAGGTTGAAATCCTGCTTTTCTGACTGCTTTCAGGTTTTCACTGAATATGGATCTTTTTTTCTACAATTTCATTTTGTGACTCCAGTTTATTGACTGGAGTTGAATGTGATACTGATTGCTAAACTGTCTTAGCCTCCAAGCATATTGTCAGCATTAACCTTGCACCTTTAATAACTTAAGATAGTCCTACTTGTAAGTCTGCTTTCTCTCATGATGCTGTACTGCCCCAGGCTAACAGCTGCGCTTAGCTAAGGCATGCATCTGAAATTCTCTTCACTGAGCCCGGAGGGGCAACGCAAACATTTTCTGTGAAGAGATTTAATTTGCCTGTCTGCTCCCCCCCTGAAATTCCTGGTAGCTTCTATTTCCTCATCCATGCAGAAAACAACTTCTCTCCTTCCCCTCCCATCTGGGCCAGAGCTGTGGCTCCTGGGCTGCATTGGCCTTCAGAGTAGGCCATGGACGAGCAATCTCCCAGCCTTTCACTGTGCAGATGTCCTTACAGGGTTGTCAGCTGCCTGTTCCCTGCCCTGCTGCTTTTACTCTGTTCTGTGTTACCCAATGAAGAAATTCATGAAGGGGTATTTCTAGAAGCAGAAGAAAAAATAGGGTATTTTAGAAGACAGTCTGCTTCCTTTGATAGTATTTCTCCCATTCTTGGCAGTAAGCTTTAATATTGACAGTACTAGCCTATTTGTGGCTCGTGCTACAGGTCGAAGGCTTTAGGTTCAAGGCTAATGGATTACGATAATGAAATGGGTTTTCCAAATTCTGCTGAAATATGAAACTCCTCCTTATGCACCTTGAGGTGCAGTGCCAGCACCTAATGATGCTGGAGAGAGAAGCAGCAAACTAGTTTCCTTGAAAAGGTCAGAAGCATCCTGGAAACTGGAAGGATTTTGTAGAGACAGGAATATTTGATTTCCTATTCCTTACTTAGAACTTTCGCTCTCTTAATGAGCAGGGAGCTGCTGGAGTAATGTGTAGGTGGAGATTATTTTGATGCTTCTTCATGCTCATATTGCGGTTGGTTTCTTTACAGTTATCAATCCTACAAAGTAGGATTTCAAAATTTTCAAAAGTAAGATTTCAAAAAAGAAAAAAGAGATTAACTCTAAATTACAAAAAGAACCATTGATGTTCCGTTAGTGCCATTAGATCAGATGCAGTATGCTACACATATGCTGTACTGTGATTACTTTTTAAAATATAAATATCTCAAAAAACATGAACGTAGGGTTACTAAGCCACATATATAACCAGAAAATTAAGACTGAAGACGGGTATTAAGAGCTTTAATTATTAATAATTATAATAATCCAAACCCCAGAGTAATAAAATGGAGAACATTTCCTAACATCTGCAAGTGGTTTAATGAGTTTGTTAGTTTTTTTTTTTTTTTTTTTCTCATCTAAAGTTCTGTTTTGAGTAGGTTTTGTAAGATTTAGAGTGGCAGGCAGTGGAAAAGAAGAGCAGGATGAACAAAAGAAAGGGCATATACATTGGGAGAGACACTGGACTAGTTTATGTAGGAGATGTCTTTCTGGTCAATCCAGGATCCTTAATTCAAGTCTCTAGGCTGACATCCAAGCATGGAGCATCCATGAGAGAAAGATGGGGAGGCACAATGTATGGCATTGATATTGTCTAGTTAGGCTGTAGGTCATCACTTGTTCATTGATTTAAAAAAGAAAAGAAAAGAAAAGGAAAAGAAAAGAAAAGAAAAAGAAAAAAACCATTGTTCTTAACTGTCTGAGTGGATCTTAAGCAATTTATGAGGAACATAAGTGGGTGGCAGTATGTAATTAAATGTCCAAGTATGTTTGGAAAGCGTAATGTGTCCTGAAACCTCAGTTTGATTTGTTGTTGCTTCTTCTTGCTTGTCAAGCCTATGAAATGAGAGCCAGGAAACCAATACTTGTTTCAATTGTTCAGTGAAGTGTGATATTGTAAGCACTCTTATCTCTGCGGAGACCTAATAATATTAAAAAGATGATTGATGCCTCCAGCGTACAACTACAGAAATTAGAGATAAGACATCTTTACAAAGATTTCATCTGTTGGTGGAAGTGTTGTTGTTGTTGTTCTAAATGGACATTTCTTTGGGGAAATTAAAAAGATTGGTAAAGCTCCTGAAGAGAGAGAGGCACTTCTGAATAGCAAATAGTTTCATCATTACAATGACCTCCTGCCATTGTAGCAGACCAAAGTTCAAGTCCCTTCTCACATAACTTTGGCTTAGGACTTGGATTCGGACCCTTGGACTGCCTTCTCTAGTCTCTGGCATTTCTCCACACGTCTTTCCACATTATTACATTTGAGAATTCTTATGGTTAAATGAAATCTTCAATTCTATGTGAATTTTGGTGGGTTTATTTTTGTTTGTTTGTTTGTTCTTTGAAAATAAGCTTCCTCTGCGAAAAAGCTCCTGTTGAGGAACAATACTCACAAATGAGATTTTCTCTCTCGTAGCTAATCTTCTCTGCATGGTTCAATTTGAGATGTTTGAATCCTTTTGGACATGATTTAATTAATTTTCATGGTTTGTTTTACTGCTCTTTATTACAAGTCTTACAACACATTTTACATGACATAACACAGTAAAATTCTTGTGCAATAATAATGGTATATAGAATATACCATTGCATAAACAAAGCATATTCAGAAAATCATCACAATTATTTCCCCAATTATTGATAAATCTAGTGGAAAAGCTATGTGAGAGAGAAACGTAACTTACCTGTATCAGTACTGCTTTCTTTTTACAACAGTCAGAATTGTAAATGGTATTGGGCACGGCAGTTTGTAACTCAGGTGTGTGCTGAACCTACAACAGAATTTCCAAACTGAGTAGGAAGGAGTCCTTTCTGTGGTCAGCCCTTGGGTTCCTAGTGGAATGATGATGAGTTAATATTGCTACGTGACTGTAAGACTGAATACGTTGTGTACTGCTGCACCTTGTGGGAAAATGAAATTTGGTTGTTTGAACTTCACGTGGTTGTGGGTGTTGCTGTTGTTTTTTGTTTGTTTTTGTTTGTTTGTTTTTAGTTCTCAATGGTTCATGCAGGTTCAGCCATGACGTTATGAGGAATGTATGAGAAAGGGGTTTAGTGCGTAGTTAGATATTCCCTTGGGACAGTTTGTGGCTCACTGGTAACTTAGCACCGCAAATAAAAGGCAGGTTTCCTACAGCCAGGATAAGTAGGAAAAAAACTTGAATCTATGGTTGCTGGATTAAATATTTACTGTGCATCCCTGGTTATAGAGTTCACACAGCTTTGTAAGAAGGTAGATGTTAGGATGGAATTACAATAGAATAATTAAAAAAAAAAAAAGGCAGTTACTATCTGTTTCATATTGCAGCATCTGTGTGTTTATAATAATTTAGGCTAAAAAAAAAATCCTGAGTTTTGAGTTGATAGACATCTGTTTCTGTTCCGGTTTGTTTTATTTACACTGATAGCTGTCATTTTCAGGGCTACATCAGTTCCCACAGTGTGGTTTTATCGTTTGTGCTGGCAACGTGCGTCAGCCCGGGAGAGCTCCTGCAAGTGGGAATTCGCGGTCAGGATCCACAGCAGGACCAGTCCCTCCAACCAGGACTTAATGTCAAATATTGTTAGATTAGCGTTAGATTACTTCAAGAAATCCTGGGAAATTATTTGCCTGTCTTCATGGGTTAGAAAACAAAACAAAACATGCACAGGAAAAGTGTGCATAAAGCCTATTCAGTTGCTAGTGCATGCCTCATCTCAGAGAATGAGATATAAAAGTCTCTTCATGATAATATCCTGCTCCTTGTGTCAGTTTATGCATCAATTATGCCTATTCCATACCTTGTTTGCGTGTGCAGAGTCAGAGCCAGTCGGTCCAGACCAGTACCTGCTACTGCTTTATTCCTAGTGTTTGGGGAAGGGAGGAAGAGCCCTAACTAGGCCATCATCACCTATGCATCTTTTGGGGCAGCAAAAGCTTGTGTGGGAAATGTTTATTTCCTTCCCTGAATTCAAGGAAATGAGTCTGTTGGGACTTTCCTCATCTTTGTGAAATTTCCAAGCCACAAAACTCTTATTTGCTGCCTGTATCTACAGGCACTGCACAAAATCAGAATCTGACCCTCAGAAGTCTTTTTGGGGACCTGCAGAATAAAGGTTGTTTTCTACTTGATTTCCTTGTTATTTTCAAAGAAGTATGCATCAACTAAAATGTTAGCAGGGATATGCCTAAAACTGGATTTTTTTCTCAATTATTGGCTTACACTTCTGTAATTATGCATGCAATTACTTTTATTTTTTTATTTCTGTTTCTCTTAGCATAACTCTGGTTATTGTGTTGCCTGTTATCATTTACTGTTTCTAATAGAATGATTGAAAAGTGCATCGATTATCTTATAAATCAAGATTTGGTGAAGATATACTTTCCTTGTAATTCTCAGCTGTGATTTGGACAGCACTTCATGGATTAAATAGTAAATAGAGTGAATGCGGATGACTTTACCCAGTCAATTTCCTGTTGTCTTAATAAATTACAAGATTATTTGAGCAATACTTGGAGGCACTCAAACTCATGAACACATACTAAAAATGAATTAAACATTTATGTTGTTAGGATTAAAGGGAGATAAGAACAATCCTCCTTAGAAAAATTGGATTGTTACCGATGGAAAGTATCTGCCCATATTAGGAGATGCTCTGATAGCTGATCTCATCTTTCATTTCTATTTCATAGTCTATGAATGACAGTGTGAAAAATGCTATGTGTATAACACTGGAACTCGGTCTATATTCAAGCAAGCTCCTCGATTAAACTACCATATTAATTATGCTGCTGTTACTCTCTAGGAACTCCACTGAAATGGGTTAAAGCTTGCAGATTTACTGAGGTACAATGGAGCGCACATTTCATCTTTATATTTTTTTCATAAAAATAAGCTCTTCAGGTCCATAAAATCTGCATGAGTTTTATGAATTTTGAACCAACTATCACAACTGTGAATAAAAGCAAATGCTATTGTTTCTGTAGTTTTTGCCCATAAACAGAAACAATGCTACGTAAACTAGCCTCGTTACTATATTTACCCACAGCCTAATGTAGTGTCTGTGTGTCACCATGTTGGGTTCGTGTAATGGGCCCCACAGTTGTAATTACTGAATATATAACCATTCATCTTGTAGGAAAAGCACAGGGGATGGGAGTGGAAGGCTGTTGTATCAGTATGTCCAACCTGCAGGCAGGAAACAATTACGTGTCTACGTCTCCTGTGACTTTGAGATGGTTACCCGCCTGCTGTCCGAGGCTCTGTAAAATCTTGTTGCTGAAGAGCACTGCTGCCAACGGGGACTGGTCCTGCAACCTGCTGCAAACCTGCCGGCAGATATATGGTGCTTCCAGCGAGTTTACAGCAGAGTCAGCAGGATTGCAGAGTAGATCCTGATAAGAACGTCTCCTTTGCTAGAGGAAGGTGGAATTGGCTTACATGCTTCTTAGTCTACACCCTTTTTGTTGCCATTCTTCGAAATGCTGGCGCATTTGGGTTTGGCAGTACTTCTGAGACCTGCAGACTTCTTGATAAGAAAATCCAAATTTTTTTGCTCCTGCAAAATACAGTTTCTTTCTCCTTTGTTTTCCCATAACAAGGGAACCTGAGACATAGTACCTACCTATAAACTAGTGCTTAAGTTAATGTTATCGTTGCCTTAAAGGTTAAGATAATAGTTGACTTAGATAAATGATAGGGGATTAATGTCTTACAGATTCAATAGTCATAAAAAAGTATTGGGGTCTTGCAATGGAAGAAGATGGGTAAAGAGCATTACTGAAATAACTACTCCAGGAGAAAAGTATAAATTGTTTTGGTTGAACCATAATCATTCTTGTCAATCATTAGTTGAAAAAAGATGAGCAGAGGACACCTGACATCTACTTTCACACCTGTCTCTCTGTGGAAATAATTTACTAATTAATATAAACTGAGGTATTTGCAGCTAGGATGCTTCCTCCATTTGAAATTAGTGTAGTTGCATTTATATTGTAAATGTGAATAAGGTGCTAAGATCTGACTTTTTCTTTGATGTCCCATTTTTCACTTCCATTTACAACAGCTCCAGTGAAATTGAGACCATTAGATTTATTTTACTCAAGCACTGTTCATCTCAAAACATGTAAAAATGATGGAAGGCATTACATATACTTCCCAGAGAACAGTAATCAGTAAACATTTAAGTCCAATCTTTCAATATGTTTTAGTAAATATTGTGAATGTCAAGAGTGGTAGTATCCTGCTGATCCTTAGAAGCTGCAATAAGAGCCATCATATGACAAGATGGACACAATTCTGTATCCATGAATGCAAAAATGTCCCAAGCTTTTCATGATCCTTGGTCATTTTCCCTTTGCCAAGGTCATTTTCATTTGCCAAGGCTGTAAGATGAAAGCCTTTGTCTATTGTGACATTCATGGGTAGCTTTTCCTAATAAATGCACAGCTGAGTTTTTCAAAACAAAAGAAAGCCCAACAACTTCATTTTGGAGATCAGCCCTGGTTTGACTAATATCAGAAATCCAAAATAGCATGAGGATAGTTCAAACCTGCTGTTACCACAATGCAAGTTGGTAGTCAGGCCTAAAGCCCTGATTTATACAGAATCACCAAATGGTTTAGGTTGGAAGGTACCTCTGGTCCAACCCCCCTGCTCGTGCAGGGTGCCCAGGTCTGTGTCCAGGTGGCTTTTGAAGATCTCAGCCTCTCCTGACAGGAGAGGTGCTCCAGTCCCTTCATCATCTTGGTAGCCCTCTGCTGGACTCTTTCCAGTATGCCTAGGTCTCTCTCATACTGGGGATGGGGGGCAGAACTGGGCACAGGACACCATGTGCAGCCTCCAGGTGCACCAACACCAAGTAGAGGGGAAGGATCACCTCTTTTGACCTGCTGGCAATACTTTGCCTAAGACAGCCAAGAATACCATTATCCTTCTTAGCAGCAAGGGCACATTGCTGATTCATGTTCAGCTTGGTGTCCACCAGGACTCCTAGGCCCTTTTCTGCAGAACTGCTCTCCAGCGTGTCCTGGTGCCTGGGGTTGTTCCTCCCCATGGGCAGGACTTTGAACTTCTTGTTGAACTTCATGAGATTCTTGCCAGCCCACCTCTCCAGCCTGTTGAGGTCCCGCCGGATGGCTGCGTGGCCCTCTGGGGAGTCAGCCGCTCCCCTCAGTTTCGTGTCGTCCGTAAATTTACTGAAGGTGCACTCTACCTCCATTGTCCAGATTGTTGATGAAGATGTTAAACAGGGCTGGAACCAGTACTGAGCCCTGGGGTACTCTGCCTGTTACTGGCCTCCACTGACCACTACCACCGGGGCCCAGCCATTCAGCCAGTTCTTGATCCGCCTCACTGTCTGCTCATCCAGCCCATCATCTTTTCATTCAGTAGGATTCAGAATCGTGTGTAAATCTTCAATTGATGTCTAGGATCTTGGCAGCCTGAGTGTGGTGATGATGACATTTGCTTTCTGAATAGGCATAAGTTACATCCTGGCTAGCTGCTGCCTTTCATGTGTGTTTTGACACGTGCATCTCTGCAGCAGAAAAGCTCCTTTCTGTTACCGACACTTTTTCCCGAGTGTTGTGGTGACTGTGATTGCATTCACTACATGTGGAAAAACGCAGAGCATCTTGTGTAAAGATTCAGAGCCTGCATATGTATACATAAATTGATGCTTTTTTAGCTGGGAGCCAGTGCTGTTCCTGCAATTAAAAAGGTAGTGTTTGGAGAGGTTGAACTCTGCCAGCTTCAGATGAGGTTTAATATGAATCAAATCAATAAAGTGATTATTAAATCACTTTAATAAAGATGATGAGTCTGAATAAAGCTGCAGTTGCTTTGGGTCACAGCAGAACAGATTACATTCAGCTTTCATTAAATAAAAACTGGATTTAAAGTTTTTAGCAATTACTGGAGCTTTGGAGGAGAAGCTCTAGCCATGGATGAATAAATAAATGAACATGATTTTGTATGTACAATTCTGGAGCAAAATTCTGAATGATGCTAAATTAGTATTGAATTCAAAGATGCTTTTTATTGAAGGTTTTGGGAGAATTATTTTGGAGAAAAAAAAAGGAAGGAAATCTTTTGACGGAAGTCCGGAATTTTGTGTGAAGAGAAGCACAAACATAACAAACTGAAGATGGAAGAGAGGTTCTTGTGCACTACACAATTATCTTGACTAAATCCTCGCATCAAATAACCCCAGCTTTACAATTCTCCTGGAATCTAACTTATAGATAATTCAGCTGTTTGTAATTGATAAAATTGGAAACTTAGTAGTCATTTCAACATGAAAATATTAAATTAAACAGCATCTTTATGCCTATTTTTATTTTAAGCTTTGTTAATTTTACCCCTGAACTTGTATAGTTTTAAGGTTCAATATGTAATAGCATTTAAAAAGGAAAAATATTGAACACTCTCCCAAGGAAAACTTGTCAGTTTAGGCTAAATAACAGCTATAGTTTTTGGTCCCACATTAAGTCTGGGAATCGCCTGGAATTTACAGTGGATGCAAAGAGTAGTAGTTTGATCACTAGAGAAATGATTAATTGACATCTATATGATTATTTTCAGCTAGATTGTGGCTACTATTTCAGGCTGTGCAAATTTGGGATGACATTGAAGCATTTTGTTGCTTTTGTTTCCCTTTGGTAATGTATTTTTAGCAATTAATAAGCCTTTGAAATCTCACTTCTCCCAACCCTAAATACTGTGGCAGAAATTGTGCTGCTTCAGTGATCATGGTATATGGTCACCTGGGAAAGTACACTTAGAACATGCATTTCCTAAGTGACATGTGGAATGAGTTTTCAACAGAAAACTTCTCAAAGTTTCAAACAGTGCTATTTCTAGAAGCCCAAAGATGTTTGGATTAGCTATTTGTTTGAACTGATGCTTATTTATACAAAATGCATACTTATATGAAGTGATTCCAGAATGCTGGTTCTTCACATGTATAAATATATAGCCAGTTTGAGTGAGTGTAGGTGGTCAGTAATGCTGCTTGCTCTTTGTAATGGCTGGGGTTCATTGTCCTGTATATCGTGTAGGCTAGTGTGTGTGTGTGTGTGTGTGTAATTTCAAGAGAGATTGAGACAGAAGAGAGAGGGAAGGGGTCTTTCTGCACAGCAACAGTTACACCATAACATGCTAGAAGGCCCTGCTAAGCATTTGACAGGATTTTTTTCTTTCCATTTAAATGGACAATGGTATTTAGATGATTCTTCAGAGACTCAAATAAGACCAGATGGGCATTCTTATCAATTGTTTTTACCAAAGTAAAGGGATATGTAGTTAATGCAATTATTGAATTACAGTTTTCTTCCTTATTCTTAAGCAGGTTCAATAGAGCTAAACCGCTATTAATATCTGGCTTACATAGTTCTTTCCTCCTTTTCACTCAAATGAAATCTAACAATTATTATTTGTTTTAAATTTGATCTCTTTAGCTTGTTGTTTTTACTGTTGAAACAACAACTGGTCTGTTACTGCTTGTAAAACCTCCACAGCCGGAGGGGATTGGAGCACGTGCACAGCTTAGCTCACAGAGGGCATCCCTATGGCCTGGGAGGGCCGCTGAAGGCTTCAGAGCAGCTTTGTGCTTACAGCAGCTTTGTTCCAGATGTGCAGCACACAAGTCTCAAAGTGCTGCTTGTTATGACCATGTCAGGAATGGGTGGCTGTATAAAACTTCTAGGTGATGGAGCAAGAGCCGTGTAACAAAAGTTTAACGCGCACACCTCCAGCCCATCTTCTGGTGTATCCTTCAGGACTTTGGTTCTCTCAATCTGTTTCTTTTCTCAGTCGTTGGAAAACCACCCTCCTACATTGGCTAAGTGTATTGAGGCAATTATTAACAGTGCATTAGGAGGGAATATCTCAAAAACTTTGTTTGACCACAAAATATTTTTATTAGAAAATAACACGTTTTCTGTAGAATGCATGATTTCTATGAGAAAGAAAGGTTAGGTTTTGTTTTCCTTTCTAATGCTTTTTTTGTTTTGCAATTATTTTTTTTTCATTTTTTATTTTTTTATTTTTACCAAGAATTGTCGGCTTTTTTCATGCGTGGTTTTCCTATTCTATCAAAGAGCCTACTTGTCTTTTCTGAAGCTAGAACCTAGACTAAAATGAATGCTGAAAGTGGACAAATGCTTCTGTAAACTCTGGTGATAATTTTGACAGCACTAGTGATAACCTTTGTTTTGACAGCTGAAAAATGAACATAAAGCGTCCTGCTCAGATCTCTGAGATTAACTCTGCCTGACAGTGACTAAGCTGACTTGAGCTTACTGGGATGTAGCTGTTATGGAATGATGTGCTATAGTTCACATATGTGCATGGCAGGTTGTTTAAAAAATAATAATATTTTGGTGATTGAGAGTTGATAGCTGTTAGTGATCTTTTAGATTCTCTTTGGACACAGGATTATAGGATTTTCTGAGATAAATGCTTTGTACAGTGTGTGCTGGGCCTCTCTGAAGAGAGGCAAGTGAGCCCTGTACTAGTGGAACCACAAGTTTTGGGTAACAGACTTGTGCAGTATCATGTGCTTGATATAGCAGCTAGATCCCAGTGTTGTTTCATCCCAGACTCAGTTTGCTTTCTGATATGTTCATACTGTGAAGAGAGTAAGCCTTTTCCAGAGCTCCAACTAAGCAAAACACTCAGTGAGCCAACATCTACTTTCTTCTGGCTTGAGGTTTTGGGACCATGATTTTTCTGAGCTTCAAACTGTGTTCCCTGAAAGCACATAAATATCAGCTGAAGCTTTTCGGCAGACTTCCTAAATCACCTCTTTGCCTGCAGAGCCCCATTTGTCCTCTGGCACTCTCTTGACTGTATTTCTGTGGCTGGGTGGGCTGCAACTTCTGAGCTGTCAAATGGCACTGGGTAACTATCTGGAGACATTGCTCAATATAGCCTACAAGCCTCCTTCTAAAACATCTTGTAGGGAGGTGGAATCAGGAGGTGGACCAATATTTTGAAGAGGCCATCTGGGATACGGAGGCAGACTACAATAGCAGATCTTGTACATATTGATTCCAACTGAAAAGACTGAAATACAAAGAGCCCAACACCCTGTGCAGCCAGGAACCATCAGCTAAAAGCTATTGCAAAAGGTTCTGCCTTTGAGTGGAAGTCAGTGCACTGGAAACAGGTTTGTTTGTTGTTGTTTCTATTTTTTTCTAATTTTAGATATTGTTGAGATGATAACAAAAATTCTTACCTTTTTGTAGATTTTCCTTGGGTTTAATTTCCATCAGATTTATTCATTGCTCAGAATAGTCTTTATTTATAGGAATTCGGTAAATGCTTCCAACATCCAATGTGTCATAACCTCAAAAATCAGATCTAATTTTCTTTTCTACCTGCTTCAGCTTCATAGTGGTTATGTTGCCATGATGCCTGTGGGCCTCATGATGCTTTGCTATATTTGTCTGCATATCCTATCTCCTAGCTGATTTTTAACTTTTGGCTTCACACATTGAAACGCCTTGCTTCATTTGAGCCATGAAGGATTTGTCCTTTACATATAGAAAAAAGAACAGTGGATGCTCCTTTGTGCACTTTCAATCCAGTGGCTGTATACAAAAATTGCAAGTCTGAAATTTAACTCGCCTCCACCATCAGTGTTGCTGCAGTTTAATGATGCTGAAAGAAATTCAAATAAAGAGGATGAAATGCAAACCAAAATGTGCCCCTGGTGCCTGGGCACTGCGTTGTACTCGGCTGATTGTGCATTTGCTTTGCTGCTAGGGACGAATGAGGTCCATAGTGTCTTTCATGCATTGAAGAAATCAATCAGACCATATTCTAGCAAGATTTTAGGTTTCTTCAGTACAGTGTATTCTCAGCTCTAGTGGGCAAAAATCATTTTTATTCATGGCTTACTGAATCATGAAGCGAGAACTATGTCTATTTGTATTTTATTTAGTATTTTTTCGTCCTTGGAGTAATCTACAAGAACATTGGCATGGAGTAAGAGACATATGAAAGACAGTATGTTCAAAACAACTGTGATCAGTTGAAGAACTTAAATTATGATAATTAGCTGGCAGGAAAAATTTAATTTTAGAGATAACTGTATATAATTAAAATACAGTTCTAGTGGGGATTGACCTCTTCATATATTATTACTTGTGTAGGATTTGTTAAATTAGCAGGTAAAAATGTATTGCTACCCCTTTCCTGCAAAATGAAAATCTGACCTACTTTTTTCTTTAAAAAATAAATTAATTGTTCTGCAAAATAAAAAAGCTAATTATGAAAAAAAAGTAGCTTTGATCCAAAGATTTATCTAACATTTAGTAATTTCTTATAAATACTGAAATGTATATTAATACTTACAAATGAAAGAAAATACCCATTTGAACAGAAATGCCTTTTGGTTTTGATTAAAATGAGAAGACATTAGAATGTTATGTACAAAAAAAAAAAGTCTAAAGAAAAGAAGTATTTAATTCTTTTTTAATCAATTCTGAAACAAAGAAAAGCTCTAAGTTATTCTGCCATTAGCTTAAATAACTTTTGGATGGACACAATAGGCATTCCAACAACATACAGAACTTACTGCAATGTTTCCGGCCAAAGCAATAGTCTGTATGTGATGCTGCATTCAAAATGTAAAAGACATAGTTTACTCAGGGGTGGGAGGGCACACGGGGAGAGGAAGCAAGTTCATTAAGAAGGGCCATCTTGTCACAGATGACATTAATTAGCTCTGACACAGTTTCCAGAAGAGCAACAAGAAAAAGTAGCTCACAAAATCAGAGCGTGCACTGAACTTAATTATCTTTCCTTTCTGCTGCTCGGTGTTGTCAGTTCCTCAGATTAGAGCAGACCCCTGGCCAGCTCTGCCAGTTCTGCCTCTTTCCTTTGAGCTGTGTGGCCAACAGTAAAAAATTTGGTTGATTGTCTTGATGCCTGATCCATGCCACAAGTGGGCAAAGTCCCACTTAAGGGTGGGGGCATGTCTCAAAGTGGGGAGCACTAAGCACAAGCTCCGTGTGAATGGGCATGCTGAAGGTTGTCATGGTGGGCTGAGCGGGGCAAGGGCACCCAGTGTGTGTGTTGGGTCCGCGTGGGTCGCACTGCTCTGACCTTTGTCCTGGGAAGCTGGTGTTTGGAATATGACTTCTCTTAAGGCACTGCTTGTGCGTGCAGGAATGTGACATTCCAAAGTATGTTTGAAAGAGTAAATTTCTTACCTTTCCACTGCAACGCCTTTCTGTGCAATAACGAGAGTTATGGTAAGCCTTGATAATCCTGCATCCAGTGGCTGATCAACTCCAAGTTTGTATTACTATTGGGGCAGCACAGGAATTGAGTGCAATAAACTTTGGTGTGCTTACGGATCGTCTGTTGATCATTGGAGCTACTGCTGTGATATGGAGTCCTCTGTCACATGTTTGTCTCCAAGCCATTCTTTTTTAGAATTAATTTTGTATTAACTTTCAGTTTTGTATATTTCCTTTTCAGTTTTATCCAAATTCTCATAATATCCCTTTCTTGAAATGTTCTTCCTGTTCACTCTTTTTTTTTTTTTTTTAAGTAAATGCATTGGCAAAGGCATTGTCACTTTAGGCCCACTATCTTCTGTTATAAATGAACTATATTTCTAAATATGGGTTTATTAGAACTAGTCTGTTAGCGTGTTAGTGTTAATGTTCTGTTAAAAACTGGAATTTTATAACAAGAGCTACAAAACTGTATTCTGAATAGCCACTAACAATAGATGTATTTAGATATATGTGCAGATGTCTCCTCTGCACAAATCTTCAGACCTGTCTAGATCAGGTTCTTCTAATGTGAGCTCAGTCTTTGCAGAGTTGTTTCTAGGTTAGAACAGTGGAATGGGATTCCAAGCATCTGAGCTCATTGGCAAAAAAAGTTACCTTGGATAGACCATGTTAGGCACTATATAAATGCAAAGTTTTTCAGCAAAATCAAGAAATGTTAAGGAAGAAGCTTTTAAAAGGCTCGGTTGAGACTAAATGAGGTTGGAAGAACCAAGTGAAAAAAACCAAATCATAAAGCAGCAACTGTGGAGCAAGATGACAGCTTTTTTTTTTTTTTTATTGAAAGCAACAGGGTTTATTTCTTATACAGTACTTGAAGAAGTCATTAAGGGAAGGAGAATTTGACATTAGCTTTACCTTATTGCTATTTATTTATTTATTTATTTTAAGTTTGAACAGGACACTGTGACATCAGATCTGGAATATGCTTTCTGACAATTCTGTAAGTGAAGATAATAATTCATAGCAAAGCAAAAGAAAATCCTTGAAGCTGGGTACGTGAATTTAAGACTTTGTCAGATATTAAAGAAATGAAAAGCAAACCTTGTGACTCACGCTGGCATCTAAACAGAGGACAGGCCATGAAATAAATCATCTACATCCAGAAGCTGTAAGATTTCCATTTTTCCCTCTAAAAATCTCACATATCTTCAGAGAGATGCGCTTTGCTGTGGGAAGTTAATGCCATATGCAACTGACTGTTCGTATCTGGCAGGCAAAAGGTGGGTCTGAACTACATCGTTTGTAAGCAGCCTCACAAAGATAAATCTTTGCATGTTAAGCTTTGTTTGTCTCTCTGTCCCAGCTGTAAACTCCAATGATAGGGTTGTTCCAGCCTGAGCGGGATTTTACAGTAGTTGATAACAGCAAAGTGTGTTAATATTGGGAAAGTTGGAAATGTGAAGTATTGTAGAATTTTTTCTACATATAGCCAAGCTGTCCCATGCAGGTTATTCCTCTGCAGAATGTTTGCTTTTACTGTTGGTTTCTCTCCCTTATTCTACCTGTGGTTTCTTAAATCTGCTTAAATCTCCCTCTGAACTACAGACATGTATAAACCTGGCTGCAAATAGGTGCAGTTACGTGAGAACTAGGCTCTGCTTAGGCAAATTTGCTTACTTTGTGAGGTTCTTTATTTGTTGTAGCTCTGGTACGGGCTATGTCTTCCTCTCCTTACAATAGCAAGAGCAGCTGATTCATGGTCAATAATCAAATCTCACGTGTAATTTCCTGGGAATTAGTTGTATCTAAAAAATGTTTGGTTCATAGATATATGTTTGTAATTACAGAAGAAACACCTATCACATCCACAGAATAACAATTACCAGATTGTCTAGGTGCTGTTTTAAAATAATGCTGCCTTAGAATATAAAGAAATAGTTGTGTTAGTTTAATGGTATTTAAAATTAGCCAATGCTTTAGAGACTGTTTAAGTAGGTAGGTGCAACCTAATGTCAAACTTTTGACTACAGCATTTAAATTTAAATGTAATCCATGAAGCGATAAATACATCACTAATTAGCATTAATGTAACATGATTACAAAATAAACATTTGATTAGTACATTTAAATTTCAGTGTAATAAACTGCTGAACTAATTAGTAAATAAAGTGCTGTTAATGCCAACCTTTAGATGAGACGTTTGGGTTGTATAAAGGGAAGGTGTTTATACTTACAGCACCCTACCGGTGGATATGGAAGCTAAATAGCCTAGTAAATAAACAAAACCTTTGAAAATAACTGGAGCCCTCACTTGGATTTTCTTCTGATGCAAGTTTAGTAACAGGTTCAAAAGCCTATGGCTTTATAAACCTTGCAGACAAACGTTGAAGCTGAGAGCATGAGCAACTGCCCCAGATCCCTGCCCATCACCTGGGTAGAGATGGATATAAAATCCCTGATCATCTGAATCTGCTGTTCAGTGTGGGTTTGGGGAAACTTTGTGCTATGAATAAAAGGAAGACTTGGTGAAAAGCACTAGCTTGGTAGAAATATTCATGTCCCTGGCTGGTGATTCTTCCAATTGACTGGTAAGTCTTTGAGAGGCTTAATATGAAGCCTGGACAAACAGCAGTGAGCTGCTGGCTCAGATGAATCAATGTTGAAATGTGGACAGGGAATCTCAAAAGGCCTCAGTTATTCTTTGAAAACAAAGGTGGATGTGGTGCTGTTTTAAGTTTTGCCTAGAGTTGTAGCAGCCAGTTTCATTTTTCACTTTCCATTTCAGGTATGGCCTTTTGTTGGTAGACTTGCAATTTCATGTGGAAGCAGTCTGAAGTTACACAGCTTGACAGTACTGATTATTGAATGAAAGGAAAAAAATCATGGTAGAGGAAGAGTATTAGTACAAATATTTAAATATACTTTGTCCTGATACTGAGTAAAAAACAGATAGTGTTACTGAACCCAGTGTCTTCCACTTAACGTACAAGTGAGCCCAGATGTCACTGAAAGAAATATATAGAATGGTAGCCTTTTAATTTAACTTAGTTCTTCTCCAGGATTCAGGGCTTATATCCTAGGTTCAGAGAACAGTAAAGTTTTGAAGGTTTTTTTTTTTGTATTTGAATGTTCTCTTAAGCCAATAAAGAGGCATTTTCTCTGAAGAGCCAGTGCTATTGCAGATATGAGTTATTGCTTTAAAAATAATCACAATTATAATGCTATACAGAACACAGTAATTTTTAAGTTTTTGAACTCACTTTCAAAAATATAAGCTCCACAGCGCAACCCCAGAGCACTGAGCAGACAAAGCCATTCTGCACTTCTTCAGCCCTCCACTGAGTGCCTGCTCAGAAACATTTCAGAAACAGCCCGTATATCTTCCAATACACAAAAAGCTTTCTTGGAGAGCTCTCTTACTCTTTGTAAAGCTTTCTTTATTTCTTTTGGCATAAAAGGCATTCAGAAACTGTAAAAGAAATCTTTGCTATAGTCATTTTTTTCTCACTAGCTCCTAGCACAGAATTTGTTTTGATTCCCAGTTATAAGGCAAACTTGTTTGAACCTTTTATTTTTGCAATAAGATTTAAATCAGTTAACTATAGCAGCTAATTTAATAGAAGGAGAGAGCAATTCTTCCAAACAGCTTATCTGCGTTCCCAGTGTTATTTGCAGTATAAAGTGTAGCTATAAATAAATTAAAGCTCTTTTCAATGGAAAGTCAGTCCCAAAGGGCAACATCTTTGTTGCCATGAAGTATGATCTATTCTATAGTGACTTAAAAGCTGTAGCAGGGAATATATAATTAGCTCATATCAAGAATATTTACAGTAGGATTGTGTTTCAGTCTAGGAACTTGTGGGGTAGCTGCAGTTATTAACATTGCACAAGAGTATAAGTTGTGGATGTAAGGTTTTGCATGTTAGTTATAATAGGCTTTATAATAGCTGCAGAGATTCCCATCTCCATGTTTTCAAAATGGAGATTCTCAAAAAACAAACAAACAAAAAAACATCCATCTTGGGTGAATAGTGATTTACGCTTTTTATATATTTGGAACTGATTGTAGTTCAGATGTACGTTAAGCAGAGCTTACAGCCTATGGCTAAAGCAATCCACAGACAGTGCCCAACTGTTCACTCCCACTCAAAATATTCTTCCACAGGTGCAATTTTCTCACTCGTTCTTCAGATCAGTGAGTCCAGTGCTAAGCATCCTGTGAGTGAATCACACTGTACTACTGTCCTTTTCCTTCTTAATTCCCATTTTTAGTAAAATCAGTGATCTTCCCTATTTGAAAATCCCCCATGATTTGGAAGCATCAGCAAATGTTATTACAGTAGCACTGTAAATTGACTCAGTGGGAATAGCATACCTGTTTAGTAACGTGGTACTGTTATCTTTATCCCATCTACTCCTTGGTTATTGAGTTGGAAGTCTTTTAATGATTCTGTGAGATTTTCGATGGGAACATGGCTTTCTGTTTTTTCATTATTTTATTTTTATTATTTTTGTTTTTATTATTTTTTATTTTTATTTTTTTATTATTTTGAGAATTATTCCTATACACATATTGGAGTCCTTGTTTTTCTGGGATTTCAAGGCCTTAGTGGAGCACAAATGTATTATCACAATCCTGTATGCTGCCAGATCACAATCGATTTGCCACAGAGCCCTTACAAAAAGGATTTGTGATTTTCCATCTGGACAGTCATTAGGGTACTGCTGTCATCTGTACATTGGGCATACCAAGGCAGTTCTTTCTGCTTACCTCCCCTTTATTGAAATTGCACAGATTTTACTGGATTTTATCTTTTTTTTTTAATCAAGGAAGTAAACATTGCTCAGATAAAATCACTCCTTTGCGTCCTGTTGTTCTACAAATGGCAATAATTATGTATCGATGGGAATGTATTGAGGTGTGGAGGCAGAGAAATAAACAGAGTCACTAGTAGTACCTGTGAAATCTCTGTGCAGGAAAGATCTTGGGATTTCCCCTGTACTGCGTCTGCAGAGATGAAAAATTTAATTTAAGAATTATTCTGATGTGATCAAGATACCTTGGCAGAAAAAGCTTTATTTCCTGCGGATCAGATAGAAACAGAACTTAAAATATGTGCCTTGCAGGAATTTTATTGTTCTTTCCTAACTTGATTCTTATGTTGGGGACATAAAATCGACACTAACTGTTGCTGCTGAATACCACTCTCCTTCACCCTTCTTATGGATGTGATTTCTGAACTTTAACCTTCCAGTTATGAACTATTTTGATCTGGTAATTTGTGCTGTAAAAACAAAGACAGAGTACGGAGGAAATGTTTCAACACTGAAATGAGATGATTGTATTAGGTGCAAACATAATATTAGTTGCACCTGTTGGTTTTAAAAAAAAAAACAGGCCATATGACTCAGTACAGATGATATCCAAAATGCTATTTGCTTGTGATCAAAGACTGATTTAGTCACTTTTTGTGTAGTCATAAAAGGTTTTAGCATTATGACAATAATAGAAGCCAGATCAAGCGTGGATTATTAACATCAAAACTCTTTCCCCCCCGCCCCCCCC
>VXAA01000465.1:630603-818431 GCA_013399115.1 Anseranas semipalmata
TTTTGTAACAATGCTTTAATTATAAATTATTTTAGAAGGCTCTCTCTTGCTGTGCATTCTTCTTGGTCTGCCTAAACAGCTTTACCTTGAGACAGTTATTGGCAGCAGTACAAATTATCTGGCTCCTGTAATGATCCGTTAGAAGAAGAGTATTAGAAACCAGCACAAATTAGCAATAAAAAATGCTAAAGCTATATATCACTGGCAACAATTTAGGAATAATATCTCTGCCTAAAGCAAATTCTGGTGATTCACTGGTAATTTGCTAGAAGCCTTTTAACTTGATTCTCATTTGTAAAGTTAATGGTAGGTTATTTTGCATTGTGATTGAAAGACCTGAAATCTTAGTTATTATTTAAGACTATTGATTTCTCCAAATGGAAATTTACCCATATATTAAAAGATCTTCCTGTCATAAATGATAAAGGCAATAGTAAGAATGTTGTTTCCACATATTTTAAAATACTGCTCTGGTGTAGATGGTATCTTTGCCTGGCACGAGGTTAGTGCCTGCTGGTTGGCACACAGAGGAAGGCACTGCTCTCAGTGTAGGGCAGCCGCTTTTATTACAAACATAAGAACCCCACTGCAATAAAGAATAAAGGATTCCATTCTGATTCAAAGGGTTTATGTGATTTCTGCAGTCAGCGCTGGGAAAGTAGGCAGTTGCCTAGAGTGGGAGGCTGTTGGAGGCAGCAAAAGGGATCCTGGGGTGTTCTGCCTGTGCCCCAACACTGCAGATCCAGGTTTCTAGCTTCTGTGCTGCTGTTGACAAGGAGGGAGATGGCTATAGCTGGGGGAGGCTTTCTCAGCACAGCCACTGTCTCTCCTGCTCTTCATTGGGCACCACAGGAACCCAAAGCTCCAGGGCCGCTTTATGGCTCATTAAGCCCAGATGGGGTTTTCTCCTTCCTTCCTGTAGTTCGACAGGAGCAACACAGACCCAACCTCATGCTTTAGCCTGTACTGATAAAGAGCCTTGAGCCAACTCTGTGCTGATCATGCTCTGTATCTTTGTGGAGGACGCAGAGGGGTGCTGGTATCGGTATAATGCAGCATCACTTAGCACGGGGACAACAGGTGGTCAGAGGCTTTTCCCTAGCTCTGATGGGCGTAATACAACTTAGAAATAAAATACCATACTGCACGTAAGGGGAGCGCGGGTCCTGCTGGATCTTCATGCAGCTCTTCATATCACAGAGACCAGGGGATATGGATTTTGACAATACTATAAATAATTATTTTATAGAATGTCAAACATATAACAGGTAGTTTTTACATCAGTATGTTAAATCTTTAGTATTGATCTAATAAGATTGTGTTGAAAGAATGTAGCAGGGATATCTTTTTCTGTTTCATTTTGGGTAGGAATTTACGACTGTGTACTGATTTCTAGCACGCTGTGAGAACTGCACTACTGGAGGGATGCTGAGTGTGCTTCTTTCCAAAGGTTACCAAAATAAAATAACATAAACTGTTGGGGGAAAAACGTAGAGTTCGGTTTTCAAAGGTCAAAACTACTATGCCAGCTGCTTTGTTTAATTCTGCCCATTGCTCACAGAATAAAAGCAGTCATAGTTGATTCCAGTGTGGTAGCATAATGAAGCTTATTTGTGGTACAAAAGAAGGCTCATAATACTTAACCTTTAAAAAAAAATCTCCATGGCATTTGTCCTTTCCATTTGCTGTTTGATTTGCCTGTGCAAGAATTGTAGGCATGCACTTCCTTTTAGAGGTCTTGAAATTAGCCATTCACTGTGTGTGTATGTTTCTCTTAAATAGTGTTAAAGGCAAGCTGGGAATTTTACCAACTTCCTACTGAAATTCACTCTGAATACATTTTCCACAGGAAGTCATCAAGCTCAGTCCTCTGTGTGCTGTGTAATTCACCTAGAAGTACCTCAGTGAACTGAAGCATTCATGTGGCAGAAAAGAAACCTTTTCATAACGAGGCATATTTGAGGAAATAAGATTTTGGGCTCCATTCCTGGTTATGCTGCTGTAAACTCAAAATAACACTTAACAGAGTTTTTCCTTTTCTTACCCTGTGATAACTGACAGCAGAGTTCCTGTCACTGTTCTCCAGTCGAGCTGATGGAAAGGTGCCAACTGCTATGAGTTATGCATGTATATCTTTACTCTCGATTTCCATATTTTGATTCTTGCTAGTAGAGAATTAATATGCAGATGCATTTGTTAATACCTTAGAGGAAATTCTGGCTTCAGTGAGGCCAGGACTGTATTCCTAAATGCAGGATGACGTGCAAGGAGAACATTTGTTTGCCTTTGTTTAAAATGTTTCAGTTCTAATAGCTGTGTTTTTATAATGCTCGAATTTCAGCTCTTCCCTGTCAACATTATGAATGTGGAAGTCTGCACAACAGAACACATCGGTATTCAGACCTTATCTATCTTGGGATCAGAAAAATGGTTTTCAGTGTTAACAGATCCTGAGATACCGTCATCTTAGTTGTTTTGAGAAATGAAGTGCTAAGTAAGTGCTAAAGCTGAATAGACTATTATTAATATTAGGAATTGAGCACTAAATTCTATTTTCAGTGTCTTGGAGGATGCTGTGTTTACTCTTGACTCCTCAGTTCTTATAATGTATTTAGGCTGTGGTCTATACGGCACATTGTGACAGACATTTCACTGAAGAATAGCTGAAAAATAGGAGTGGTGGTTTTTTTTTGATTTTGTTTGCTTTTTCAAGGAAAAAGATACAAATATTCTAGAGAATAATTGTGTCTTAAGTCTGCTTAAATGAGCATCCGTGCTCATTTTATGGTGGAAAAACAGAATTGTGAAACACTTAAAATGCGGTAAAAAATGCAACAATTTCTTCATCACTGCTAATTTTCAGATTGCAAAAAAGGTCATGTGGGTCTGGTTTTCATCTTTTCATCAGATGGAAGGCATTCATCTTACAGGAAAATTTCCTGCTGTATTGTCATTTCATATTTGTCTTTGTGCCCATTATTTAAAAACTTATGGGAATCTCTCTTTTTTCGTTTTGTTTTGTTTTTGTCTGTTTTGTTTAGATAGGAAACTTAGTAGATCTGTAGTCAATTTAAATGTGCAGGTCTCTGAGATTGTGTTGTTAGTGTCTATTGTTTCCTTTAAGTAAGTGTTACGCTGCCAGATGCTGTTTCTATAACACAAAAGGAAAGTATAATTTGCCCCCTAGATATCTAAGCTCAATGTCAGAAAAATATACCAAATCTAGAAAAAGGCTAAAATCCCGGAAATCAATTTATAATAACTTACCTTCTTTTGTTGTAATGCTTTCCCCAGTGGAAGTGGCTTTTTAAGCATTACAGATGGTAGCAGCAGAAAAACAGTGATTATAAGGATCTGGTCTAGGACTCGGGAGATCTTGATTTTAATTCTGTTCATCATCTGTTTGCCCATAGGCAAGTTACTTTGCTTCCAGTTATGTCACCTGAGACCTCTGGGTTTGATTGTGATACAGATAAGGTGGTAATAACTTCTGTAATGATTTAAATGCAATAAAGAAATACAGTTTACCCATCAGCTCCCTCATCCATTGTGCACGTTACTGGTTCCGGTACAACTGTATGCTTACACCACTAAGTTTCACTGCTAATATGAATTAAGAGCATTGTACTTCAGTACTTATCAGCACTACTATCAGTAGAAGACCCAAACACTTAGCTTGTTCTGTTGTTGTTTGTTTGTTTGTTGGTACTTCCAATTTTGTAGCAGAGCACAGGCTTGCAGAGTTGCAGTTGGCCCCATTACAGCATCCTGAGAGCTTTGTCTCAGCTTTTGGGGGGTCTGCATTCCTAGACAGAGGATTGCAGCAGATGTCACTGAAATAAATCTTCCTGAAATAAAAGGGCATTTAGTTTGTCTCCTCCTCGAGTGAACTTTTTGTGAAAAGCAATGGGTAGGGTACAACTGGAGACTGAAATTACTTGTCTTTTAGAGGCTAGATGGAACATGCGTAGCAGCTGTTCAAAGACTGTTGGGCTTCTCCAACACTAACCTGGAGCACCTCGCAAGGCAGGGATGGGAACGCAGCTGATTCTCCCGCCTGATCCTTGGCCTCTGCTCTGCTTAGCAGGGAATTAAATCAGTGGCTGGAGAGCTGAAGCTTTCAGACACGGGGTGTTATAACAAGACTCTGATGTAAAGGCAGAACAGCACGTGGCAACAACTTCTGCTTGCTACCTAGCTGACTTAAATTCAGAGTGGCATCTGGTGCGAGGGGCTGTGCTCCCATGGAGCAGATGGTGCTGTGTGCTGCTTGTACGTCACCCTGTACACGTTCCTGTAGCTGGGTAAAAGATGCATGGAGAAAATGATGCTGTGTAGTCTCTTGCCTGTCTCTAAACTTCAGTGGTGCAGACTCCAGGAGCCCTTTTACGTTCTATCCAATCAGAAAGAAAGCGAAGCTCTTTCCGGACGTACGGATGGCCCCCATTCACTCACTGGGAGCTCTCCTTATTTTCACTATCAAAAGATTACAAAATCTTATCAATAATTTTTAGAATTTCTTATAAAATTTGGATCAAAAATTGGGAGGTTTTTAGTCAGTACTGAACGCTGAATGAGGATGGACAAAAAACCAAAATCCATCAGTTTTAATTTTTATAATCTAATCCTCAGAGATTTCCAACCTTTTTTACCCCACCCTGTGTTCCACCCTCTCTTTGTACTTTAAGATGGAGCACCTGGTGAAACTCACCTAATTTCCTTCTTTCTAGAAAAGCCCTAAAATTTCGCTGTAGATCAGTGCAGTTTTTTGGATGCTCATGTCTGCTCCGTGTGTTTCTCAGAACATGAGAGCTGGGAGGACTGTCAAAGGGAAGCAGCCCTCCCTTCGTGGGAAAGTGTTGGGCCTCCCAGCAAAAATGCCAGTCTCTGAGTCTGTGATGACTTATGCATGTGATTAAATCTAAGCACATTAAATATCCTGCTGTATCCTCTTAAGAGTAACCCTTTGCATAATTAAAACTTAGAACATCTTTTTTTTTTTTTTTTTCCTCAGGGAGGATGATTTAAAAGTTGTCACTGTGATTAAAATTACTATTTTTGTCATGTAAATGCAACTTGGTGATCAAAATGAAAAAAACTGGTTAGAAAATTATTGCTCGCATTTTTCACATCAGAAGTTTCCACACTCTCAGAATATAGCTATGTGCAACTAGTATCCGCATAACTGTGGGGTGGAAATAAGTAGCAAAGGATAAAATGGTGGGGGGAGAGAGACAGGAGAACTCCATGGTGTTTCCAGCCCTGATGAAGCAGGGCTGCTTTAGCGGGTTCCCAGGTTTCTCCACCATCCTCCTTTCCACCTTCACCACCACCAATTTGTTTCCCTAAGTTGTACCAAAGGTCCAGCAGCTGTCTGTGGCTGAGCCCCAGATGAGAAAGCAGGAACTTTATGTATGGGGATAAGAACTACGGGCTGCAATAGGAAGCTCCTTTTTAAGAGCAAAAAGAGAGAACTAATTATTTATGGGAACTAAACTCAGCGAACAGGCTACCGTTAGTAGTGATGCTAACTGTGGTCAGGGCACAGAACTCTCTCCAGTGGAAGAATGTCTTTTTCCGTTCTTCCTCTTCAAAAAGTTGCTGTGAATGCATCTGCTGAAGTACATCTCCATGTTTAAGAAAGTATCTTACTGGCTTTTTTTTTTTTTTTAACACTCCTGTGGATCCATTCTAAATGGTCAGCTCTCTTATATACCGTAGATTTTGTACTGATATTGATGAAGATTCATCAGTAGAGAGTCCTTAAAAGTAAGTGTTGCATTTCACAAGATTTGAGGGAATATGTTTCTCTTCCAGTGCAGCCACTTTTCTGTGCCTGCCTCCCAATTTGCACAAATAATTGACAGCTCATTAACAACTCAGTAGGAGCTCTGAAAACCAACTGAGAAAAACAACTTCAATACAACAGGGGGAACAAAGTATCTGCTCGTCAATTATGCTGAAAATCTCCAACCAGATTTAAAATGAGGTTAGGAAAACAACCTAAGTAATAAATTATATAGGAAGAGAAGATTATGCTTGCATAGACAACTCCTGCAAGCATTCACCAGGCTGTCGGGTAACTCGTTTGAAGTGTGTGGATGCGGGATGCTTCCTGCCCGTGCTTGCTTGTGGGCTCTGCGGATGTCTGCAGTGCTGGGAGAGGGTCTGTGGTCCTTCTGCACCTGCTCTGGCAATGCTGAAGGCAGGGAAAAGACATTGCTTTGCACTAAATATTTGCTATGCTTTCTCTTGGATTTTACTCCACACCTTTTCAAATTAGTTAACATTATTATTTTAATCTGGATATTGGAGCTTTAGGATATTTTTAAAAATTATTATAAATAAGCTGGACTCGAGGAAGACTTCTTGTACGTATGAAAAAGTGGTGTCCCATAACTATGTCAAAACCAATATCAATAGTGACTGCAGCCTGCTCTGCTCCCAAATCCACTGGCTCCTCTTGTTAATGTGACAGCTCCTCTGTGTGAGAAAAAAGAATTTGATCCTTCATTTCTTCCTCTGGCAAATGGCCCAGCTCTGTCCCTGCCCCAAGACCAGCACACACTGCAGCTCTTGGCACCCAGGGCATTCAGGGATCTTCTGCCAGCTGTAACTTGCACCAGTTTTGCATGGGGAAAAAAGGTAATCCCATCCTGCTTTTGCCTTCCTCCTTCTGTCTCATATGTGCAGTCCTGTTTGGTGATGTTACACGTGTTGAAGATTTAGAGTGGATACTACAAAAAGGAGAAAGCATTTTGCCCAGAAACAAAAGGTTTCTGGAGCAGCTTTCTGAAAACAAATTATGACCTTTGTCTGAGGAATCGAGTTAGTAATTCATATCTGGCCTCATGGCAGCATCCCCTCTATTCTTAGTCTGATATGATGAGTAGAATGACATCCCAGAACAGCAAGAGAAAAATTCAATGCAGCACTTTCTAATCTTGTAAAGAGCCTAATTACTGATACATCTGAGGAGCTGCGATTCTGGTTGTTGTCTATGTTATTTCAGGAATACAGCATGCCTACAAAACTCAAGCTCTGGGTCTGGGATGTTTAATTCAGATCAGATTATACTGGTGAGACAAATACGTGAACAGAAAGTTGAAATTTGTGAATAGGTACTCCTTTCATTTTTTAAGTGTTCTAGCAATTAAATGCTGTTCTTGAAATAATTTATTTCCTTGGGAATCAAATTAAGATTGCAGCAGCATGTGTTTTTGCCATGGTAAATGAAGAAAACTGTAGTTAATGATTTTATCAATATTTTATGACCTCGTTCTTTAATGTGTAATTGGTGATCCACAAGGCACTGAGTAAAGCCATTCCCATAAGTAAATATTTTGATAAATCCAAAAGGCAATGGGCTATGCAGAAGGAAAAGAAATATTACTTGGAAACATAACCATTGCCAGCATTTCTCTTCTTGGAGTATTGGTATTGCTTTCTTGTTTTTGTTGTTTTTGTGTGGTATTTATAATAATACAAAGAAATTCAAAGGCAACTGAAGTATTTAGTCCAGAAAAATGCTACTTTCCATGTTGAAGTGCTTTTTGAGAGGAAGTCAAAAGCAAAATTCTTGTTCTAGAATGTAGGGTTGTGATTAAGGAATTAGTATAATGCTATTGCAGTAACATAATATAAATTGGGTAGTGTTCTCAGTATAAATATTTGTGTGTTGCAAGTGGTAGTTGGGTATTCAACCCTTTAGTCTTCAAATTATGCATGCACATACATCCTCAGAAATTACCAAAACTGTTTACCCCCTGATGATAAAAGTGTTGAAGACTGGGCATAAAGCAAGTTCAGCTAATTAACAGGTATTTAGATCCAAGTCACACCACCAGAAGCCAGATCACTGCATGTCACGCTGAATTCAGCAACGATGAGTGTAGGCCACAGACTGACTTCTTTTCTCAGCAGCAGAGATGCATTCTCGAGGCCGGAATTCCAGACAGAGCTCTGCAGTGAGCTTTCAGCGTTGCCTCTCCCTGTTTTGATGAACGGGTAAACAAAGAATTTGCTGCTTCTGAAGCTTTCAGTAGAGTAGTTTTGAATTTCTGGTTTGCAGATATAGTCTAAATAAAAAACAAACAGAGCTTTATACAATTCTGTATTTACAGAGAAGTCTGGGCCTGTTTTGGTTACTTCACTTTGTATGCTATGCTCTGTCTCTGCTGTTCACTGAATGAATAGTGGTTTCTTCATTATTTTTGGTTTTCAGTCTTGCATTATTCACAAACTTCTGTTTTGAATCCCAAAACACAGGAAAAACTTCATCATGTATTCAAATCCACACATATATTATAAGAACATCCACTGCTGATGAGCGTCATTGGCAGCTCTCACAAGCTAACATTAATTATGCACATAACTAAAAAGCACCATGACTGGGAATCATCATTTCTAATAAAAACACTGACTTCTAGTCATGGATCATTTTATCCCTCCTCGGGGCTATAAATCACTCATGTCAGTAAGATATATGCTTCTCCTCATTTTACTTCTTTCGCTATAGAAAGCTGTTGCTGGGAATGTGCTGGTTTGGTGAAGGGAAGAGAAGGAAACTGTCTCACTGGGTCCTTTTGTCTGAACCTCTTGGTCTACAGTGAGATGCCAGGGCAGGTTATATGCCTATAGGCTAGCTAGAACAGCAAATGCTGAGGCTGAGTGCAAGGAACAAGGCAAAGATACTAAATTATGAATATTCAGCAGTTCATTTCGTTTCTTTCAACACTGTAACTACCTTTGTTGTTATTGTTGTTTTCCTTGACTTATCCATTTAAAGGTCTTGTGCTGCTTCCCAGTCCTGCTGCATTACAGCACTTTCCTTCATGTAGTTTTAGGAGAAAAGGTGCAACAATAAAGTAGAGGGTAGATTCTACGCAGTTGCTACACTTCACCTTCTCAAAGTAAAAGCTTTACTTAGGGGAGAGTGACATTTTTAGCATTTAAGGCTGTTACATCCTTTTTCTGGTTTGTGGGACAGAAAGAAGCTTGCCTTTTTGGTGTAGAAGTTTTTCCAAAGGAAGAGGTTCTTTTGGTATTCTCTAAGGGTGAGCAGGTGTAGGATTAATCACCTGTTCACTGAGAGCCTGCTCCTGGGAGACATTTCTAGTCAGCAAAACCTTTCCCTTGGTTCTTGTGATTCTGAACTTTGTAATGTAATTTTATTTCATAAGGTGACCTCATTGAATTAATCAGTTGTGGAGGAAACTTTGACAACCTGTAGTGAAAGAAATTCCAGATTCCTTCCAGAACATCAGTCAGCTCCTTTCTGTATGTTTCTTACCTATTATTTGTTTTCTTGCTTTCATACAAATTGTTAGATTGGGCATACAGAAAAGTTGTTCAACTATTTCTAATCTTAGTAAACGATGGGAATACTAAGAATCATCTTTATGTATTGTTTACAAAACCTTTGGAAAAATGTTTTAAAAATGCTAACCGTTGCATAGAAATTGAACACAAAGTGTACAAAGTGGCATAGATGCTGGTCACAAAGGTGGTGCAGACCTCTCAGCTAAATGTATCTTGGGCCTTATTAAGGACTGGCATTGGAACCTTTCTGGGTTACGTTCTTGAAATAAATACACCCACCCCCTGTACTGTTGAGGTCATGATCCTCCAACACTCATTTGCTCAAAGAATTAAATGAGCAAATGAAAGTCATTTGGCAGCTGAGGCAGTGGGATCTAGAAGACTGTGTAAGCTGTCCCAGGCTTTGCTGGGATTTTGCACAAAATGGAGAGGTATGTAGGTCCCTGTGCTAAGAGTGACAAATAAGGGCGAACCCCTGTAGATTTGC
This sequence comes from Anseranas semipalmata, assembly GCA_013399115.1. Lineage (NCBI taxonomy): Eukaryota > Metazoa > Chordata > Aves > Anseriformes > Anseranatidae > Anseranas > Anseranas semipalmata. Next base: position 640,412 of record VXAA01000465.1, read on the forward strand.
CTGGTTACATCTGAAGCCAGTGTGTTCCCATTTGTGTGGAGCAGCACCTCCAACGCAAGGATTTGCAGGGTTGCATATTGGGTTCATATGCTGTTCAGAAACTAGGCATCTGAGGGTTACTGGCCAGATTCTGAAATAGCTTCTTGTTAATGTTGAGACTATGGGCCTCCTGGTTTATAATTTTTGGATGTTTCTTGTTTTCCTTTTGTACTTCCCCTTTCTCAGTGTTCGGTGCCTATTTAGGGTATGTCAAGAGTGAAGAAAGAAAAAGTAATAGGTGAATCTCATGGAATTTTTAAAACAACCATTTTGCTGTGAATGGCAAATTTGCTGTAAATGGCAAAATCAGGAGTATGGAAAAATAGTAAAACTTCACTAAGTTTATTTTCTAAAAATCAGAGTTAACAAGTTGCTTTTCTTGCTCCCTTTTCAAGGCTGGAAGTTTCCATTTGTCATTTGAAACTTTTTACTGAACTAGTGTTTTAAGATTTCCAGTCCTCTGTGGAGTATTTACTGATATGATCTATGTTTAGAGAAGCTGTCTATTTTAACTTGGCATTCACTAAGTGTGAAGATGCATGATCAGGTCCACAGTTCTGTTCTAGCTTCCAGAAAGGTTGACACAGTTATTTTAAAATATGTGTGCATTGTATCAGAGCACTTTGCAAGTTGCAAACATGTTCATTGACTTTGATCCATGCAATTGAAAGAGTAGTGCAATAAGCAGTTCATTCCACAAATACGCAATATTCCTTATTACAAGCAGAGCTAAGGGGCTTAAGAAAATGCTTCCTATTTAAACATCAGGCCCTTGAAACAAATTGAAGCAATTTTAATTATTAAAAATATATATATAAAAACTTTGAGTTTATAAGCCTTAGGGTGTCTTAATTAAAACTGAGGAGAAATTCAAATTTACAGAATTTAGGGCAACAGGAAAAGAAATGATAGGTAAGAAATTTCAGGCAGGAAGAAGACGAGAAATAGCTTTAAGTCACATGGCAATTGTAGAGTAAAACTGATCTTGTGTGCTGGCTCAAGTTATGAAATGACCCAAGTCTCTCTGAAGCATCAAGGTCTTAACCTGAAATAAACCATTGAATATATAGTTAGTTCTACAATAGAGTAACTTTACATTGTTAGCTATCATGTTAATAAAGTACTGAAATTTATCATAAACTCTTGTGACTGTAGTCCTTGGAGTTGTAGATGAAAGTGCTTTTAGATTACAGACAAAACCACAATTTAAACTATTTTCAGTATCACTCACCTGTGCAAATGTGGTTTCTGTCAGTCTCTAGTATTCCTGACAAGAAGTGGGACCTGCTTCTGTTGCAGCTCTTGTCCTAGCAGTGCATTTGCTCAGGAAGATCACATCCACAGCCCTGAGAATCAAAGGCTTTTTATTGCTATTAGATGTTTTTGTGAATAATTGCTTTCTATGATAGATGCCTAATGTTCGATTTCTCAGAGAGTGGTTGGGATTTGCTCCTGTTATTCCTTCTAATCTATATCTATTCTTGCAAGGTTGTTGCTGTTTTTTATTCATTTGTTTTGTTTTTCTTCTCTCTCTCTCTTTTTTTTTTTTTGATCTTCTTAAGTGGATTTATAGACTGGGAACTGAACCTTTTTTTCATCCCCAGCAAAAAGACATCAGAAAAGATGGCAGTAGAATATCTCCTTAAACTCACCATTAGTAATACCTCATTTCTAAGGTGGGGAAAAAGGCTTTTTTCATGCCATGACCATTTTTTTGAGACTTCATTAAGGGTACAGTTTGTGGTCTGGATTTTCTTGTTTGTCATATGTATTCACTGGTAACCTGATGGTTTTTAATTACCCCAAGGCATTCTGGCTTATTTAGGCAAGTGCACAGCTGCGTATTTTCTTGGGGATTACTATTTGAGTCCTATTCTGAGCATTACTTAGATTATAAAGTATAAATTTAGAGGAGGCAGGCTTATGTATTTTTCATAAGGGATATGTCGTGGTTGGTACGTACCAGGAGTTTCAGAGGAATTAATCTACTGCACAGTGGCAGGGCTGATTGTCTGAATCATCCCTATACATTCAGTTCTGATTCTGGTACATTGTAGTACCATGCATACTGCTTTAAATGCTCGGTATTCACACTATTCACATATGAAATATTTGCATACCGTGAGGACCCTTTGAAAAAAATGTATTTAAAATGCATTTTGCGAGCGTTTTCATATGAATGGATTTACCTGTCTGTATTTGGACTGGCAGATGCTTCAATTCTGGCATGTGTAAGTTATTCAAAAGGGCCCTGTACCTCACTTTCTATGCTTTCTGTTGTGGACTCTAAAAAGTAATTTATTCAAAACGCATGTGTGGCCAAGCTTAAAATGAATATCTATCCCATTGATGAATTTACATAAAGCTATAACCAACATGTTCAGCAAAACACTTGAAATGGAGCCTCTCTGTTGGTTTCAGGAAGTCTGCCTGTTCTTTGCTGCTCTAGCAATGAAAAAGTGAATAATACATTATAATTTTAAATTCTAGAACAAAAAATGAATATTGCAGAAGTGCAGTAAAATTACTGAAGTTTTTTCCTTTGTAACAAAAGATCCTTTTACTTTCAAAAACTTTTATGAAATATATATATATCCAAATACCCCTGTTATTTTCAGAGATGTAAAGTGAACACCAAGCTTACGTTTAACTAACAAAGAATGTTAATTCTTTGTTAAAACTAACAAAGAATGTTAATACAGTGGCAAAAAAAAAAAAAAAGATTTATTAATGCTTAGAGAGAAGATATTGTTACCTCAGTTAAGCAGTTAGTTTTAGCTTGCACTGACTGCAGTGTTTATAAATACCTTATTTTCATACATTGTCCTATCATGCTGGTATCAGCATTGCCAAATCCTGTACGGGAGTGACAATATCCCATTTTACAGCTGAGGAGAGAACTTCAATGGTGAACTACACTTCTCAGTCTGGGGATTTTCAGATATGCCAGTGCTGGAACTTGATGGGGACTGGTGCTTGAGCATGGCGCAGGAGAGTTTGAACGGGCAAAGCCGTGCGGCACTGGAGGAGCAGGGACTGCTGCTGGCCACCAGCACTGACATAGCTATACTGCCATCCTCTGGTGCCGTGCTACAGCGGGCACCTCTGGATGGTAGGAGGGTGAGTGCAAATAGACCGCAGTGATGCACCTCCAGGCAAAGAAGACCTGGTTTTTTTTACTCTCTAATTCAGAAAATGCTCAGTTATTGTTGCCTCGGGTGTGCCCTTGCATCTGGGGTGCTTCAGTGACCTGTCTTGTGAATAAATTCACTGAGATGCCCTGCCAGCTAGGTATATAACAACAAAAGCATTATTTAAATAGTTCATTTCACATCTTGCAAAATTGGTCAAATCTTGTTCTCCATCTTTTTGGTCTTAATCTTATCCTCTGTTGGAATGGAATAAAGGAACTCTGCGAAATCACCATTTCATTTAGCAATAGAGGGGAAAAAGCATCTGAAAAGAATACCGTTTCTCTTAAAGATAATCATTTGTGTTTTGCATAAGCCTTTTAATGTTCCAGGTTGCTTAATCACGTAAAAGTGAGACTCAGCTGTCGAGCTTTTGTTTTCTGCCCAATAGCTGCTGCCTTGCCTATTTAGTTGCTGTGAACATCTTCAGTTTGATGACAAGATATGTAATGAGGCATCCGGCTATCTGTGCATCTGTGTACACAAAAACCTTCCGATGGGAACAAACAATATTACATCTTAATCTAAGGTATATAATTAGACAAGCTATATATGTATCTCAGGCTATTTTCAAAGTTTTTCTCTTAGTAGCCTATCCTCAGTCCCTTTTCATCAGTCATAATTTAAAATACACTTCTGTCTTGCACAGTGTATATTAAATACTACTGCGTTGTGAAAAACTGAGATGCGTGAAAATGTCATGTCAACAAATATAACAATTTTTACTTGACAAACTCTCAAACTGGCCTTGTGTCCTATTAGAGGCCTGCCTGTGTAGACCACAGAAAGAGTGGATGTCCCCATGTTAGGTAACTATTACTGTATTTTCTAGTGAAGTGAAGGAAAGTAGGCTTCTGTAACATGCAAAATAATTGCACCTTTTTTCTTTAAAGTAGGCTACCTCTTCCTTTTTGGTCCTTTTAAAAATGCAATCTTCATATATTTTGCTATCTGATAAGAAATTACTTGTTAACAGCAAACTAGAAATTAATATATTAATATTTTCTTAGTTTCCCATTTTTTTTTTGTATTTTTTCTTCCTAGATGTGGCTGCATGTAGCAAAGTGTCCAATGAAAGAATCTCAACCTACATGTTATGAAAGATTCTTTTGTAAAGATATGTTTTAAAGATGCTTTGTGCAAAAGAGTCTGAGTGTTTCCACCTCTGAATTCTTCTAGTTCTGGAATGATACATGGAAAAGAGAAACGTGTACTAGGTCCTTAATTCTTTTCCTCCTTAGGCTTGACGAGTCATGTCAGAGATGTACCATGCTATCTTAAGCTAATAATTTTAATTCATTCAATGGGAAATAAGTGCCTGCTTATCTTTGAGAATATTAGCTTTAATTTCTTTGAATGTTTCTGTTATTTCTTAAAGTGATGACAATGAATACATCATTACCCTTTTCCTCTCTCAGAAACTCAGATTATAAATTCTTGGTGAAGACTCCATTACTAGCTGCTTGGGCAGAACCTGATTGGACATCGTTACAGGCTTCTGTACACACTCATACTGCAAATAATAGTAATGATTACCTTAATATAGCTATTAGTTTTTTTAGTGTTTAACATGTACACCTTTATTCTTTGTACAAGAAAACAAGCAGACTTTTTTAGTCTATTTCCCCCAAAAATTAAATCACTGTGTTAGACTACAATTTTCCTCTTTTCATTTATTTCAGTATCAAAAATTATCTGTCTAAAAACAATTTCAAATTATTCTTCACTTTTATTTCTGTCCTTTTTTGCCACCTAAAGTTTGTCAGTTTTATGTTCCAGAAATAATTTGTCTTTTATCTTTTCTTTTTTAGTGTTGTGTCCTTGTGAAGAATTAAACTATCTTGCGTAATTAAAAGCCATATGCAATATGAACTAGAGTTGATTAACTTACAACAAAACCCTGTTTCTTCCGGGTTGGGTTACTGCAGCTGCTATAATTGTTAAAGGCAAAATTATAAAAAAGGGAAGAAAACAGAATACCATAATCAGTCTTATAGCTACCAGAATAGTAAAACAGTTTAATTACCTCGGTTGGCTGCATCACTAATGAATACAGTTTCATTAGAAGTTCCATGGGCTATTTAATTATAACTGGAAACTTGTATCTGTATTTCTTTTAAAAGATTGCATTTTCTTGGTGCACCTCCCTGGTGAAAACCATATGGCAGACCCAGGGCTGCTATATTTGGAAAACCTCAGGAGGTCAGAGCCCAAATCCTATCTATGCCGCTCTGATCTGGTGAACATTTTGTACTGAATATGATAAAATTCTCTGCCCATTTTGATGGGCAGGAGGTTTGCTGCATGGCTTGCAGTGAGAGTTCCAGATTTGGAAAACAATTTTAGGTTAAGGGAGAGACTTAATGTATACTGTAAAAGTTGTTTTTTTTTTTCCTGCTTTGTACTTATCCTCTTCAGAATGCCAGAGTTCAGCAGGTCTGCATATTAAAATGATTCTTGGCTTTCGTCTTGTAACTTTTTGGATAAAAGGAAAAACAGATTAAAAAAAAAAAAAAAGCTATAGCTTATCAAACTGTTTAGAAGTCTAGCCCCCTAATAAAACTGAAAATAAAAGTGAATACATTAGAGCAGAGATCTGAGTACACAGGGAATAGGAGAGCAGAACCATCCAACCATTCAGAAACCAGTTTAACATGGGATAAAGTTAAGGAGGCTAATTATATGAATGCCTTTTGACCCTCTCTTAAAATATCAACACCCCCACCCCTCCAAATAAAAAATCTGTCTTTGCTTTTATGTAAGTAAGCTTTCCTTTCTCCTCCCTGTGACTAGGTAAACTTCTAAAATGGGGGGGGGGCTTTTTTCAAATGATGATTTTATCTACAGAGTGCCAGGCATAGCTGCATTTACCAGAAAGACAGTGGTATGGGCAAGACTTCAACAATCTGACTGTCACAAAACCTCTAAGCAAATGAAGCTTGTCCTGCCATTACTCCAGTTGTTTGTTTGTTGTGTTCTTTTTATTTCATTTTTTTCCTCCCCTAGTTGCCTGCATCATCAGCAAATGTCCAAATCTTCTTGGAGTAGCAGCTTCCAAAACTGAGGAACTTAAAGAGAATAATATATTAGGTTTTATCAGGAATTTTATCAGGGAGGGTGATGAGAACCTTAAAAGTATCTGTGTACATCCACTGTATGCAGTCACCTTCAGCTACCTGTTACAGTCCTCTTCACACTCTAGCAAAGCCCATGTACTGTTGAAAAAACTGAAGAGCATGGCATTCCATGGGATTTAGGAGGACAGTGGTCTTCTGTGGACATCTATTCTCCTCATATCCAATTGCTTCCACAAAGATCCAAAAGCCTTGTTTGCAGGACTTTCCTATGTCGTTGGTGACCAAAACTCCTGGGGGAACCAGTGAGGATGCTCCTAAGGAGGTAGAGAGGGGTGCAAGAGGTGCTGGCTGGCAGCAGATCCAGTCTGGTGAAGAGTGAGGTTGCAGATGTAGGTGAGGTGGTTAGGATGTGGGAATGGGGCACACCAGGGCATTTCTGCAATAAGCCTGTCGACATCAAGAACTCATTCTCCTCTGGTCCACAGCATATTCTTCCCTGTGCAGCCTGGGGTGTCTCGCATGATGGCGACGACCGTAGGCATTGGGCAGCTGCAGCCTGCACCTCACTCCGTGTCGCAATGCAGACGCCTTTGATTCCATTACATGGTATTCAAAGGCTAGCTGTAACCCCCCAGGGTGGCTTCACCCAGCTCTGTGCTAAGGGCCAGATTCGTAAGCTTTCAGAGTTGATAATTTTCTTTTATGTTACATTAAAAGGGCCGTAAAGAACACCCAGTGATAATATATTGAAAAGACAATTAACAATGAGGTTAATGACAGTGATGCATCTGAGCTGTGACTCAACCTGGTAAAATAACTGGTACTTTCAGAACTACATAGGGTCTTCTATTTTTTTCTCTACAATAGAATTAAATACATAACTGTTTTCTTGCAGTCTTGGGGGTTCACAGTTTTCCTTCAGTCTTTATCACAAAGGTTCAGATTTTGCCATTTTGAAATTTTATATATGAATTCCTCACTCGTAAACTCTCCAACGCTCTCAGTGCTGCTCTCAGTACTGGGCATGATGGGGAATGCAGACCGCAGAGATGCTTCAGAGTGATTTCAGGAGGCTGTCTGCATTTCCTCTTGCTCCATGTATCATAAGCATCACAACAGAAGGTGTAATAGTGTTAAAGCCTACGTTTACAGCTATTTCAACATCATCTGAATGCTGTATTCCTCAGGTCATTTGCTGTCAAAACAGGCAAAATCTGTCTCTGCATTGGTGCTTAAGAGTGGTGGCAGAGCGTTCAGTGGAACTAGTGCTCCGAATCAGGCTTTTTCTGTCACCCCAAGACATATTTGTGGCTATAACTGAGGATGTTCTTTGTAATCATTCCTGTTGTCTCATTATCTCTCATACCCTTTCTTCAAAATGAAAACTCTGCTCACAGGCTCTAAGATGTTTAGTTGAATTTGTCTTTGTTTAGTGAGAGGTTTATGTTGTATTTGAGAAATAATGATTACTGTCTGATTTCTGCTATGATGTGGTTTGGGTTCTATTCTGGTGAGGGAAGACCTCTAAAAGCAAAGATGGCCGGCACTCAGTAATAAGCTGTGTGACATATGAATATATTATCATTATCTCATTCTAAAAAAGTGCAGGAAGTTGATTTTCCAGGCAAAGATGCATTTCAGTTGTAACACACTTCTGTGTGATGAATGTACTAAATTCATCAAAGCATGACTTTTCATTTAAAGCGTGTTCCATTTTCACTCTGAGTGTATCTTTGAGTTGTTTTGACATTCATAGTGACATGTTTAATAGATAAGAGGTGCGTTGTTGGTGACGGTTTCGTTGCAACTCAGCTTTGGAAGAATTCATTTCTCCTTCTTTACATTCAACTTCTCAAGCATATGGTCTGTGTTTCTGAAGATGTTTTGCATTAGATCACCTGACCAAATGCATCAGAACATGAGTTTTCTCAGATATGAGAGACAGGCTAGAGACTGAAGCACAAAACCACTTTTTTTCCATAAGAAGTCCTGTCCCCTGGTAACACCACACAATAGAGTATCTGTCCCTCAGCTCACGTTTTAGATGCAAGTAATAAAGTAATATTTCAGCAGTAAATTATTGTATTGAAAACTATCTCCCTATTATCTATGAACCATTTCTTTTCTGTTATCTTCTGTAGGTACAGGGTGCTGATCCTTGTGTAGTGTTTGGTTGATGGTAAACTTGAAAAAACGTAGCAATTTTCTTCCTCGTCTCTCACGCTGAATTGAGTTGCAGTGTCCAAAAGTGAATTGTATTTTCTTTTGGGCCCAAATAGTACATTTTCTGGTACTTCTGAGTTTTTTTACTTCAGTGCACAGAGGGCTAACACATGCTCTTTAGGATGCGTGTTACTTTCCCTGTAAAAATTCCCAAATCGTGGAGATATCTCATCTGTATCTAGCTATCTTGTGATTTTCTTCTTAAGAAGTTTGATATTTCTGCTTTTAAACAGATTCTGTTTGAAGTCTTACCCTTCCTGCTTGCACAGAAACGCTAATACTTCACTGTATTGTCTCGCTGATTAAAATTGTAGAATGTTATCTGTGGATTCTGTATTTTCAACCTGAAAAATCGATGAATTTACAATTTCTAGTGTGAGCTTTAGAGCATGGGCTTTGTGTTCTGGAATTGCCCTTTTCCCCATCTTTCCTGCGTATGGCTGTGTGGAAATCTTCACAAATGCTTCATCTTGTGAGGCTGTTCTCACAGTTTGCAGAGATTCCATGATTCTCTTGCAAAATTTGACATTCTTCGTGGCAGTCTCCAACAAACAATCATTTCTAATGCGTGCTCCCTTTCCATTTCTATTCACAAAGGCAGAAGCTCTCTGTCAATATACTTAATAAAAGGGACATCTTTTTCTCATTGCCTAAGTGTCAGCTTTTACATACCCTTTCAGCCTTTCTCAGTGTAATGCCAGGGAATACTCCTGGCTTAAAATGATGCTGCTACAGACACTAGCAATATTCCCGCATGGACAAAGCTTACAGATTTCTCTTTTAAAAGTTCTTCCTTGTACTATTTCAGAGGACTACGTGATTGCATTTTCACATCATAGGATTTCTTATTCTATCTTTATGACCTCGGTTATGCTTACTATGATACTTTTTCTGCTGGAAGGTGTTTTCAGTTAAACAGCAGGAATGCATTTTTCTTAAAGAAGCCAGTTCTTTCTGGAGCGAAGGAGGTATGTGGGGGAAGTGACTCCTTGTTATTATTCAAATGTATTCTTCGCTTATTTTTTTTCTTTAGTATACATATCATGCACTGGGTGTTCATTGTAAATGCTGCATACGGTATCAGTCATGTTTGCTTCCTTAACCTTAAGACAGAAAGAAAAGACAAACTGTGCTGTTGAGTAAGAACAAGCTCCACTGCGTAATTTCTCCTCTAATGTCGTCTTTGTGATGGTGTGAAGGCGTTTTATTAAAATTTTCTGTGAAACTTCAGCATTTTTATTTTTTTTCTTAATGTAGGGATTCTGTAGCACAAAAGCACTGACAGTGCAGGCATTCTGGGACGTGCTGTCCCTGCTGCCTTGCTAGCAGTGGTTATATCTGGACTGCAGGAGACGGGGGTATGCGACGTGCATGTGAGCACTGTCCTCTATTCACCCAGACCGAAGCCCTGCTGCAAATGACCACGGGCTGCTGCCCAGCCTGAGTTTCCTCTGCAAGGAGACCTCTGTGCGGTGTCAGTGCCTGCTTGGGAGTGTGGAGAGGGATAGAAGCATGGTGCTGTAGAGCCTTCACCTTTATAGGAAGGATTTGGCCATGGAACACCCAGGCTGTGCCAGAATCTGGTGAAATAGATAAAACCACTGAGACTCAAACATGTTCTAAAGTTTATGATTTTGATTTCTTTTAGGGTCAGAATTAAGGTGAGGTAGCCCTTAGACTGTTTGTAGTGGAAAGGAAAGATGCAGATTTCAGGAAAAGATAGCAAAAGGTAGCAAAATACCCAGGGAGCATGCAACCTATGTAGTTGCATAGGAACCTGGGAGAAAACAGTGAATGCCCTTCTCTAACAATAGAAGACAATACTCTCAGGTGGTATAAACTGGTTTCCCATCAAAAGAGCTTCTGAGGATGAGTCAAGCACTGTTTGACAGGACGATTACTTTTTAAAGGCCATTCTGTGCAGAAGCAGATGGCTCGCTGCACTCCTAACGTTTGCCTAGTGCAAGTGAGAAGGCCTAAATATGTCTTAAACTGCCGCGACTATTAAGCTTCACAGACAATCCTGCCTACCTCTCGCAAACGCTTCTGTCAAAGTTAGATCGACATCTTCCCTTCAGTGTGGATGAGGGCACTGCTGAACTGCACTGAGAAGCTGAGCGTTTTACATAACCCACAGAACACTGCAATTTTGTGTTTGTTTTCCTATCAAAGTGACTCTATATGACAATGTGCAAAGTACGTACAGATGGCAAGAACCGTTATGTTATCAAGTTTGTTTCCTCTGCAGATGCTAACAGAAAAATAATTCTAGCTCCCCAACTAAAAGTATAAATAAACGATGAAACAAAATAGCTTTTCCCTCCACCAGCAGAAAAGACACTTCAAAGTTTTTTTTCCCAGAATACTCTTATATGTGATTAAATGGGACAAGGATTCTTCTGAAGATCACTGTATTTCTTAGTCATATGCCTTTCAAATTACACCATCCATTTAGCCCTTGTTCTATACTGATTAGGTGTCCTATTATATTCATTGTTAGAAAATTATTCAAAGAGCCTGTAATGATAGACTTACAGCTGAGAAGATTGATGGAGGGAAGCTTCATTTTATTGCACATCTGTGTCTAGCAGTGGGTCCTTAGGACATTTGGACTTGCCAGAACTAGCTAGGAAACCTTGTTTGTTTGCAGCTTTCCAGGAAATGTTTTGGGATTTGTTCAGCTGTGAATGCTCAGTTTGTAATAAAAGAAATTGAAAAGCCCAGATACAAGAATCCTCCCAAATTAGTTCCAAAAACCCCCTAATCCCTGCCTTTCAAAGGCAAAAGGTTGGACTGGGACCTAAGTTTTCTTTCTAATGAAAACTTTACTTGTTTATTTTTATACCCCTTTAAATGGGCATATCAAATAAAGAGATCCTGCTTCCATGCTGGTGTCACATTGGAGAGTTTTCAAAAAAAAGAGGAAAAAAGGTAGGAGTCTGGAACAGAATTAAAACTACCAAACATTTTTACAGCAGAAAGAAAAAGAACAGAAAATTTGAAAATAAGAATGTATTTGGTATGTATGGATTCTTTATTCTGAATCCTTTTCCGTCTTAAAAAGAAAGTATTAGTTCTTGTGGTTTTGAATATTGTAGGAGCCAATACTGTTCTGTAGGTTTTGTTCTGATGGGATTGCTTTATATTGGCATTTTCCCACGCACAGTGTCACAGCTGGAAAATAATTTGTGCAAAAAAATGAAGGTACAGAATAAGAAAATAAATCAGTATGAAATATCTACACAAAAACAAAGCCTTTTCCCATTTTTATGTTGCTGCAATAAATAATGCATAAACAAAATTTCTAAATTCCCTTATCTGTAGCTCTCTCATTGCTTTTACCTCCCTCAACATATAAAATGTTCATTTTTTTATATTCAGAAAGATACTTATTGGATTTTTTTGTGTGTCAATGAAACATTTCTTTTAAATTCTGTTCAAACAGACAAGCACTGAAAAATTAATGGTTAATTTTTCTTTCTTGTAAGCTGTTGCGCAGAAGAGAAGAAAATATTCATCTTTTGTGATCTTTGGTCATCAATCTTTTGAGATTCAAGTGGGGCTCAGTAAACATCTGCAGTCCTTATATTCCAAGTAGTTCATGAAACAAAAATTTTTCATTTACTTCCAACATGAAGAAAGTGAAATCCTTGTTTGATATAGGTATTTTAAAAATATTGAGTGAACTATGAGTGAATAAGAAAATTGTTCGCAAAGAAATAATATTCATGCGATTTTAAAAATAATTCAGTTAATTCAGGAGCTTACATCCTCACTGATGTATTCCTGGCACCACTTAGACTCATTTTATTTATGACGTTTGTCTTTGACCTCTTACGCCAGTTTAGATGCCTGAGGTGAGATCCTTCCAGTCAGCTGGTACGATAAAAAACAAAGATGCAGGATGTTGTCACCTCAGTCCAGCCCTGTAGCTCTCTGAGGTCAGTCATTTGTTTCTGGTGGAAAATTCTCTCTAGAAGCTGGCTGCCAGTGGAGGGCTCAGGAGGTGTCCAAGGTGTGAAGGGAGGCATGCAACACGCGCAGCGCTGCTGCCCGGGCAGCAGATGAAGACTATGGATAACTGTGCACTAGAGAACCTCCCTCACTAAAGAATTTCTTTTTAGCAGCTTCTCTATATGAGACTTCATGGCTGTGTTCCAGTTTAACCCTTGGCGTGGCTGTGTTCTGGGGCAGTGCAGCCTCTGCAGAGAGAACCCCATAATGACCCTTCTCGCTGTTGGCAGTGGACTTGGGTCCTTTACACAAACAGGGGATTTAGGAGCATTCAGTATGAGGTAGCATAGCATGTGCTGTTCAGGCTCACAGATTAGGAGTATTATAGATACCTGTCTGTGCCACAGACAATGGCTGACAGTAATACAAAAAGCAATATCAGAGGTAATGTTAAATCTGACATCCCATAACTCTTGACAGTAACATTAAATATATTGTTTCTTCCAGAACTTCTAACTACTACAGAAATTAAATTCCGATTTTGCACTTGTTCTGATAGTAAGACATATCTGAAAGCTGTTAGGTAGTGTAAATCGAGTGAATCTCATTGGAGAAAATCTCTCTGAAATATTAATCCTACAAGTTGAAAACTAGAAGAGAGAGAATCCAAGATGATCGGTACAAAGCAGAGCTTTCTTTTTCTCATGTACTGGTACATTTCAGAAGCAGGAGTTCCAATATTATTTAAAACCACTAGTGGCAATAATTTGAAAAGCTGTTCATGGTAATGCATTTCTTGGCAATTATACATCATGCCCCATACATCAGTCAGGTTGTATTAGTTCTGTCTCCGAGAGGGAGAAAATCACTGATCAAACAGCCATCAGGGACTACAAATAGGAATATCAGTGTTCAGTCTTTAATATGAGTTATATAAAGATTGTTAAATTTAGGACAAACTGAAATTGTGGGACTGGCTCCAGGGAGTTTTCATTTTTCCAGTTGTGTTTTCATTTATAACAAGCAGCTCACAGGAAAAGAGGTACTAAATTTAGTTGAACAAGCTTGTTTCCCCAGGATACAGAAGTACACACACAAACCCAGTATCACTCCACTGTGCTAGGGACCAGCGTGTATTTTCCTTTATTTTTTTCATAAAAGTATAAACCTAGTGCTTCCTCTTAGACACTCCTACTCTAGTGAATAACACTGTACTCTATAACACTTCAGTGGGATTTTTGCAATTGCTTTGAATTCAACTACTTTGGTTTTGTCCAGTTGAATTAGAAGAGTGACTTTTGAGGAAGCAATGCTGAATCAACAGTGAGAATTTGATATTTCCAATTTATGTTCTTATATTCTATATCTAAAGATAGGATGTGAACCATGGGATTACGTAATGTGTGTGTGCTGGAGTTGGTTTGTGAGGTTCAGTATCCCTGCAAAGAGCTGCATGCAGTGAAAATGAAATTTGTAACCCACTGTGCCCAACTTTTACAAGAGAAAAAAAAAACCAACACATTTTCTTCGTGCTAACAGCATGTATTGACTTTAGTTGATTCAGTGCAGCAAGTGCTGAATGATTTATGAAGTGAAACTCCTAGATTTGCCCCACCCCAGGCTGTTTCTTTTTATGTGAAAAGCTACACTGATTTTTATAGAGGCCACAAAAAATATTGCATCCAGTTCTGTCCTGAGACATGCGTTTTTCCAGCATTGCTCATGATATATATTCTACTTTCCTTTGTATCATCTCTATTGTCATATTCTATCATATGGAAAGATAAGGTTGAATTAATTTGATATTTGCAACTAGCCAAGTTGTTCTTAACCCTAATTACAGCAACTGATGTATATATAAGAAGTCTTAAGTGGACAAATTCTCTATTATGTTTTCAATGAAATTTCTCTTATCTCATAGGCATTAAGATGAAATCCCACACTAATGATGCAACACAATGTTCTGCTGGAACACTTACATGTATAAACAAAACATCCTAATTTGCCTGATGTTGAAATTATCCTACGCTAAAAAAAAGAAAACAAACCACCCTGTAATGTTTAATGCACATTTCATTTAGTGTGGGTTTTGAGTTTGCTCTTTGAAAGAAAAGAGTGAAAGAAATGTCGCTACTGATTTAAAAACAAAACAAACAAAAATCAACAAGGTGATATTGTTTCTAGATTTTTCACTTTTGAGGCTAGACTCCTACATTTCGTAAAGAACACATACTCTAAAATAATGGGTGTTATGACTCTGTTCCATTTTTTTCTGTTAATTGGTACTAAAGGATACAGATGAGGAATTGCAGAGAGATTTTTTAGAGGTACACCTTCAGAGGTTTTCCATTATGATATATTGAAGTTTAGGGTTGTGGTAAACTAATATTCAAACACTTTTTGCCTAGCTTTAGTCAAGGTAGTATAACAAAAGAATAATTTTGACAAGTAGAATTTAGGAACAATTTAACAAACATCAAATAACTGAATTTGCTATGTGAGCTGTATGTTGTGGATGAAAATACATTTTTTTCTAAGGTTAAGTAAAAACTTCTATTATAATGTGAACGAATTAATTCTTCTTCAAATTAGAAAATTAATCTTAATGAGGAACCAAAAATTCCAAAGAATTTGTAGATGTAAATGGATAGAATAAATGAATATAAAGTAGGAATGGTTGAAGAACTGCCTGTTTTACAAATTTGTGGTAACGTGCATGAAATCAATGTTACTCTGTTACAGTGCATATAATAGGATAAGCAGACTCCTAAAATAATCCTGTTCTAACCGTTGGTCAAAGTGGTTGTATTTGCCTTAGAAAAAGTAATTTGGCATATGTTCAGAAATGGAACAGCTGAAATAAATTGAAATAACCTGATACCTGTGGATGTACCCTTCCTAAAGTAGGATTTATTTAAAATATTTGCAAAACAAATTGCAAATATGTGCTAACTCCCTGTGGGACGAGGCAGGGTTTGTCTCAGAGCAGGGGCAGGCCCGCAGCTGGCTGGTGCCGCTTCTCCAGACGCCGTGGCTGGGGCTGCCCCGAGGAGCGATGCACAGGGGCAGTTGCGGCCTGGCCTCCTCCTGGGCGAGTGAAGGGGAGGCCCTGGCTATGGTACAAGCTCCGGTATTGAGAAGTGCTTCCCTGAGCCAGGCAGAAAGCTGGCGCTTCTGTGGAGGTGCGTGAGGAGACGGCACCAGGTGTGTAGGGCAACAAGAGTCTTCCAAAATAATTTGGTGCGGCATTGGTTTAGAGGCTAAGGACCGTCTGAGCTAGAATTGTGCAGTAGTATCACCTATCAGTGCAGTTTGACTTTATTTCCGGATATTTATCAGCCTGGGGCTTGGAAACAACCACACGTAAGAAAGGGAGGAAGGAGGCCTACAATACCGGCTGGAATGGCTGAGCCTGTCTTAGGGGTAACTGTTTTTAGCATATTTTAGTTATTAGTGCTAGTTGTTTGAAAATGTCCTGGTGTCATGTGGTGTGCATTGCACTGTATTTAATCCCTTTCTTGCGTCATTTTTCTCTTAAAAAAGATATCTCTTTTAAAATAGAGTAATTTGCAAATTGCTACTGAGCAGGGCAGGAGGTATAGTCAAGTGGTGAAGGTGTTGTTTATGCATGATCTCTGCAATAGTGTGATGTCTTAGTGTGACACATTTAACTTATATGTATGTTTAATATATATTAAATAGCTTGTGTAAGTCTAAATAAAATACAGGTAGTTTTTCTTAAAAACAAAAATCAATATCTCCTGTCTGAATTATGAATGTTTGAATTGACAAATTAAATTTTCCTATTCACTCTTCTATCTTCTCAGCTACGGGAGATGCAGAGAATAGTGCAAAGAAATGATAATTACTTGAGATTAAAAACTACCACCAGAGAATTGAAACAAAGGCTCACTCACCAGATCAAACCCACCAACCTTTATTGTAGAAAACAATGCACTCCTCTCTTTGTCTTTTAGCTTACTTTTCTTTCAAGCAGCTTAGACAATTCCTTTTCATTGCCTTTGATGTCTAATCACACCCTTTTCCCATCTTTGTCTTTTCAAGTCCTCGTTCTGAGAAAACTGACTATAAATGATCTGACTTACCCCAGCCCTTGGCTTGCCTTCCCTTCCCCTCACAACTCTGCCTTTTTGTCCCTTGGTACTGGATGTAGAAATTTCATGTCCACACTGCGCCTGATCTTATCCTCCACAACACCCCAGTGACCCACATTTAACTCATCTCCACGTCTCTCCTGTGGCCCTGGCTTTCCTCCCTTATCATTCCTCTGAATCTCTCTGTTTTTTTTGCCACCCACAGCACTGTGGAGCTGCTGTGCAGTAAAACCTTGTGGCCAGTGCAAGTACCCCAAATCCATCTTCTCTTACCACTAACCTCAGTTAACATGTACATCACTGTCCTTTTTCTCTCAGTTTGGGGATTACTTTGTACTCTGTACTGCTTAGACATCCTAGGTCTAATGTATTAGAAATTATATGAATACCACATACATGCATGCCTAGAACTGCCCCAGGACAGGCTCTTTTTATTTCCAATGAATACAAAGATGAAGTGTATTTGTACACAAAATACATACATATTTATATTTCAAAGTCTACCTTGTCTTCTAGACTATTAGCTTAGCAGGATTTGGGCGTGCTAACTCTTCTGTCCTAGCTGGTACCAATTCATAAGGGAAGTTGTTTCCTCTGTGCTTTTGCACTGGGAAAGCACACACTTTGTAGGAGAGTTTTTTTCAGTCTTCTCACAAGGTTACCATCTACTCTTTTTTCCCAATCTTTCTTCATATGCAAGAGCTTACCATGTGGGTTTCTCACTAAGTCTTGACCATTCCCTTGAGAAGTTCAGAATCACTCTATTTCTGCTAGATTAGAAATCTAGACCGATGCGATTAGGAAGCAGATAACGATAAGCTGTTTGATGGCAAAGCCTTTGAAATGGTTTTAATTCCAGCTATCCTTAAATTCAGTTTCTCATTCCTTTTTTCTAAAGTGCATTTCCTTGAAATAAGGGTGTTTTCTTGTCATTGTAAGGCAGATACCTACAAGCAGAACATAATGTGTTTATCTTTCTTTGAGTTTCACCAGTCCGTCAGTTTAAAAAAAAAAATCAAATTCGAAGTCTGTAATTTCTCGGAGGTCTTTAATTTTGCTTTTAACAGAGTCTGCTCCATTTCTGATTTCCATTATTATTTCCCTCTGGTGATGCCTCCACAGAGGCATCTGCTACAAAAGCAGAAAATCAGAGATGAGTTGAATGTGGAAGATCTCTAGGGTCTTTGGAAAAATGAGCTTAACTCTCTCCAACAGCACCAAACAAACAGTAACATATTGTTTAGGTATGCCTAGGTATAGATTCAAAATATTTGCATGTGAAAGAAAATATTTTAAGAAATATAAGCAGTTTGGATTAATCTTAGTTCATTTTTTATGTCTGTATGCCATAAAATCAATGTGCCAATTTCCTGCCATTTCGTAACTCTCACTTCTGGTATGCTGCAAGAAGCTAGTGCTGCATCCAGTATCCTAGAAAGAAATTTAAGGGGAAGCTCTGAAATAGTTAACAAGCTCCAACTGCCTTGTTCCAGCTCATTTAAAGTGAATTTTTCTTTCTTCATGAGGGAAAAAAAGTGATGCCTGACCTTCAGCAGGTAGGATTTTGTAACCTTGGAACTGTGAAGAGTTCATTTCAGCATGAAGTTATATTGAAAAACAGCACATGGGATGAAGTTCCAGGATATATTTTTTTTACTACAGTGGTTTAAATGTCTACAATATATGTGCTTTAATTTTAAGAGGGAGAAAGAACACCCTAGTGAAATGATAAAAAGAAATCCATTATTGCCTGGTTCCAAAACTTACACGTTCAGAAAACACACTCAGCTGCGCACTGACACTGGAATCCCTCAGTTCCGATGCTTCACCAAAAAGATTTGTGAGGGACAGCCAGGACTGCGTGCATCTAACTCTGCTGAACACTTTGCAGAAGAGTTTGGGGCCCATGTCTCTCATAGACATGTGCTTTCAGTTATTGGATAAAAGGGGGAGAATAGCATTGCTTAAACATAGTTCCAGACTGCAGAAGGATGCTTTATTTTGTGCCTTGAGCTTGGGTCAGAAATCAATGAAAGCATCAGAATTTCCTCCTAACATTGTAGTAATTCCCCATTCACAAAAGCTCAACACACTGGTTTGTTGGGGATCTTGTTATTCAGTGTTTGTAACTCAGAGAACAGTTCAGTATTATGTGATTTCCCCCAGTAACGTTCCTTCTTTACTCAATACGTACCAACTGACTTTTCTCTCGGGTAGTACAACCAGTAAATTCAGCCCTGTAGCTTACAACTTATGTTTATCTTAAAATATTATTGATTCTGTTTCAGAAAAGTTTTCTGTGCCTAAAAGACTTTTTTTTCTGCATGATATCATCTATTACCCTATTGAAGATGTAACCCCTTCTCCAAAACTTTGCCTTCAGTAAAGCATATATACATTGTGACTATGGCAACATTCCTGCAAATTCTACCTAATTAAAAGGTGTGACTGCCATAAAGCAAGGCATGTGTAAATGAAGAACTTTGAGTCTTGCAGAGACTGTTGTAAATGAAATGGTTTCAAGTCAGTTGCAAAGAACCCAGTTCAGTGCTCTGTCTATGGAACAGGCTTTCTACATTAACTCAACAGTTTGCCATATGAAAAATAATGGAGGCCTTGTAGTGCCTTATCAGAAAAACTCAGATCATACATATGCAAACAAAGATCTCACAATAAAAGTGAAGACTTTGAGCCGCCCATGATTTAAACATGTTAGATGTTTATGAACAATAATTCAGGCAGAAATAGTTTTTTAACGGTTCTGAGAACTTCAAGACTGTTGGAATATCCGAAGGTCTACATAACATAAGTGGTTTTAGCAGTGCAATACAAGCACATGCATCTTGCCCAAATTCTCTTAAATATGCTTGCCAAAAATAGGTTGATGTTGTCTACCTCTTGGCTTTTTTTATATATGCATATTGAGGAATTTTTATTTGCATATGTGCATTATATAATGCATAGAACAACACCTTAATATACTGCGTATATGAACTATAGTCATATATGTGTTCTATTCCTGGTTTAAAATGCTCTCTTATTTCACCTTTCCCTCAAGATGTGACATTAATTCATTCCATAAAGACCTGTTATATCGGTTTGATTTTAAATGGGGTGTATATAATTTGTTTAAAGGGGAAAAAAATCTGTTGCTTGTGAAATGTAATTTGGCTAAGCTGTGTGTTGAATGAATTAACATATCCGTTAACATTTATTCTAAGTGCAGGATTTAATTTTGGTTGATTTCATTGACCTAAAAGGATTTTATGTCTTATTTGGATTCTCTGGGGTTTTGATATTATTGCCTGAGCTCTTAAAATATATATATATATAAAAAATAAGCTGGACTTCTGATACCCCATGTAATTAAATTTGAGTGACATCTGCAATGTGATCAGACTGTTAACATGGGCCCGGCACATGGAGGCCTGGGGCCATGTCTCCTCCAAGTCACTCTGCAGCCTATTTCCCATTTGCTGGGGGAGCTTGGTGGACAGAGCAGCAGCCACACAGACCTTTGCCCTCAAAGGATTTGGCTTCAAGAACTCTGGCCACTGCCTAATGCTGTCTGAGCCCTGTGAGCACCAGAGACAATCGAGTCTTCTGCCATTTGTGCACGTTCCTATTTACATAGATTTGGCCAGGGCTGAAAGCTAAAATGCCAACATCTGGTATCACTTTTGTTTTCCCACAGTTTTGTGCTCCACTTTTGGGAATGGAAAGATTCAGATTATTTGGATTTTTGTTGAAACAGCTACATACTTAGATTGAAGCATACATCAAAACATTGGAGAAATGTTTTTCTCTGATAGCTTCTGAGGGCATCAGCTTGCTTGTTTGTTTATGTATGTGTGTATATACATTATATATATAATATATATATAAAATCATGAGAGGTGCAGTGGCCTGATTCAGAAGGCTCAGGAAGAATTTACCCATAGATGACTGCTGCAGAAACAGTCACAGGCACACAACTTCCTTTACCCTGCTCTTGCCATTGAGTATGTTACAGCGCATCAGTATAAGTGACCGGAAGGGAAATCTTTGCACATTTTATGTTGGGATCATATCTATGCTTTGAAATATATTCCAAAATTTGTGATAAGGCAACCTGAAATACTCCAGCTATTCACATATTGTATACATTTGACATAGTTATATAAAAACCTGTGTTTTGCTGGTCCATCATCCATGATCTTTCCTCACGTGGTGGGATTCTCTCAGTTACTGGCCATACTGGAAACAAGCAAAAGCGTTCCCTGCTTTAGTCTCATCAGCAAATGCTAAGCACTTGCCTAAAGGGAGGGCTGCCTTTGAAGGCCACTCAGAAGAAAACAGAAGGACCACAACAGACTTCAGACAAGCTAGCAGGCTTTTAAAGCCGTGTGCTGATGATACTGGTTGGTAGCGTACACTGGATGGTAGCACAGCAATGGAGACTTTAAGGGGAACGGTGTAGTTCCTGCTGTAGTTTCTAGCACATTCATAATCAGTTCTGTGAGAAACGGCATGTTGTCATGTTGCAGCACTGAGCGAGATTACAGCCGCTTTCAGGTAGCTGCTGCTCTTACAGCTCCAGCAGAGTGTAATTGTGTCCGTTTCCAGTGGCTGGGCCTCAGGTGAAATTCTGAGGTTTGCATGATAATCCTCCAACTGGCCAGGTCTTTTGATTACCAGCAGTTCAAGCCAGATGCTTTTGCATTTGCCTGTGTAGGGATGAAGGAATGTATGACACTTCATTTTAAATGCAGTCTAATGTTTTTCCTCGTTCAGAATCTGTGGCAACATAACAAGAGGTGCTTACCTTTGAATAACAGCTAGCCTAAAAAGCTCTCAAATCAGGGCAAACCTTTCAACTGAGTTTTTCTTACATAGCTATATCAGTTTTGATTGGTTATTTTTCTTTTAATGCAATTGTACCTGTTCATGGCTCTGTGTTCTGAAGAAACAAGCGGTCTTCAGTGTCTTCAGTGAAAGACACGATGGCCATTGTGCAAGTGTCAAATCCAAATCCCTGGACAGATTCTTAGAAAACTTTCAGAGGTATAGATTCTTTCTTAATCAAGAGGAAATAGTGTGATTTCTTTTTTGTTGTTCTTAAAAGTCAGAGGAAGTATGTTGAAATAGACTTGTATGTTATGTTTATGTTGTAATAATTATGGTGAGAAAAGGTAGAAAAGTTGTTTACTAAAATATCAGGAAAATCATCTATCTCAGGGCAAAATAATTTTCTCTTGATCATGTTTAAGAAAGAAAATATAATTTCATTATATGACTTTGCCTTCGTTTTTGTAAGTTCTGACAGTTTTGCGTGAAAGTATTGTTGAAATCCCAAATTGTTTTCCATATTTATTTAAATACTGAGTAATGTTTACTGATTGGAAACTTTTATTCTGCTCCCCTACGATACCACTACATATGAAATGGAGAAGTGAAATGTGGATTCAGTGTTTCTCAATGCTACGGGTTTGGTTTTGCTCATATTTGTCAATGTGAATTTCTTGCTCACATTGAATGGGGGTCTATTTTTGGTACCAGTTTTATGGAAATGATCATTTAGGTGTAGAACTTAGCTATATTTTATTCATAGCCATATATTGAAATTGTTTTCAAAAATAGTTTTTCTACATCACTGAAAGATAGACTACTTAAACTAATGTTTTTGAGAGCTTTGCTAAACAGATTATTTACTATATCCAAATCAACAATGTCTGTTCACACAGGATTGCATTTATACTGATTTTTAAGAACATCATTTTGTTAGCAGGTGAAAGGTTCAAATGCATGGATAAAATTTAAATTCCTTGTATGTTTATTCTCCTCTTCCAAATAATAGTACAAATACTAAACATTTTCTGTTACTCAGGCAAAACCTAATGGGAATTTTGTTGACAATTTTTTTTCTTGTATTTTTCATGGTGGCCAGGGACATATGAGATGGTGTTTACTTTTTTTTTTTTTTTTAACACTGCTGATACCTTTTAATGTGGCATCAAATAGTGAATTTTAAATCAGAGATTCAACATGCCATGTACCCAGGTGTTTGGTCTATTAATTTTAAAATAGAAATTAAAATGAGGAGGCATTTTAAATGATAAAACATAAAAATGACAGTAATCAGTCCAACTTGATTTTTTTATTATCTGGAAGGTTATCTGTTAGTAATGATTCTGTACATGGTTTCTAATATAAAATGAGCTTAGGGCCTATCTTGTTTATTATTTTAGAGTAGTAATGTTGATTTTTATAGCAAAATAAATATATAATTTAAACAACTGAGATAAGATAGAACTTAAAGTAGATTATAATATCTGGGTTGTTCTAAAGTAAATTTTAACAGACTCTGTCACATGGTTATTAAATTCAATAGTGAAATTCTTGAGACATGGGGAATTAGAAGCAGTTTTAAAGAGAACTGATTATCTCTTGAGCTCCTACTGACCCTGTAAGCAGAAGGATCTCTGCAGTATTGATTTTCCCTTCCTACGGTGAAGATAGTCAAACTGTCTTGGCTATTTGGATAAAATATACCAAAACCTTTATCTCATGGTTCAACTGATGGGAGATTCAAAAAGTTGTACTGTCTTCTCCTGTGGCCCTGTGTGGTGAAAGGAGTTAGGTGTCATGGGAAATGGCACTTGATGCAAAAAACTGCTTTTTGTTTGCTTGTTTTCACCTGGACTGTCAAGGTGCCTAAGCTGGAACAATCAGAAACTGCTCTGTTTAAACAGGTATTTTGTCAGGAAAATGTTCATTAATGAAACACAGCCTTCCTCAGGAATATATCAATTTTAAAACTTTCTGGTTTAGTCTCATCTCCATAATGGAATTGTGGTTTAATTCAGGATGACGTCTTTCTTTGTTAAACTTGTGTTGAGAAGTGGTTTGTGATGCTGCAAAATCTTCTAATATAGATCTTATGTTAACTTGCTGGCCACTGGGCTCGTGACAGGTACAGCTGTGCTTTCCCATTGGGGGAATTAGGTTTTCAGTCAGCGCAAAACCTGACTCCACAGCTAGTGGAGGTGTGGGGAGCATTGCTTTGGAACATGCCCCTTTTCTTACCTATTCATATGCAGTAAAGCAAGTCCAACAGGAATTACTCACACCTGGAAAACCAAAGGCATGGCAGTTACTCACTCTTGTTTCAGACATTGGACAGCACAGGGATTTCATTTCAGGCATCTGACATTCGGTGCTTTAAGCCCAGAGTAGATCTGGGGGAGGAATTTGGAAGTATCTCGGGTTTTGTTAATATAACATTTTTCAACATTCTATAACAAGTTTTTATTACACTACATGACCATCAGTTTCTGGGATATGTATAAGAATATATAAATAAATTGTTATTGTTCATTCATCTATTTGTATATGCAAAACTTTCATTTGATATGTTTTCTGAATCAGCATCAATGTCAAAGTTAACCCTTTAAGACTGTGGACTAATACTACAAAGAAAAAATAATTGGGGGGGAAAATAGTATGTTGCATTGCCAAATTTCATTTATACACAATTGGGTTTTCTTTGCACTTTGATAAAACACCACAAACTTGTATCTTCCAAGTTATGATCTTGTTCTCTCTACAGAGTTAATTAAACCTCTTGATTGGTATACTCAATAACATAAGCATAAAAGTGAATAAGCACCAATACCTTTCTAGCACTAATTCATCTTGCAATCAATGGACATGTTTATAGTTTTCTTCAGCAATGAACCTGCTTTAATAAAAACACTCATTTCAGATACCAATAAAATTGGGTATTGGGTGGAATATGAAAGAAGAGAAACAGAATTGAAAATTTGTCTAGCAGCAGCTAGTAAATCTTTGATACGTACATAAAAGTCTTAATCCTGCATTTGATATTTACAGCCTTGACATATTCAGAATGAGAGTCACCTTATTTGCAGCTGAATACAAAAGCCTGACAGCATTAACTTGGTATTGTTAGCCAATTTGATTCTTTTTCCATCATTCTTAAAGTTAATATATCTAAATATACTTTTCTCACAGCATGTAAAGCAAACTGGTCATCTCTCTAAGGAATACCTTCCATTGTCAACAGCCGAGATGCTTTATTAGTAGTGGTTCTTATTCACATCAAAAAGTTCATTAATAGAATTTAATGGCCAGCAATTTAATGGAGACTGTTTCACTGTATCTGTTGTTCATACAGAAACCTTTTCAATAGCGGGGAAAAGCAGGCAGAGTGTTCTGGACCATGAGAACACTTCAGCGACTTAAATGTTTCCCAACAATTCAAACAACAGCGTCCAAAGCAACTTCAGGAATAACTGAGACAAGCAGAATGAAGTTGTGTACTTTGGCATTGTCAAGGATATATTTAATAGCAGCGCAGAATTCTTTATTCAATTGTTCTCTGCCTAATTTCGTACTACATTTGCACTTCTTTTTAAGCAAGTCTGCTCTTATAGTCCCCAAACCACACTGGCATGTTGGTTTTAGTATCTTGGTGATGAATGTTATTTATCAGATTTCTGAGGTTACTGCCTTTGGGTCCCAGTATTGTTTTTGAAGACCTTGAGTTGAAATATTGCCTCAGCCTGATTGTTTATCTCATGAGACTTGTTGAAATAACACTCAGAACTGATATGTCTGGATGCCACAAGAAAATGTCAGACTTTCAAGTTTTCTGTTCTGTTGCTGCAATACTCCCAGTAAATAAATGGCACTACCGATCTTTAAAATAAGAATAGAGCTTAGGGAACAGAGGCATGCAAACATGGACTTCTTTTCAAAGTACCTTGTTGGGTGACTGAATTAAATCTATGAAATCATAAA
This sequence comes from Anseranas semipalmata, assembly GCA_013399115.1. Taxonomy (NCBI): domain Eukaryota; kingdom Metazoa; phylum Chordata; class Aves; order Anseriformes; family Anseranatidae; genus Anseranas; species Anseranas semipalmata. The sequence continues at coordinate 665,813 of VXAA01000465.1, forward strand.
CGTGTAAACTTCTCATAAAGGCTGCTGAAGGAAATGCAAGCATGTGTAAAGCCTATGCATTTTACAAGGAATCAGTGCTCATACAGAATAGCCATAGAATTACAAGTCATCAAAAGATTAATAGAATCTGAAAACTATCTATCAGAGATACCAAAGGTAATTAAAAACAAACAAGAAAAAGTCAAAGTTTTCTTTTGTGACTACTGTTGTTAAATCATAACAAAATGATACATCATTTTTAGGAAAATAAGCTTTTAAAATATCTGAATTGTCGTGTCGGGTCCAGAGCTTTCAGCAAGGCCCATTGCTTGCTGTTGGTGCAGAGTCTGGACATCTTAGTGCTAAACGTTGGTGTTCTGCCTATAAAAAAGATGCCAAATTTAACGTAATATTTGAATTCTAGTGCTGAAGCTGATACTACTTTGGATAAAGTTAACATTTAAAAGAGAATAGGAAAACAGACTCTGAAATGAGCAAGTTCTGCCAAATGAATTTCTTGTGTATTGGATAAATGTATTTCAAGAGTTATTATCTTAGATGAAGTAAACTAATAAGAAAAATGTCAACAAAGCCCTTTAATTATGATATATTAACATGTGTATATTTATCTAAAAAAGAGGGGGGGGGGCAAAAAAACAAGCTTATCTAAATTAAGATCAGAGAAATGAAAGGAAATGTCAACAGAAATCTGTAATTTGCTAGTGTGAAATCCAAGTACAGAAGCTACTTTCATGCACCACAACATCAGAAAGCAGACTATATTTTCAACACAGCAAAGAAATAATTCATATTGAGGATGCAACACACTTCTCTCTTCTCACCCCTGTATTTTGCTAGATTAGCAGTTCAAATGGAAAAATGCTTTTGGTGGATTAAGAACCCCTGGAGACAGTACAGGAATCCAGAATTTCTGCTACAAGCTTTTTATCCCTTATGTATTTTTCTCTGCATATATAATAAACCATGCGATAACCCTTTAACCTGTAAAGCATCGAAACCCTTTGGACTCCGCTATGTGCAGTTAACTGAGGATGACTTCATTTGGTAACATTTCTGTCCTTTTTTAAATGGTCTTATTTTCTTCCTCATCCCCAGTTAAAGCTAGATTTTTTTATACCTTTAAGAGGATTCGCAACAGGTTTTGTCTGTTTCATGTCACATTATGGTCCTTTACAAATGGTCCTTTATCCTGACTACAAAATTACACATTCAAATACCATATAGAAAAAAAGATTAATAGCCTATAACGTTTACATTTGCCTGCATTTCTTCCATTGTTAAAAATAATATGTCAACTATACAAATGAAGTATCAGTGAAACATAAGAGCATTCACTGTATTTAAATGTTTCATTATGCTGTCCAGGGTAGTGAAATCATTAAGCTATGTTATTGCAGCATGCATAATATTATAAAACTAGAACTCCATTTCATAAACCTTAAAAACTTCTTGGACAATATCATTTTTAACTGGTGAGCATGACCAAATTCAAGTCTAGGATTTCTTCAAGTTGAATGTGTTGATTAAGCCGTTCTATTGGGTATAGGTTATTAACTAGGAATTTCTTATTGCCATTACAAAGTACTGAGGACTGCTTCTTCAGGTTTATTCATTACCTGACTACTGAGCAAGTAAGATTTTGTCCTTATTGCTCCTTCAGGAAGTCAGGAACCTCTTCTAATTTGGATTTCCCAAATTCCTTCCCATTTTGGCAGCATATTTTCTGTATTGGAGTGTTTATTCAAATCCTAAAGCAAGTATCTGTCCTGTTCATGATCTTTTCGTGCTTGTTTTTGAGTTCTAGGGAATTTGAGTTTCACTTGTGTGAATGTTACTAAAGGAAAAGTTAAGATGAAATGTTTGTGTAATCACTGAAAACCAATTCTGAGTTACATACACAACTGTAAAAGCTGTGGTTGTGCTTAGTAGTTAAATATGCCATTTAGTTCAAACAGCACTGTGTATTTTGTAAATATTGTAAATGGCTAAGGAGTTCCTACTAGGCAGTCAGATAAGAGAGACATCTCTGATACAGATGCAGTTTGTTTTCCATGAACTCCTATCTCACGTCTAACCTATCAGGCCTAGTTTACAGGTAATTGTTAGAGTCAGAGAACAGAAGGCTAGAAAACCTGAATTCTGTCTTAAACCGTTTCCAGTGTTACTACCAATCTCTTCTAAAGAGAGGAAAATATTGCCATCTGTTGTTAGTAAGGAGATTAGAGTCTTTGAGGGCCTGTCAAAACCCCACTTTGTAACAGTCGGGTACTGATACATTCCTGGAGAGAGATCAGTAATGCATCTTGCTGAAAAACTTGTCTTTTCAAGGTGTTGAAAATGCTCTTATATTATCTCTTTGCAAATTCTCCTGACAGAATATCTTGTCTGTTGACCTCGTGGTAAGAAATCAGGTGTTTCCTCTGGAAGAGAAAAACAGCAGGAGGGAGAGAAGAGATTCGTTATAAAAATACTTATCAGAAAGAACAAGCCAATTCTGTTCTCATACGGTTATATCGTATCTGGAACCAGCAGAAATCTAAGAATAAACTTAAGTGAATTTATGTAACTTAGCTTACCATGTAAATTTAATTGTTTGAACTGTAGTTACAATATACTAGTTTATTATAGTGCTGCAATGGAAAAAGTGTTATTAACTCTTGTGAATTTAAAGCATACTAGGAGATTATCTTTCCATTCTCCTTATGGAATTAACTAAAATATTTGTATCGTATGGCGAAATATTTGAATTTAAAAGCTTTGGTGCACAATCAGAGGAAAATAGTTCAATCAAAAGGCTGACCAATTTTAAAGCAATACTCAGCAGTTTAAGGAAGGAAGTTTAAATTCAAACTGCAAAGAGTTGTCACTTGTGCAGTCTTAGCAGTTCTCCAGAAGTCTTCAGTGTAGAGCAGCTGGTAATTGCTTAGATGAATCATGGGTTGTCATTTTGTAAGAAAAATTTAATACAATTTATTATGGTTAATGATTACATCTGGTATTCCAGGTTACTAATAAAATTATCAATATCAAAATCATGATGAATTGTTCTTTCTGTGCTATTTGATTACTAGGCTGAGTCACGCTTTATCTGAATAGGCGTACAAGTGTCTTTCCTCTAGGAAAGTCTGTTTTCAACGGGTGTCTCAGTGGCCGAGCGTACGTGAAAGTATATAACCAAGTGAGAGAGCACCTAGTGCAATCACTGGGGTGTGTATGAAACTAACCAGTCGTTTTTAATCACTGAATGCTCTGGATCTGTGCCTGCTTTCCTCTACACCAGTGGAATTGCAGAGTACCCTGCAGTGTCTTGCTCCCCTATCCGGCAGCTTCTGGGAAGGAAGGCTGTGCAGCTCTGCTGGGATGGCATTGCAGAGAACTGGAAAAGGATGTTTCTGAAAACTCATGGATGTCTTGCTGTTTGCTTAGGACATTTTCTAAAGCTGTTGCCTGGTCATTGCTCAGTGATAGACATTTCTGCTGTGCATTTTGAAAAGTAATTTGAATTGTCTGTAGGATCGGAGCAGAGTAGAAAGCCAGACGTTGACCGTGGTGATGTAATTTTTGCTAGAATGGTGATCCTGCTCAGTTTCACCCACGTTGAGGCTCTACAAAATCTCTGGGCAACAGCTGTGAGATCAGCTCCCTGATGGTAACTCCTTAGTAAGTGTGCAGAGTTGCACTGCAGCAGCAGAGCTGTCCCACTTTGTCACTGGGATAGTCCTGTTCCATTTGCAGCTTGCAAATACTGAAAACTGTCTTTGGAGGTCTCTTTCTTCATTTTTAGGAAAAATCCTGGAGAGATGTCTTTTTATGTAAAATTTCCCCTGTCTTTCAGATCAGTATTCTATCCAAAAAACTGTTTTTCCTTTTCTTCCCTTTTCTGGACCCTCTGCCTGTGGGTACAGATCGCCATGATGAAAAGCACGATGGGAAGTAAGTATATGTCCATTACGTTATTTGAATTGCAAAGACTATTAGATCTCAATGACTTTTATAATGTAATTACTGTGGGAGCAAAACAAAAAATCATTTAGATTTCTTCTAAAAGGCTCTTTCTTGCAAATTCTGTAATCTGAAATGTAGTTTTTCATGCTGGACCGGCACTGATACTGGAAATCTATCAGAAGAGAATGGTAGAGGAACTGGATGACCTAGAATTAATCTCTGTTAAGGCCAGATGGTGGTCAAAATGCCAAAGCTGTTTGGACAGTGCTGTGCTGCGTGCATGTGCATGTACTTGAATTATGCTTTGGATGTGGGCTGTGGTGGTTGACGTTAGCAGTACTAATGCGTCTTTCTTGTATGGCTGTAGCAGGGTGGTAAAAAGTGACCATATCTCATGGGGAATGTATATTAATACATAATTGTTTTCACTTGGAATTTAGGTTATCCTTCTTGCTTTGTTGATATCATTTTGATTACATAGAAAATCGATTTTGCATGGTATGCTTCCTGGCCTCTAACACAGTTATGCTCCAAGCAGTATCATCTGAAACTTCAGGGAAAGTAGCAGTCAGTTTTCCCATACTAATTGCAATACCACATTGAAAGGGTTAGATAAAATATAGCCTTCGGATGAAGTATTTTCTGAGTATCGTCACAATACCTTTAATTGTGTGTGGAGTAGAAAGGAATGGTCACAGCCTTTCATTTTCCTCAGTAACGGCTAAAAAATAATATATATGAGCTACTGAAGAACAAAAATAGGTTTGCCTTACAAATGAACAAACAAAATTGTGCAGGATTCATTGCAGAAATAGAAACATAAATGTATTGTACCTCATTCCTCTCCAAGATAACCTAATGGCTTCGCTGGGCATAAGAAGGTAACAAAGAATGTATCCTGCAGTTATATGAGTAATCCCAGTTTTCCAACCTCAAACTATATTCAGTTATAGCAGTTTTTGAGAAATACTTTTAAACTCCTTTTTTTTTTTTTTTTTTCCCCTTCTGGTTATTGGACTATAATGAGCATTTGCCTGTTTTCAGAATGGGACAGATTTTTTTTCATATTATTTGAACTTTGTCTTACCTAATAACCAGAATTGACAAAGCTGACAAACAGAACACAAAAAGTGTAATTCAGGTTAATCAAATACGTAAATAAATAAATAGATTTTTGGTCTGAATTAGGACAGGTTGCATCCTCATATCAAACCTTAGTAGCCAACATACCATGTTTTGTATTCATTTGAACACTAACAAAGGTAGAGATTAAGCAAGGTTGCAGATAGATGGGAATATCTTTTACTGACTCCACAAAAATTCAGCAGGTCAGAGCTCCTCTAGTTCTCTCCTATTTCTGTTCTAGAGTTTGTCTCTGAAAATTTACTACAAAATAAATATAGAGGTTGAGAGAGACATGGAGCTAGAGAAAAGAATTCAGAGTTTTGGAGGATCTCACACTGGCAAAGAATCTGAGTAAATCTGAAAGCTACTCCTCAATATGACTGGAGATAACCACTGAGCCTGAAGATTAAGAGTCTTTGCACAGTTTAAAACACTCAATTTCATTATTGAATACATAATTAGTCAAATGTCCTTACTGGTGCGTGTCTTCATATGGGATGAGGTATGTAACCCCAATGCTGCCTTTTGGTCTCTTCTTGAGTTCTCTGTGGTGACAAAAAAGGGCAGCTTCTGCTATGTGCTTCTGGATACCAAATGCGTAATACCTGTATTCAGCTATTGAGTAACGTTGCCCTTGGAGATGTAAATAAATAAAAGAAATCTGAGTGATTTTAAAAGCAAACAGTTTACAAAAGCTGCCTGCAGCTTGGAAATCTTCCACAAAAGATCCTGACTACTAAAACAGAATGATGTAATGGTCTCTATTGCTTACAAGAGCTCTCACAACAGAAAAACCTAGAAAAATCAATACCCTTTTATCAGTACAGTCAAAGCTTGAAATATTTCATTTCAGTGAAGAGTGGTAGATTTTTATTTAAAGAAAGCAAGCAATTTCTTGTGCCAGGATTAAGTAAGTCTATTTTGTTTGGTTTTGTTTCGGTGAAACTGATTAAAAGCCCTGCACTAGATAGTTTAATGCAGGTGTGAGTGGTAGAAACAGGCCACAAATCTGGGTTAATGTTGTGTGCGAGTCCAGAGTAGGCTTCACAGCTTGCAAGTAGCTGAGAAAAGGGTAGACTCACATGTGGATAATAATAATAATAATAATAAAAGGATGGTGCATACCGTAATGACTGTTAGGCTGCAAATGTAAGGTGTACCTTACAGATGCTGCAGTGCATGACAGCACATTTCTACAACCTCAGTGTGTATCAGCCAGGAGAGCATGTTGCAGCCAGAAAAGCGGATGAAAAAGCAGATGATCAGGATTTGGTTTAGCATTTATTTAATTTCCATTATGGTTCTATTCCTTCTTTTGTTTTCATTCTTACTTATTAGAAAGATGTAAGCTCTTACTCAAAGCCCTTGTATCACACCAGTGAAATCTCTCGTACAGACTAGGGACATTCATATTGTACGTATCAACTTTATCTGCTCATAATCTAGCTCTACCAAACTGTGTGCTCTTGCAGACCTGTGAGACCAGAAGAGTTCTTATTTCATTAGGGAAAAAGAAAGGAAGAAACAAAAGACTTAGAGCCCTCTGCAGTGTGAAAGTGTCCAGTGGGGGGGAAAGAAAAATTAGAAGCTTTGGCCTTAGTGGGGGGAAAGCTGTCTGTCCTTGTTCTTATGCATTTTTGCTCCAAGGTAACGCAGAAATTAAAGAATCACGGCCCAGCCAGTGCCACTCTCTGTTGTAACTCTGTGTTTGCAGCTGAACAGGACGTACCTCCTTGTCTTTCCACATGTCAGATTTTGTCTTTCTGCTCATACAGCTATGGTGTACACATATATAATAACAATTTTATGTTACCCTTTGACCTTGAGTTTGTCAGCAAATGTCTCCATATTTGGGTCCCCTTAGGGCTGCAGCCTGACATTTCCTGTGTGGAGCATGTAATTAGAAAGTCTGGAGGAATATCTGGGTAGGAAGAAATATGACATTGAAATCTGAAAGGATTAAAAAATCTTGACTTTCATCTATGATGAAGGAGAATGTGCCAGAGCCATCTTCAGAAATGTTGGAAGTTCTGGAGACTGTTGTCCGTGTGTACTGGAGGATGTCAAAAAGAAATTCGGGACCAGGATCAGTAAACTTCAAAATAGCGTAAGGGGAAATTAAAAGCTGAAAATGTTCCCAAATGGACAATAACACTTAGCCAATAAATCTCAAGTCTTTCCAATCACTTATATTCTCACATTGGACATCTTATTTGAAGCAAATTTGAAAGTCAGATCTATAGCAATAATGTATCAAATGCAAGAGGCAAAGCACTTGGGTGCTTCTTTGCTTGTTTATTGCTGAGGAGAGCTTGTACATGTAAATTGAAACCTCTTAATTTATTCAGAAGCTATTGGTCTACTCAAGCAGCACAGTTTTAACATCTTGTAAATGCAGCATGGTAGATGAAGATATTGGGCACACATGCCAAACAGTATAAAAATAGAAGATGGATTTTCAGTGCAATTGCAAACATTGATGTAGGATTAAGGGAACAGGAGTGCACTAAGGATTTACTGAGCAGAGCCATAGATGGAATGAGTGCTTTGTAGGCATCTTCTTATGAAAAAGGCACATTCATTTCAACAATAAGGAAGCTTTCTGTCCTCAGGGAATAGGGGAGACATCTCTTTCATTGCACTAATAGTAAAAGTGGAGATTCCATCAGATGTTACAGCAAAACACCAGCTTGTAGTGGTGTTTTTTTAATATAAATTATTTTCTGAAGTATTTTAATTAACTCAGGATAATGAGGCCGCCAGGCGGATGGGCCAGTCAAACCTCAGGGTACTTGCTGGTGGAGTTTGTATAAGGAGAGTCAAGCATGATTGGAAAGTACAAATTATACCATCAAAAAAGCTGCAACGTAGTTTAAGAGACAACCCCTCCTCTGTAGACCTCATAGTCTAAATGGATGAGACAGCCTTTCCATCTGGGTGAAGGAGTTATTTGTTACTTCCACTTCCCATCTATGGAAATGAAGCACGGATTCAGATCGGCTGTAACTGGGACGTGGTTGAATGTTGAAACTGGTCAATAATTTCTGTTGTTCTGTTTCTTCCTTTGTACTATAAGGTAGATGAAAAACACTATTCAAATATTCCAGCTAGACAAGTGAGATAAAGAACAGGTTTTGGAAATGATGTAGTGTAAGTCTCTGATGGCATGGACAAGTTACAGAAACAGATGCTGTTTTAGAAGACAGTTATGCAAATGCTGAAGAAGTAAGCACGCTTAATTGCTTTACTGGTGTCAGGTGAGTTGTGAATTTGTGCAACTCACAAAAGAAGACTGAGTCATGTTTTAAAACTGAAGGGAGTATATCCAGCATGCTATCCAAGAGTTTTGACCATATTGTCATCTTTCTTTTTTTCTTTAAAAAATAAACAAATAAGTCAGATATTTCAATATATTCTGTTATCTTAAAACCAAGAAACTACAGGTTCTTCTCATATGAATTACATGATTTATTTCATATTACTGAGAATACCTGTCATTTGAAGTGAAAACATGACCATCTTTTTATAAAAAAAAAAGTGATTTTATATAAAAAAAAGTGATGCAAATCATGATACTTCAGCGATCGTATTTTTCATAGCAAAGCAATATGAAGATTGTCCAAAATGATTTTTCATTCCACCATTTATTAGAACACTATTAAAAGCAGGAAAATACAGGTTTTTAAGATCAAGCTTTACATTTGGACATCTACATCTATGTTATACATTTAAATAAATGTTCTCATTTGCCTGAAGGTTAATTATTCTGACATGCAATGCATGGAAGTTCAATGATTTTTGTGAACACTGGTTAAGTGTAAAACAAATAGCCAAAATACTTAAGTACTTTTTTGTAACAGGACAGTTTCTCTGTAATCCTGGACAGTACTGCCCAGTTTTTGCCTAGCTCTTACTTGGCCAAAATATGAAATCCATCACACATTTTGTGCACAGAGTAATGCTGTGTGAGAATGTGTCTCGCATATGTGAGAAGAATGACGACTGTGGGTAGAGAATTCTCTTGCTTTCACAAAGCAATTCATCAGGGCCAGTTACTATGAAGTATGTTTTGGTGTATATTGAAATAAATAGGAGTAGGAGCTAAATATTAAATACATTTAACGAAATGGATTTTCTTCTCTTTTATGCATGAAATTTCTCCCCACTACTTAATCAGTTAGGTTTGAAGCTTCAGTATTTACAGTTTATTGCTCACTCTGCTATCTATTCTCTAAATTTGGCCAAGTTGTTTAATCCCTCAGGGGTCATGAAGATGAATTAATTAACACTAGTTAAGCAGGTTGAGATATCAGCATAAAAGATACTGTAAAACTGAAATTATACATATTACTGTAAAATGACATAGGCTGTAAGGTAAAAGTTTTATTGGACAATATATTGCCCCATGAACTTTTCATTTGAGCTGTCACTAAGGAGTTGTTTTCAGTAGGTCATTATACACCAACATGTGTGCGCTCTGAGGAAAGCATAAAAGCACATCTTTGCAATTCAAATGAAGAGTAGCCTATTTATAATTTCATTATTATTTTATTGCTGTATGACTTCTGCTATTTGTAAATGTCAAATACAGAAAAGAGTGCTTCAGTTTAACCTTCCCTGTCATAAAATAAAAGCTTTATTTCCACTGTCTTTAAGGAAGTATTTCATGGCTCAGGGTAAAATATAATAGACTTAGCTCAATAGAGAATAATTGTGATGTGAATGGAGATGTGGAAGCATGACATTTTTCTTTTAAAGCTAATTTCATAAACACAGGACATACAAGAGCACAATGTTTCCAGCTGAGCTTAATCAGGACATGCTTCAAACATCCTGGTCTTATTCTCCCTCTGTTCATTTTCTCCTGCTCTCTTTTGAACGTAGGCATTTCATGCAACATAGACTACGTAAAGCTCTAAAGAAGGAAAACAGTTTTATGTATTGCAACCTGTTATATTCATTATGTCATCAGCATACATCTTTGTTTTTCATTGAAACCAATTGAAAAACTGGAGTTCTTACCGTAGACCCATCACAAATGCCAGGAAAAATGTTATAAGAGAGAGAATGCTTATTATACTGACAAAACTGAATAAACTGCCTTTTTTCTAAATTCATATGCATTTATCCCAAATGTAAAACAAAAAATAAGGCAGATATAACATGCTTAATTTGCAATTTTGAGGCAGCAGAATCCTATTCTAGATTTAGAGGTCAGAAATCTCTCTGATTTCAGTGGCCAATGGAGGAGAGCTTTTGGTGTTCTCACATCGCATTTCATGATGGTCTTAAGTACCTTGCTGACCCTATCTAGGTTCATAAAGGTTTACCTGAACACAAATGATTTCAGGGAAAATCATGAAATATCATAGATGTCCTATTATAAAGCGCTAATCCATTTTTTTGGAAGATTAAAATTCAGTTTTGTTCTGTCCTTCTTTCTTATATTCAGAGACTGTTTTAAAATGAAATAATAGTTTAAAAACTGAAATGCAGTTCATGTGTGTCTTTTTATGATTACCTTCACCTTCCTTAAAAATACTTATTTCCTGGATTGCTGGAAATCATCTATCTTTCTGAATGGTGATCTAGAAAAATAATGCATTGCTATCATAAAAAGAAACAATTACAAAAGACAATTACTAGGCAACTGCCCAATTTCACGTGTTTTCTCTTTTTGCACAAAATGTGTCTGGGAAAGTTTATGGAAGTAGTTGATTGTATCAACATTCACTTTGCAAATGCAATGCTTAGCTACCTTCCAAATGTCGAGGTGTTATTCCTTCTAGATAGCAATAATAAGAAATTCTTTAACCAGAAAGCTGAGATATAGAAGAAAGAGGGGATGAAAACACCCTTTTGATGGTTGAAGTGTAAATGACTGTCCCTGAGAGATCCACAACTAGAATTCTTATGCAGACTTTACCAGTGGGTTTAGAAGACAGAAGTTGACATTACTACAGTAAAATTGCTTTAAGCTTAAGCACAGCTCACAGACCTTTGCAATCCATTGAATTAGTAAAGATTTTCCCCAAAAGATTTTCTGACTTTTCTTCTCAATGTGCTGCAGGAAAAAAAAATGAAAGAGATGGTAAGAAATGATCGTGTTGTGAGTAGTGCAAATGAAACAGTTAAAGGAGAATATGAGGGACAAGAACTTGTCTGATATCAGGTATAATTATTAGGTTTCATCATTAGAAACTAGGATAGTCTCTAGTGTTTTACGTGCATGAGATAAACCAGGCCTTTACTGGTAGCCTGCAGAGGGACAGAACTAGGCCAAGGAATGAAGTTCTCTTTAAAAACAAACAAACCCTTAGTTTTTATGGAATTCAAACATAGAAGAAGATTCACTCGCATCTGCCATTCTAATATGTTTACATAAGCCCTTTCTGAGATACCAAATCATGTTATTTTACTTCTATTCCACGTAAAAGCGAGCCAAACTTGGGTGTCTTGAACGATTGAGGATACCCTTCACAAGTCTTCAGATTAGTGACTTGCGTCTTCTGCAGAAGACGGATAAACCCAAAGAGTTATACTGCCACTTTTTTGTTGTCTGCATAAGTGAGGAATCACTCCTGGTGCTGCTGAAGAATGGATGGTTAGGAAAAATAGCATTGACAAGCCACAGTACAGCGCCTACCTCTCAGAGAGGCTTTACTGTGTTGAGGGCTAGACCTCAAAATGATGGGTTGGAAAAAAAACACAACTGTCACCTTTTATAGTTCTGAATCCTCCTCCAGGACACTGGAGAAATATGTTGCTGTACCAATAAATTGAAACTAGGCCAATATTTCAGGTTTTCACATTGTATTTCCATCCATATAATCCTTTGTTGTGAGGTCTTCTCAAATACCCATTTATTATTCTAATCAGCGTTCTTTTATCAGTTTTTTTGTTTGTTTGTTTTTGGTTTTGATAATGAGATCTGTCTCACTTGCCTTTTGGCACCAAGCTGCTGAAGTAAGAAGCTGTTTGCTTCCATCCCTCAGGGAACGCATTTTCATACTGGTCTTCCATCTCCATGAGCTTGCTGCGCAGCCTGTAGCAGGGTGCAGCTCTAGAAGGCAAGGTGCTCTCTTCTTCAGGGTAAAGTCTTGGTAAACTTTGGAAAGAGCGTACCTAGAGAGTTTCACTTGCTTCCTGCTGAGCCGCCTAAAATGACACAGGGCAGGGGGAGCCACTAGAACTAAATACAGATTCAGAATTGCTTAAATTGACGGGGTCATGCAACCGAAGGGCCTGTAGTAGTGAGACCATCCTTGATCACTCAGATCTAAAGGGGGATGTTGGCTGTGCCCTGCTAGTTAAGGTCAAGCAGTGTCACAGCAGTTTTTAAATGCCTACCTAAGCCAGTATGTAACTGATTGAGACTGAATTTTCTCATGAGCAGTGTAAGCCTTTCCAGAAACTTGGGTGGGTTCTCAGTTTAAACCCAGCTGCCATTTCCGCGTATTACTTGACTGCGTGAAAGAGTCAAGCTCCGCTGTTCCTTGGCTGTGCTGAAAGCAGATAGCATCAGGAACAAGTTCCAAGGAGCTCCCTCTTACATATGCTGTAGACGAAAGTGAAACGTGGCTGATTTAGGGAATGGAGCTTTAACCTTGAGCTGACCCAAAATAAAGCAAAAAAAAGAGATATTTTTTTTATCTAAGTTTTATTTTAGTTGCGTTTATTTTAAAAACAATATATATATATATATTTTATTATTTTTTTCCAGAGTAATAGTTTTGAGCAAATGAAATCCTAGTGCATTCTCCTGTCACTTTCTGTTAGGTTTGGGAGGGGGATCCCACATTCTTTCTTGCAGCTGTGACTACACTCAGAATTGTCTGTATCCATCCCTGTAGTCTAATTTTCCTTTTTTAAAATTACAATTTCTTCATTTCACACATACATTTAAACATTTCCATAGAGAAGAATGGTCTCCTTAAGGTTATATTTGGCCCTAGATGTCCTAACCAAGAGTTCAGGTAAGGATATTTGTTAGTTTCAAAAAGGATTTCTAACTTTTTCAGCTGGTTCTTGTTATTTCTGACTATACTTGACAAAAAAGTATTCCCTGAGCAGCTTTTCAAACTAGAGAGAAGCATTTTCTGTGAGAGAGTGCTAACTGGATGAAAATGAACTGTTTTGAGGGATCGTGGTTATTATAGTATTTTTTTTGTGAAGCACTGCTGAAACCTGTTAGATGACTATTTGTCATTGTCAGTTTGACCATTCCATTGTATAACTGGAGGGAAAAAAAAAAGGATATCCTTTCACCTTGTAAAAATAAAGCATATCAACAAGGACATTTTTATAGTTCCTGAAAAACAGTTGCTTGAAATTTTCATTTTTTGTAGAAATTTTCAACCTATTTTTCCACTTGAGGAAAAAAATCAAAATGAGGAAATTTACCATTGAATGGAAATATTAAGACGTTACCAGCATGTTAGCTGTGTTTATCTGACCAGGCATTTCAGCATTTCATTACAAGATGAGTAGAATCTACTTTGCTGAACTATCCTAAAGTTATTACAAGTGGCTCACTGCTAGTCAGGTGATCTGAGCAGCCGATAACCTCAAGCTTTTCCTTATAGACTCCTAAACGTATTGCAAGCCTAAATTTACAGTAGTGAGATATTATCAGTGAAAGAGTAAAATTCTTGGTATTTTCCTGTAGGAGTCATTCACAAGACATCTGTTGAAGAAATATTTTGCAGTTAATGAGGCTTTTAAGAAGGCTCACCTGGACATTTTACAATTATCTGCTAGGAAAGTATGTCTAAAACCTTATCAAATACTTTTTTCTTGGAGAAATGCTGTAATCAATAAAATAAAAAATGCAAAGGAAACTAGCTTTTAGAGGAGGGATAAATCTTTAAATAACAGAAAGTACTTGGTTAAGTCTTTTCTCCCAGTGTACAGTGCTTATTGCCATATAATTTAAAATACATTCAGCATTTTCTACTTTTTACATATTTGAGCGTGTTATAGGGGTGGCATGGTAGTTATGTAAAGTCTGTTGCAGCCTGTTTAGTATTCATCAGCATTGCCCAGTCTGCCACCTCAGCTCCTAACTGAAAAGGAAAGTTGGAATTGTCCTGTATAATCAATTATGTTTTCAAGATTTATTTTTGGTTGGGAGTTATACTGCACAGGGAGCTGGGGGTACAGGAGCTTGTAATATAATCTGACTTCAATCATCTTAAATAGGGAGGGAACAAAGTTGTCAGCCTTTAATTCTCTTAAAGGCAGCAGTCTGCTGCAATAACAGCAACAGTACTTTTCCTAGTACTAGAGCCATGACATCCTTCTGATTTTAATTTTTTTTTGCATACTCTGTTTCTGTAACTGATGCTTACAGCTGCAACAAGAGTAGTAAATCATCTGGCTAGAGCTGGCATATCATTTTGGGCAGCCAGGCTCCAGCAAGTACTAAATAATGACCGACTCAGTCATTTGCATTGGGCTGAACTAATAGCCCTGGAGGAAGACTCTGCTTCTCTACAAGGCTTCACTACAATCAGTTACTTTCCTTACTGGTCCTGAAGGCTAAGGGTGGATTTCTAGCAGGCTTTTAATGTACTGACATTCATTTTCAATTATCAACGTAAACTAGGGATGCACATTGTATATGATGCATATGAACTTCCTATGCTAATTAATGTTCTAAAACATTATGGAGCATATCTGACCACCGTGGAATCAGAGTACTGCGAGGGGCACAGGGACAGGATCTTTTCCCTTGCAAGGTGTCAGGTTAAGGAGGATCCTCACATCTCTGTACAGCTTGTGCCTAGGGAGAGAAGGAAGCATGTAAAGGCAAAGGCTATTCAGAAATAAAGATTTCAGAGACATAGCTTATATGATTAGAGAACAGAAAAGCTTCTGATACTAGTATTGTGTTTTTTGTTTTGTTTTGTTTTTCTAATAATCAAGAAGGTAATTTCTAAGCTGAAATTTGCCAAATGAATGAAATTCTGCAAGGTACGTGTGAAAAACAGATCTGAAACTCTTCTTCTTGCCAATGTTATTTATGGATTTTGGCTGAGGAAGCCCGCTTCTGAAGGTACTTGAGCTAGCATTCTTAGTCACGTCAAAAAACACTTTATCTAAACTTTCAGGGTTTTATTGACTCACTGGGTCTAATTCTGAGTTTATTTGAACCTATGCCAATTGTAAGTAGCTAATAAAAACAAGGTAGTTCAGAATTCTCTCCGTATTTATGGATATAACATTGAGTAGAGGCAGAATCATCCAGACGAATGAAAATATTAATTTATCTGTGGTCTGCTGGTTCCAGTCTTTTGACATCAAACAGAACATTCAAAGGAGATTTACTCTGAAACAGAAGCTATTGATGCAAAAGTTTGGAATTCTGGAACACTTAATTTCTTTGTGTTTTGAAGGCAGAAGCACATGGCTTTGTTCCAGTATAATCTGAGCTCAATTTAGTGACTCTTTTCACCTTAATAGTGAATTGGGGTTATTATAAACATGAGTTATATAACGTGTTTGAATCCACTTGGTTTTAATCATAGTTGTCTATTTCTCTAACTATAAATATATACTTGGGGAGGAGGAGAGAGGGAGGTATGTGTTTCTGTGCTGAATTGCTTTAGATGCGTATCCATGATATTAGGGAAATGGCTTCCTAGGTGAAGGGAACTATGTGAACGATTCCAGGTGCAGTTTCTCTGCTGAAATGGAAGATTAACTCTTGATACAAAACTCATCTAAATCAATTTGGATCTTCCCTTAAACTTCAGTTGGCACTGCATCAGGTTCTGGAAGCAGATGTAGAGTATAGAGCTGGAAGCTATTCTTGTGGAAATAAATGATTAGTCAAACCACTTACAATACAGTGAATTATGCTGACACCAATAATTGCTTTCCAAAATTGAGTATGCTGATAGCTTATGCTACTATAAGTCTTTAGTGAGAAGAATGCTTTTTTTTTTTTTGAGAATATCCCATTCTGTATTCCAAACATCTTTATTTCTCACCACAAAAAGTGAATTAGAATTTATTGATTCAAATCAGATATATTTATTATCTACTGATGGATACCATTTTAGGATTCTTAATAGAAAATATTTCATGGCAAATAATGTTTCCAATAATTTTTTGGTTGCTTTTTTGTTTGTTTGTTTTAAGAAAGAAAGGCTTAGATACTATCATCTGGGCCACTTGCTATCAGGTACCCTAAGTAGCTATTATTTCTTATAAAATCAGACAGGTATAGGAAGCAAACTGATTACGTTTGGCAAGTTGCCCACAGAAAAGGCATTGCTGCTCAAATCCCTCTATTGCATTTATCCTTTTCAATGTATATATATAATTCCATGAAAAAGCTTTGCCTCAAGGGCTCCAACTCTATGCATTTTGTATGCAAAATACAAAGCAAACAAAAAATAAGCTGGTATGCTATTAAAACTTTTCACTGAGGACTGAATCTGTTTCTAGTTGGCTTCTAGATTGGTGCTTAACATTTTTTAAACTCAGCTTGTGATTTTGCATGGGCTTTGACCTCTAGAGCTCAGAAAGAACTTCAGAATTAGCTTAAAATTTATCCGTTTTTTCTCTGTCAGAGCATTTCTTGCATACTCGTGCTCATCATGCAAATGAATAATACCAGTGGTTTCAGTGAACTTGCTTGTGTGAATAGGTTCAGCACATGACCTTGTAAACAAAAGGCTTAAGAAACAAAGTGAAGAAAAGAGTGTGCATCTGTAACACAATAATTCTGATTTAGTGAAACACCGAAGCATTGGTTTAATTGTCACTCTATAAATGCAGTTAAATTTTAGAGAAATGTGGCACAACTGGATATTTACTAAAGTAGAAAGTTCAAATTTCTTTTTCCTGAAATACTGTTGACATCAGGCATGCCACCAAAGGTGGCTTTCTCGGTAACTGTTTGGTTATAGTACATAACAGAACAAATAATAGTTAGTAGACTGTCACATTAAAAAAAAAAAAAAAAGACAAATCAGTGTGTGATGGAATAGTGAATACCTAAGTTCCCTTTTCAGGTTAAATGTTTATAATAATGGAGTGGCAATCTCCTCTACTTAACACAAGAACAGTAGAGGTGTGGCTACTATGAATAGCAGGATTAAGGAAAGAAAAAAATTAGAACATATATAGAGAACAGAACTATGTGCTGCAGGTAATTAAATCTTGCAGAGAAACTTGAGCAATTCCTATAAAAATTATAAACTGTAAAAACTATTTAGCGAAGAGAGAAATTGTATATGTTAAGATGAAGGACCATAGTGGGAGAAAATGTAACTTTTTGTCCCATAACGTTGGATGTATCTGTGTTATTAGTTTATTTTTGAAAGAATTTACATAACTAATTTTCTTCAAGTGTCTTTGATATGTAAGTGACAGCTCTAACGATGATCCTGTAGAAATCAAGTAATGGAACTGGATATGCTTAGACAGAGCCCTGGGATTGTCTTTGGTGGAGGAAAAGCACACAAAGCAATTTCACTCAAGCTGGTAGGAATATGTTTATAATAAGAAATAACTTGTGAACAAGGCAGTGTAGTACTCTACACTGTAGAGTATTCAGTGCCTAGTACCTGTGTCTAGACTGTTTATGAAAATGCATGCCCCTTTTTAGACCTGTGCCTGAATTACAATGTTAGTATAGAACTGGAAGTAGCACATGCTACTGACTTTCTTCCAAGCTTCCAATTTCTTCTAGATATAATTGAAGTATCAATAGCACATAATTCATCAATACTTTTATTCCCAACCACATTTAACAGAATTATTCTGTGAGCTTCAGTTGGCTGGAAAAGATACTCCTCATGTCTGATTTTCAAAATTGTTCAAACTTCCTATTATGTGAAATCTATTTGTGTTACAGGTCTTGAAATACTTTTATTGGAGAGAAGAATTAGTAATTGGTAGGAGGGATTAGCAATACCACTACTATCAAAATGTATATTTTGCAATGTACGTATTCTGCTAAACATTAATCTGTTAAAGTTCATCATGCTCCTTGAGAGTTCAGTTCTGTAGTAAAATTCTTGTACTTTTTTTTTTTAGAAGTAGGAGAATTCTTGAGATGGTTGATGTCAAGATTGCAATTAATTTCAGGTTGTGTGGATTTTTTTTCAAATGTCATTTCTGCTTATTTCCAACAAAAATGATAACTTCTGTAAAGATCATTTATTTTTCAGATATACCTTAGAAAACTCTCATTTTCTAGCCCCTCTAATACTTTACCTTTCTTCTTATTTTTTTTTTATTTTCAATATTACTTCTGCATATTGACACCCTAAGTCTAAAATTCCCCTAAAACACGTCAATACAATAGGAAGAAGATATACAGCATATGGAATAGCTTTTTAATGGCAGTCATGTGTTCTAGCTTTTAGAATCACTGCAGCTAAAAGGAGAAACCACTGCTTTTTCCATGCTATCTGAACTGTTGAGAATAGGGCCACTTACTATTTGAAAAATTTGTAGGATTATCTGTGAAAGATTCTTAGGCTTGAAATTTGCTTCCTTTTTGGCTCAGTAAAGTCTCATTTTAGTAACCATTCGATCTCCTCTGTCTTCACAGACTTCTCCTAGAATATTGAGTATCAGGTTCTTCTAGGCTCAGACATTCACATAATTTTTACTTACATTAATTGCCCTTTATAAGAAGCATGAATGCCATGGCAGTGAATGTAGGGCAGCTTGTGCTGTCACGGTGACTTATTTCTGGGGATCTCTTTCTATTTTCATGTTGCGTGTAACTGAGTGGGATAGAGATTCTCCTTTTAAAATGCCAAGAATAAATGAGTACAAAATAAAATGCATACTCATACGAATTCTTAAAATCATTTCAGATCTGTCCCATTGAAATCAGTTGGGTTTTACAATATGACCAAGCCTGTTTATTAATATTTAAGATAAAGGCAAAATAGGATAAAAATAAGGGTGCGTTTTTTTGGTAGGTGATACTTCTAGAAATGAATTTAAGATTTCCCAGCTGACCTGCAAGGAATATGGGGACATGAAGGGAGTCAGTGATCAGGCTCTAAGTCTCTAAGCTTGTAACGACGCACCTAAACAACATACTGTACATTTCAGACATGTTTTTTATCTAAAACTATGAAGCTGCTCATAGTTCGACTTGTCATACAAATATGCTAATTTCAAATTTTCAGTCCCAGATTGTTAATAAGGTAAGGTTTGGTTCAATCTATCATTTCCAAAAAGATTAAAAATAAAACCACTTTTTAGAGAAAGTAAAATTAAAAAATAGAAGTTTATGTCACTGAAGTTAACTCTATGCAAACATTGTTTGAATACTGGAATATAGAAACAATATTTTGGAAGGATATGAACTGTCCCGGTATCTGTGTTACAGTGAGAGAATAATGTAAGATCTGTTGCATTGCAGCCGGTAGGATCTGTCCGCATTTTTCCCCTGAGGGAGGCTACAGCCATTTTTTCAGTTATAAATTCTGAAGCTGACCCCAAGTCTGAGCTGAACATCAGCATCTTACATCACAGGCCCTGCCCTTACTCTGATTTTCAGATGTTGCTTGCTGATTTTGATGCTTTTATTCCTGCTCCACACTGATGGGGGATTTAAGCCATATGCATCTGCATTTATAAAACAGTTTAAGTGGTAAGATATAAATGCCAGGTGCGTTGTCCTTGTGGCTCTTTTAAGGAAGGCCTCACAACAGCTTGCACAGAATTTACCTAGTGAGTTAATGTGGCTCCTTAGTGCCTAATGGGCATGGTAAATACTGCAAGTTAGTGAGACAAAGTGTGTGCTGGGCTCAGGACATCATCTGGGTTGTTGGCGTGAAGCAGAAAATGCTAGTTATCCGGGAAGATGCAAAGAAGCGTATGTCGGGGTTGCAGCAGTGCCACTATGCGATGGCATCCACGTGAAACTCAGTTTTAAACAGCAACCTTGAATAGCAATTGATCCCATCTTCCTGGTTGTGAAAATTTGATGTATCTTTAGGTGGAGAACAGTGTTTGCTTTCAATTATAGAACATTGCTGGACAGTCATAAGCAGGCTGGGTAATGGGTTGTTTAATCTATGTTTTAACATTCTACAATAAACAATTTTTTTTTTCTTTCAATAGAGATCCAGTTCACAAAAGACAAGATTAGCAAAGGATGATATCTTAAAGTTAGGTAACATCCATGCGTTTTCCAAACAGATTGCTCATCGCACTCATTTTCTTTAAGTCTGTTATTAACATTTATTTACAATTGTTATCCTGATAGCCAGGCCCTTGAACACCTTCTAGTACAGGTGTATTGTTATGACATAATCTTGAAAGCTGTTTTCCAACATGGAAATGCAAAAGTTCTGAGACAGCTGTTCCAAACACTTGTTTCATTTCCATGTGGACTGTCGTGGCAGTATAAACTCTACAAAATAGGAATTACATAACGGATCTGCAGAGATCCAGCTGACCTGTAGTGGATCCACCATTGCTATTGTACATATGGGACATTGTGTGAGCAACAAAAGGGACCACAAAGGGACTTCACTCTGTAGTCAGCAGCTATCTAGGAAACAGAAAACGTGCAAGAGGGCTCCAAATGTCACTTCAGTGACAACACTGCAATAATCACTACAGAGAAACTTGGCTTCTTTTCTCACCAGTGTCAAGATAATTTATCTTGAGCATCAGAATGAGAATTTGCATTTCAAACAGGGCTGCTTGTGTCCAAGTCATAACCATGCAGGTGAATTTGTTCTTGAAGCATGCAAAAATATCTATTCTGTAATCTCAAAAAAAAAAAAAAAAAAAATCTAGTTTAAATGCTTCTTAATAAAATCCTCCAAATATATATATGAAACAGTTAACATTATATAAACTTCAAATAATAGTCAAGTAAGTTTTACATAAGCGTCACATTGTATAATTTACATATATTGTCTCTAAATGTCAACTTTGACCTATTAGAGTTAGAAATATTGTTCCTGAGCTGGAACACTCAAATGACTCTTGGCTTTGGAGAAGAACCCCAGAAGACAGAAAGGAGATTAATTTCTTGGATTTAGAGTGGGAGTGGAGCCCTGAGTACTTTTGACTCTTCTGTGGCATGAAAGGAGAATGAACAATAGGAGACAGTGGGAACACTTATGCCTCAAGGCTGCCTGTGAGCTGGCACACTGTTACTTAGTAAACTCACTTTAAATACGCAGTCCTATTTTTAAAATAAGCAACCAAGCAATGAATTTCCTTCTGTTATTGATGAGTTGTCATCTACAACAGAAAAATTTTCCATAAAACCTTGCTTATCTTGTATTTGTTTTTCTTGGGTATAGGATGCAGAGCCAGGGATAGCTCAGGCCCTTGAATCTTTTGCTATCTCATCTTTCTATGTTAGCATTAAGTATGCTTTTTCTTCAGGGTATATTCTCTTAATGCTATTGTAATGCTATTGTATAATCCAGATACAGGGGTGTGAGATTTTTCATTACTCTTAGCACTCGGTGCTCTGCGGCTACTTTCTGCTCTTGCTTTGGGAATTTGGGAAGAAATCAAAACCAGTGCTGGAGAACTGCTTTTGTGGTGTGCTGGTTTAGCTGGCTAGCTGAACAGTTATTATGATGCCATCCCAGATTAGAAAGTAATCTAATATTTTACCCTCTGACAGTGGTACATATCAAATTCTGAAAAAATTGCAAGCCCCATACAAAACCTGGGTAGAAAATATACCCAAAAGAAAAGTCCCTACCAACTTCAGGAAACATCTGCTATCAGGGAATATGAGAGGGAATATGAGTCACTGCTGGTATGTGGTATTGTAATAGCTGTTTTTGTAATCTCAGTGAACTCGCAGCCCATCTAGAGTAGCATCTCTGAAATCAGTAACATCTTTATTTACTTAAGTTCTCACCCTGACGTAGGAAAGATCATTCCACTTTTATTCTATCTGAAGACATCATAGAGATTCTCAGTCATGTAAATGTTGATCTTCTGGTAACCAGCTAACATTGGTTATTTTTATTTGCTGAAGTCACCTATGTAATGAGCATAAAACAAATAACTATGAAGCATGTTTTGTCATCTTTTATTTGTCACTCCCCAGCTTTTTCAGTAAAGAGAGGATACAGTGCAATTTCCTTCTGTCATTCGTAATTACACATAGGATTTTCACAGACTTCAACTTCCCACTCTCAGCTTAAAACATTCGTCCAAGTTTCAAAGATTCCCAGCTAATGTCAGCCCAGAACTGGGCAACTTTCATTTAAATCCCTGTCGAGGTCTTTATCGCAAGCTGGTTCTTGGGACACTTTGTCACATTAAAAACAAAACAAAGAACAAACAAACAAAAAATAAATAAATAAGGGTTTGTTTCTTCTTAGTATCCAGCAATAGTTATTACAGCAGTGTTAAAAAGGGACAAAATATTTCTGGAGCTGTATTTTATTTTGACCCTAACTTCATTTGTAGTTACATTAAATCTTCCTGCCTGAAGTAGCACATGTATATTGTTATTCCTGTGGGAGAGCAATGTAGTGGTCAACACAGCGTGGGCTTTGTGAGCTGGCACTTTGAGAAGTGCTGCTGTAGGCAATATTTTTGATGCCTCAGCCTGTATTCACTTCTGAATGCCAACAAAACAGATGCTTCCAACAATTTAATAAGTGCAGTAAATTGTAATATTTACAATGGCATTGCTTGATAGATAAACACTAAGCATTTTCAGTGCTTGCACTTTATCCTAAAAAATTTAGGAGAGCGAGATAGTGGTAAGTGATTGTGATTCTTGGTCTGCTTTTTTTCTGATGACCTGAAAAATGAATGGCAGTAATAATTCTTTACCATATTTTTTTGACACTCTGGCTCCACATATGATTAAATGTTTGTGCTATGAACATACTTTCCTCTTTATAAACATTTGCAAAATATTATATTTATGTAAATGAACTTTTGATAACAATTGAGATTCAAACTGCTCCTTAGGGATCATGAGCTGATGTGAGATCAGTTGGTACCATTATCATAGGCATAATTCACAGCATCTGCTGGATGCTGTAATTGATAGAGAACCAGAAAGCAGCCTGAAGGAAAGGCAGCACAGGGCTGGGGAAATCCAGAGGTGCCTCACATGAATATCTGCCAGGTGGACTATTGACCTGGAACCAGTTACATAGGAAAGTGATTCAGGGACAGCCTCAGCACACTTCAGGTTAAGCCAGTTGTGTGCAGACGCTGAATACTTGCAGTGCTGTGGTGCTGAGTCTGTGCTAATAATCCCTGTCAGCGTGAATGTGGGTAAGATTTTGTGGCCGTGAACATTCCCTCATGTGGTGAACATGGTGGACGTAGCCCTGGGGTAATCACCAAACTGTCAACACTTTGCAGCGTAGACCTTGCAAGTTACCTCTGTGCTGCTCAGTGAGGATTTGAGGCTCAGATATGTGCTCTGCTCATGAGTGAGTTCATATCTTTAAGGAATTCATTCTTGCTGCTATTCTAGCAAGCAATGCATAAATATTTCCTTTCAATGATGAAGAACTTAACAAGAGGGAAAAGCAAGCAGTAGATACAGAGTATTTTGGTAGCTTCCTCAAACATTTCCTCTGACAATATTGACTTTCTTGTATTAAAGAATATACCTTAGTAGTGGATTTGGCTGCAATAGAGTTAATTTTCTTCATAGTAGCGCACATGGTTCTGTGTTTTGGGTTTATGACCAAAGCAGTGTTGATAACACACCAATATTTTAGCTATTGCTGAGCAGTGCTAACACAGTGTCGAGGCCTTTTCTTTTTCTCACACTGCCCCACCAGCAAGGAGGCTGGGGGTGCACCAGAAGCTGGGAGGGGACACAGCCAGGAGAGCTGACCCCACTGGCCAAAGGGGGGTCGTACCCATACGATATGATGCCATGCTCAGCAATAAAAGCTGGGAGAAAGGAGGAAGGGGGTGGACAATCAGGGTTATGGCATTTATTTTCCCAAGTACCTATTACACATGATAAAGCCTTGCTTTCCTGGAAATAGCTAAACATCTGTGTGCCGATGGGAAGTAGTGAATGAATTCCTTATTTTACTTTGCTTCTACGTGCAGCTTTTGCTTTATCTATTAAACTGTCTTTATCTCAGCCCAGGAAGTTTTGCACTTTAACCTTTCTGTTTCTCTCTCCATCCCACTGGGGAGGAGCGAGCAAGCAGCTGCGTGGTGCTTAGCTGCCTGCTGGTTAACACACAATAACTTTCAAAGTAAATGTGTGCCTGACTTAATTTCTGTGATGCCATTTCTGATCTCCCCATCAGAAAGGGCATGCATTTCAAGGACAGACCCAGAAATTCTGATATTTAGGTGATGGCAAATACCCAACTTTTGATAAAGCTCTCAGTTGTCTACTTCAGGTATCTAGAAATACTTTCACGGGGCAAGACATGAAGGTTAATTTTATGCTAGTTCTTTGCCAGAGGCTCAGTATCCCTCAGCCAACTGCAGAGTGAACGTACCCTGCAGAAAACTAGTGAATGCAGGCACTAATTAAGCTATTAAAAATAGTGTCTTGAAGGTGAGAGAGAAGTTTGGACTCCACTCACAGGAAGACGTGTACATCACCAGATCCCCAAACAAACATCTGTCAAAAGAAAGTGGTACAGTTCTTTCCTTAAGTATTTCTTTTGTATCATCAAAATATTGTTTTTTTTCATTTTATTTGCAAGCTTGTGTATAATCCTCTGCTGTTCTCTACCTCTGCCATCCTCTGCAGCAAGCTATCCATGTTTTGTAGCCAATGGCAGTAGCTTCTTAGATAATCAGAAATATTTAAATAATAGAATTCTATACAACAAATATATCTTTGTACTGCTTCTATACACCCTGGCTACTACTAATACAGGAGTATTACTGATATACAAATAACATGAACTGTATCTAACTTCTCAGTCCAAGCTTCTGGATAGACATGCTGGATTATCCCCATGGTCTTATCTTCCCTGCTGTTCTCTCCTGAACTGCAGAACTACACCAAACACATCTTAGGAAGCTGCAGGAAAATGTTTGGCAAAGCTAAGGTATAACATGCTGTATTTCATCTGAAGTAGAGAAATACTGAAAATCCGTAATGTAGATCCAAGAGAATGTCTACGTGACACAATAGCATGATGTGTTTGAGATACCCAAGCCATGTTCAAACAAGTGAGTGCATCCTGCATGGAATAATGCTGTATATCATGTATGGCTGCATTTGTGATTAGTCAGAATATAGCATTTTGCTGTCCTTTGGTAATGAGGTAGCTCCAGCACACTCACCTGGCATTGCACTGCATTGTAGAAACACCCTGGTGTTCTTGTTAAACATTCAGCATATACACTGCAATGTGACCTTGAAATAGGTTATATTAAAAGAAACAGAAAGAAGACTTATGAGAATGTGTGTTGGAGATAGGATACTTAAGGCACAGTATATTAATTCAATTCAAAACTAAAATAATTCAGAAATTATTTCCCTGTTGTCTGCAGTCATCTCCTAACTTGCACCATGATGATGGAATGGAAGGGGGGAATGTCCAGAGATTTCTAACCCTCAAACTATGGCTGCACTCCCCTCCCTATTCCTCCTGTCTTTTCTAAGAAGATTTAGCCTATGAGGAAATAGAGCTTATGTCCTGCTTTACAATTTTTGGTTCACCTGAAAAGTAACATCTATTTTAAATAATCTTCTCTTATTTGGGTTAAGGGTTTATGTCCCAGCTAAGCCACAACACATACAGATTGTGATAATTTAGGCTTTGTTCATTTTATTGATTTCAGTTACCTGACATCAATGCTGGAATCATTTGAGAAAGGGTTTGTCTCATCAGTGTTTTGCTCAATGGCCCCTTTATCCTTTGTTGTGTTTCTCAGATCATAGCTTTGAAGCTGAATAGATAAGATTATAAAGAAGGTGGCGGACTTGGTCAGAAAATGCTTCATTTGCTGTAGCGTGAGCGCCTGGAGTGTACTGTTCTTGGCAAAGATTTATTGCAAACTATAAAAGAAGAGAATAGCAGAAGTCAAACAAGCAGGAGAGGGTGTTAGAAAGCAGCAGCAGTGTGTGTTGACAGGCAACTACAGTTACAGGGCAAAGGGGGAAAATGTTGATAGAAACAGGAAGAAGTAAAGAATTGATATTAATCCAAAAGTGAGTGTTAGCAATGCAGAGAACTCCCTAGGAGTTACTGGGTTTAAGCAGAAGGACATTTGCATTTTACAAACAAGCTGATGTCATTCTAAAATGAATTATTAATTTTGTTTTTCTTCCATTTCAGGGTTATATGGAAATAAGAGAATATTTAAAAGCATCTAGCAGCTGAGAAATTCAGCAACCCTGTGTGATTGTATGCTTTTGATTTTTTTTCTTTAAGAGAATTTCAATTTACATATAAGTAATGAGAATCTATAGATCGACATACTATGGCAAAATTCAAGTGTGGGCATAGTTGGGAACTGTGGTCTATGAATCTTCCTGTTACAAAGGAAATACGGCACTTAGCATGGCCTTATCTATTTATTGTGATGGAATGCCATACTCAAGTCTACGCCTGAGGATGCTGGAGGAAGGTCCTGCTCCTTCCAGCCACAGGTGAATGCCTACTGCACTTCACCATAGGATCAGACTGAGCTCTTCCCGTGAGCTCTTTCTGTTGCAGTGAATCTTTAGTTCTTATCTGCAGAGTGAAATAACTGCAACAGGAAGAAATGGGAGTACCCAGTCAATCCAGAATATAAATAAGCATAATTTTTGTGTTGGTTTTCTGCAAACTGTGTTGGATTATAATGAGCCATGACATATGAATTTGAGTTTGCATTTTCCAAAGTTGCTGTTTATTCACTACTGAGAGTACAGTAAAGATCACAGAAGTTTTTGTTCATTTCGGGAATCTTCTGCGGAGCAAACGATACCTTCTGGTGGTCTTTAGTGTGACAAGGTGTGTGTAAGCAGAGAGGGGAATTCTGCCCCTCTGCTGTTGAAACATTCCCACTTCAGTATTAATTTAAAGCTCTTCTGACTGCTACCATCTATTACCAGAAGCAAAGTGGATAAGGAGCACACAACTAGAATAATACCCCTTACAAGAAGTTTCAAGATAGCCTTGAAATTTCTTTTTTAATAAAGAATCAGGCAGAATCATAAGTATTTCAGCAAGTGCAAGATGATAGCAACAAAAATGTGACTTTGTGCCATCAGCCAGGTCTATGGTGCCATTGCCTGTGGCATTGAACAAATTCTTTGCTTATTTCTCTTGCTGTGAAATACACTGCCCTACAGTTTGCAAACCTGCTTCAGGGACCCAGCTCTCTCTGTGGAGACATACAGACTGAAATAGCTTGAGAAATGTATAAAGAATTGCAGAACTCATTTGTTAGTATTGCTGCTCCTTTTAAAATACGCTTAAATGTCAAAGGAACTATTTCTGTCAACATAATTGTTGTGGTGAACTGGGTGTGTGGCAGCCTTTACAGAAATGGATCAAGGGAGTTTATAAAGGAAGGTCATGGCATAGGAAATAAAAGAAATATGGCATATCTAATTTGTAATATCCAAAGAGCTTTTTACTGGCCTAAAAGAGATTCAAATAAAAGACAAACTGCATAAGTGTTAAGAGTTGCCATATAGGGTTTCTAAGTTGCCATATAGGTTTCTAGTTTTTGACTATTACCTTGTCAAATCCATTTTTTCCTTTGCCCATGTTCATCCAGGCTTCTACCTTAAAGTTATTTCTTTCTGCTCTGTATTCTTTTTAATTTTGAGTTCAGTGAGTTTTATTTGTGTCAAGATCATAGCATGTAAGTTTTCCTATGGTACGTTTTGTTTGTTGTGAAAGGTGTGCTTTAGAAACCCTTGCAGAAGGAATAATAATAATAATAATTATTAATAAAAATAAGCATCTCAGCTGCTGAAATGGGAGCCATTCCTTTCTTGTCCCTTCTCCCCTCCTGCTTCACCCTGTAGAACAGTTTTCCATAGGAATGAAACTAGCAAGTAGGAGAGGAGCTTTTGGAGAGGGCCAGAACTATAGGCTTCGCCATGAAGCATTACAGGAATATGTTCCTCATTACCTTAGGGAATTTGGAAGGATTGTAGAAACCATGGTAAAAATGAGCTCTGAAATGGTGTAACTACCACATAGATTTTCTTTGTAAAACACTTGGTGAGAAAAAGTTGCTTTCCAAACCTTCAAATAATAACCCACTTTTCTGCATTTTGTCCATCTCAGAAAAAAGAAGCATGGCTTTGCCCTAACTTCTGAGGTTGTACTCTCTTAGAGTAGGGAATCCTGGTTTCTAGTCCCTAGCCAGAGATAGAATCATATAACTAATTATACCTTCAGAACGGGATGGATGAACACTGTTAAATATTCATTGAGCAGGAACTAGACTCTTGTTTGTTACTAGACTAAGTGAAAATATTTGCTATACTGTAAGAAGAAATCCTGTTGCAGTCTCATGAAACTTTTGCAAGTTTGGACTGTATTACAGCTTTTTGTTCCTATTTAAGAGAGAGCTATCTCCCCACTCTTCTCAATAACAGTACAAAAGGCTTCCCTTTCCCAGTGGTTTCAGTTTTTTAGTGTGATCCATCTTGTAGTTTATTTTTCCATTGTCTGAAGAAAGCAATAAGGTCACTATATTTCTTAGAGTTTTGCCAGTTACACAAGCACATGGAGGTTAATTGATTAATCATTAGCAATCCTTATTTTCTAAACTGGAATTAAGATAATTAACTTATGAGAATGTAAATATTAAGACTTTTCGTTTTAAAGCTATACTATTCATGCATCTCTTTCATTTAAGGTTTATATTATGTTCTAATTCATTTGATCTACTCAATATTATTTTCAAGAACATTGTTAGGTTGGTTCTTTGTTCTTGTTTCGAGATTAACATTGATAAATGGGACTTCTGCTTTAGAAAATGTTTCTGAAAGTGCTCTCAATAAACAACTAAATAAAAGTTTTAAAGAGGAAGGACTCCTGTGACTTTAGAATGCTGACATAGCTGTTTATCTACATATCAGATATGGTGGAAATGATGAGACTTTCTTTAGATTGTCTGATAAATCAGCTAAGCATTGATTTGGAAGGTCTATTTGTCTCCAGCTGAAAGATAATTCAATATCTATTGGAGGACACCTGCTCCCCTCTACTATGCCAAAATAGCTTTGTGTGCTGACCTGGCTTGATCATAAATGCATTCTCAGATCAGACCAACAAGTGCTACTCAAAATTTATTAATCTGAAGACTTGAATCTTAATACTGGAGGAAAAAGAAAAAAACACACACAAAGCAAAACAACAAAATAGTCTTTTTTTACTAGCTCATTCAATGTCTAAGTACATTCTAACTTACACTTAACAGTTTGTCTACAGCAATTATAGAGAACAAAATGTTTTACCTAATATTGGCAGATTCCTAAGTTCTTTTTGTTCTGTCAAAGAAAAAGAGTCATATCCCATTACAATTGGCTTTGAATGTATTATGTGAAGAAAAAAAAAGTTACAGAATTAGAGATTAAGAGAGTACTATTCAGGGCAAAAATGTGACCAGCTAAATAGAGAGAAGGAAAATGCTGGAATCCCCATACACAGAGGATACAATTTCATGTTTTGGAGTTAAAGAGCTATTACCATCAATTTAAGTTACTCCTACTGAAGGTGGTTTGGGCAGATCAGTTTGGGCCTTTCTCACAACATATTTGATTTTTCTACTGGCTGTAGATTCATCTCATTGGCAAATCTGCCATTTATCCCAACAAGAGCATGAATAGACTTCTGTTTGAATTTCTCTGAACATGCATGTTGGATGTCCAAAATTAGCATTGGAGAAATAGGTCTAATTCCCAGTAGCCAGACTTTTGGACTGGCTACTTCTCTTCTTCCCTGCCAAAAGAAAATCTACTCATTGTCTTAATTACATGCTTATCATTTCTAATTTCCAACCTCAGTCTTACTGAGATGTAAAGCTTCAAAGGTTCTTTTCCTCCATCCTAAGATACAAATCTATACCTTCCATTACAAGTCAGTTTAAGAATTCCTCTATTCAGTTCCTTTTATGTTCTTTTTACAAACACAGCAGAATCATTTCTTCAGAAATTCCAAGTAATGAGCTGTGCAGAACAAGAAGGATCCCAAAACTCTTTGCAGTTGACCTCTAGAAAGTGCTGCAGAGCATTCATTTCTTTGTCTCCATGTCTGCCCCCTCTCTTCCTGCAGCACTGGAAGAACTTAAAGGATTTAACTTAGATCTTAATGGATTTCATAGTGACATAGAAATTCTATGGGTGTTTAATTCTTTTATCTGGATTTTTGTTACCTTTCCATATATTTTGGTGGATGGAATAATTATTCATAAAGTAGTGATCTAAGTGTCATGAAATACGGCTGCTGGAGACAGAAGAGAAGAATCCATCTTCTAAAAAACCCTTTTCTTGAAAATTCTTGGAAAATGAAACAGTGTGTTTGCAGAGAGATACTATTTACACTTTGGTCTGCTTAGATATTGCCAATATAACAATATGGAATGAATGTAAAATCTATCTGATTAGATTAAAAACTTAAGTAGGCTATTCTAATTCTTGAGCTCTCCAAAGTAGCTCTTTAAATTAAAGCTGGTTTAGGTACTTCCAACTGAATAAAATGAATGTGAATGAGTTTTCAGAACACAGGATGTGCATACTCTAAGTTTAATTCAGAAACACAGAGAACAGCCATTTGCTTGGGTTTTAAATATAGTTTGGATTGACTGGAGTTGAATCAAATACAGAGAAGATAGCACTGCAAATGAATGGAATAGCAGGAAAATCTTTTTCTCATAATAACTTGTAATTTTGTTTAATCAATACTAACAAGCATCTAAAAATACGTATACTGACATTTAGGAAAATGCTCTCAATCTTTTGCTAAATCATACTGTTTGTCAAGAACTAAGTTTTGATCATGCTCTTGAAAATATTCAGTTGAAATTTGTCGGTTTGTATAGTAAAGCAGATTTGGTGCAAAGGTACTATAATATTTGTTTAATACCTATAAGGGATATTTTAAATGGAATTTGCCTTGTATGATTTGAAAAGTAACATATCCTGTGAAACATTGACAACTGTAGCTCACATACATTTTTGAAGTAAACGTAGTCTTTCCTGTTGAAGTCTCAGGTATTAACATTTGTTACTTATTTGATATGCTGTTCACATGATAGTGCTTAGTTCTGAAAAGGACACAAAGCATCAGCTCTGTCCCCATACACATGCATTCAGATTTCTGTTGGTGAGCATCTGAACGGCAATCAACCTCAAGTTGCCACAAAAACAAGTAAGCAAATGACCTGTAATTTTTTATTTTTTATTTTTTAAAAAGTGTTTTGCATAATATTTCATATGATATTTGACAAGAGGTGAATAACCCCAACTGGTATTCCTGAGCTCACCTGATTAGAGCATACAGATGACAAATGTCAGCAAAGCATCTTTGTTCCTGACATGTGAAAACAGCTGCATTTAACTAAGTTTTGCATTCTGCCTTTCTTTGTGAGCTTGAATAAAATTTTGAATCATGACATCTACAAAATTTTTTATGCATTTTCCAAAATAATAGTCCCTCTGCAACTTAATGAAAGTTTCTATTTGCCCTTAAAAGAGACGAAGCAATTAAATTCTTTGTTTCTAATTTCTAGAGCACTTGCATTTTTCTCAAAGAAATCTTTGCAGATTTGCTTGCTGCCAAATAGCTCAATTTGAAGCTCACAGCAAATACTTAGAGATTTGCTTGATATTCATATGATATAAATGTTTAATCAAATATTATGCTGAATAAGCAGTACAAGGGTGATAAATGTTAATTTACTACACAAAGCTATTTTGAAAGGATTTGAGTGAGCTAAACCTCTGATTGCAAATAAGCACAACTTTTAGATAGTCACTTTGTTGTTTCCTTGGTGACCTGGTACCCAGCTTACACTCTGCACTGTGTATTTCACCACCTCTTTCCAAATCACAATGTAAAGAATATTAATTTCATCCCTGCTGTGTTTGGCTCTATAAATTCCTGTTTACATCAGCATTCTGGGGGAAGGCATGAGCAACCAAAACACATTAATCTGATAGGAATTATCACTGTTTTAATCCTTCTTTCAGGCATTGAAGGAGGTTTGCTTGGGGTTTTTCATTGGTTCACCTGGTGTCCTTACTGTGCACTTTTCAGATTCTTTAGAGGTTTCTTAAATCTCCTCAATACTTCAAGATACCTGTAGAAATCTTTGAGGGATCTGTAAAGAAATCAAAAAAGTAGCTGCTGGTCTTAGCAAACAAAACCTTTTAACCTTTTAAAAACCTTTATTAAGACCGTTAGTCTTAATAAATTTAGCAACAAGCTAAATAATAGCCTGTAAAAAAAAATCTATATAACTATGTGTATGTAATCAATGCTATAGAGAATAAGAAAGTTAACAGCTGCTAATGCAGATAACCTGTATCACTGAAGAGTGATTTGGTTTGGATTTCTGTTGATTTTATATAAAGCAGCAGGAAAAGAAAATATAAAAAAACTAAAAATATTTTCTGTTATGGGAAGCCATGGCAAGAACTGGGGAAATCTCAGTCTCTTCTCTTCAATATGCCAAGACAGGCAAAGGACTCCTTAAAACAAGAATATTCAACATGACATAAGGCCTCCTTCTTTTTGTCACTGTTCCTGTTCTCACAGTGGGATTTTTCCTTGGACTGTGGAACTTGATCCTTTTTGGGGAGAGATTTAAGGTGGAGATTCAGTGTAGTCTTGTTTGGGGAAATTCAGTGTTAAGAAGAATGAAACTGAAACTGTCCAACCTTTAGTTTACTTTCTAAAAGGGAAGAGAAAATTGATTTTAAATCTTTAAAGCATCCAGAAATGTCTGTATTTCTGTGCTTGATTTGTCACTCGTCTAATTCTTGCTGGTCTCCTTGGTTGTATCCACCTTACACCAGCAGAAGGCTAACAACTTTGATAACCAACCAGCAAACTCAAACTTGGACACCCATAATTAATGATCACCAAGAAGCAATGTTATTGGTGATAAACCATTTAGTTGCTTGCCGGTTTTGATTGTGTGGGTGCTACCTTAGTGGCAAGTATGTTGTCTTGTAGCAACAGTTGCTTAAAGAACAGGCAGTGGTTGGGTTTCAGCAATTTTCTCACTTATGCATATTGTGTTCTATATTTTGGTGGTTGGTAACAGCGTAATCTGTACTTTTTATATCTGTGTGCATGTTGGGACAGCCCACAGGATTCTTCAGAGCTAAAGAATAGCTAACCAAAGAAGAGAACTTGGTAGGAAAAATGCAGCCTAAATTATACCTGATGTAATTTCTGTAATGTTATTTTTAGTTTTAATTGCTGTGGAGGGGATTCACGTTTCTTTGAGTTGAAGAGAAGCCCATATGCAATGAACAGCTCAGGCTGTATTTTGGTGTGCAGTGTCATGCTTGTTCGTCTGTCCTGCTGTGAGCTGCTCATTACATTAGTATCAAGCAGCAATTTTCATCCCCCCTGTTTCTCCAGCACTAAGCTGTATATCAGGCATATCTCTGTACTCTTCGTGGAAGCTGCCATTTAATTCTTCACTGGATAAAGAGTGGAATCAGATTCTATGATACCTATAAGGCTTCATCTCTTATCTTCAAGTCACTTCCATAGAAGTGGACTGCTAAATTGTGACACATTGTCAAAAGCATGATGGGGATGGCATGATAACACACAAATATGTCATAAGTCTTCTAATGTCTTTGTGGTCTATTTTTTAAAGATTTTAATTGCCATTAATTTTTAATACTGGAATTATCTTGAAAATATAGCTTTTTTTTTACCTACTTCTGTGTTATTGAGCAAATGGTGGGTATTTTTTTAATTAGAAAGCAATTGAAAAAAATTCTTCAGAATATTAGAATATTTCCATGTGAACAAAAATAATTCTTTGGTAGTTTGAAGTCTTCTGTTTAAAACACGTCTATCATCAGAACCATCAAGCAGATTCAAAAGCATGAGGCCAGTCACATATCGTGAATGTATGTGTCATTAGTGACTGGCTTTATTGAATTTTCTCTGATCAGAGCATAAGTAGCATAAAAGTTATCTCTAAGGCTGTATTCCTAGGAAGAAATAACTCTACTGAAGTAAGCAGAGTTGGTAATGTAGTGATGCAATCACTCACCTACATTAAAAATAACAACGAATGCTGAGGTAGAATCACTTTGATTTTTTTTTTTATTTAGCCTGAGTTGCCATAGCAACCACAATACTCATGGGATCACATTTCAATTAAGAATTTCCTAGCAATCTTGATTCTAACAATTTCATGCCATAAATACATAGTATGCTAATATGCTTATTAGATGCAGAAGAGGTTGACAAATATACTGATCACTAGAATTTTGGTTTGCTTGCTGGAGGGTAAGACCAACCTCAACACATTAGGGAAGGAAATCTCTTTCAATCTCAAGTATTACTGAAATATGACAGGAGAAGTTAAGACACGTCTTTACCAGGCAGTATTCTAGAAAAAGCTGTAAAAAGTAAGAAATATTGTTATGTCTTTGCACATGTTGGAATCAGCACATAGTAAGACGGTAACAATACGTTCTGCATTTGACAGCAGGACTTACAAAAATATTAGCACCCCTTCTTAAATCAGGTGCAGCTTTGATTGCTAGTGAATTTTGGAATGACTGCTGCATAAATAGAATGAGAAACCATGAAGCATGTTAACTGGAAGATTGTGTGCGTTCTTGAGAACTAAATATCCAGTTAGGTTGTTGTTGTGCATTTGAGGAGTACCTGAACATCTGAATGTTACCGTCCTGCAGGTTAGAGGACTATCCAGTTAAAATACAGAACCATTTATGGAAGAAAATAATTAAGAATCAATTTTGAATTGGCTGAATTCAGCTTCTTTGTCCCTTTCAGTAAGCCAAGAACCTCCACATGTTAGGCATGTTACTCTGTAAACTTGTGTCAGCAGAACTAAAGAGCAAAGAACTCAGAGCAAAGCTGTCAACGTACCTGTAGGTACCCATCTTATCTTATAATGGACTAATTAAACTATATAAAGGTCAAATTGTTTTTCTGTGAGGTAGGACTTCTATTGTCTTATTTAATTTTATTATTTTATCAAGATGTGACAATTTCTTACCAATCCTAAACTGAAACTAAACATTTTAAACAAAAAGATCTCAAAATACAGCCATTAATCAGGTCAACGTGAATGCTTATTGTGGGAAGAATGAATAGCTAGGAATCAAGTATTGAGATATGCACATTGGAAAGTTATTTGAACATCTACTGGAAAAAAACTGTTTTGGGGAGGAAGAAGGTTGTACTAGAAAACTTGCAACCATTACTACTACTCACGCAATCTCAGAAAGGAACAGGCAATGCAGAATTCAATTTTATAATATAGCATAAACTGTAAAGGGTTAAGATGTCATTTCTAAATTATTTTGCTGAATGCTATACAGAAATATTTACCTTGCTGATTACAACCTACATCCCTGCCATTCAACAGCTCTGCAACTCCTTGCCTGTCTTTAACCTCTTTGATCTTCACACTGTTTAACAGTTTGGGGATTTCTGACATCTTTTGCAGTGATTTCTGAATAGGGTGTTACATAAACTTTTCAAGGATAATAGATTTATTCTATGTGATGCAGCAATAATTTCCTGTCCTCAAGTAATTTTGATAAATGCATCTAACTAACCTGTTTGCCTTCAACACAGTATGAACAACTGGCTAAAGATTTCTAACAGGTTGTATTTCCCAGCTCTGCATAATAGGGCTTTCTTGGTAAACATAGTGTTAAAATTCAGCCACATTTTCCAGTATGACAATTGTACCGCATCTGCTTTTAAGTGCTCACATAGGATGCATCTTCAAAGAGGAAATCAGGAAATAACATTCATTTTTAGATCAAACTAGGCTGAAATAGAAAATTAGTGGCTGGACAGCCACTGGACGATTTAGTTCATTCTCTCTCTCCGTTGTACTGAATAATGTGTTAATGATGGATACAAGTATTTCAAACTGACCTGGTTATGACATTTCATACTATGCAATTCCAAAGTGATATAATTCAATATCCTCTGCACAATCCATTAGCTGCTTAATTAATTGCATTAATGACATTGTCCAGCATTTGACACTTAGTGATAGAAGATTAGGTTGAAGCAACATTCAGCCTAAAATCTTTTCATATAAAAATTCAGTCAGATCATCCCAAGATACCATCTGCAATATGTGCAACTACGAATATCTGTGGCAGACTGTAATGAAATCACTGCACTGAAAACAGCAGTTCTAAGAAGGTTTTGTATTAGAGTTGCACGCTTCCTGGGTATACTATTATTTAGGGTAGAAATATTTTTTTCCATCATTTCCACTGAAAAAATTAAAACATGAGAAAAAAAAAAAACATACAAATGAAAAAGAGTTTTGGAACAGAACTCCTTACTATTGTTTTGACCATATAAACGTTTCTGCCTGCACAGAAACCCATTTTGTCAAAATTCATTACTACTGCACAGTTGTGGTATGAAAACTCATTTTCATAACAAATTCAAGAAAAAATGAATATATTTAGAGTTCAGTGCTTTACAGTTAATACACACTTTTATGAAAAATAGTGCTTTATTTAGTTTTCTTTGTATTTGTATTCTACTTAGCGTGGGCAATAACCTACAAGTAGAACTTTAAATTGAACTTCATGTTCAGTATTTTTATTCTCTCCAGATATGGAGTTTGATCAAATTTTTAAAAAACATTTGGAGCATCACAGCAAAATAGGGGCTTCTAGGATCTGAACACTCTTTAGTATCAGGTTTTCTTTAGATGTCTACACGAGCCCTAAAACAGTATTTTGATTATTGCAAAGGAGATGTAAAGTAAAGCCAAGCTGTTATCTCCCACAGAAAGCCTAAAGATTTCCTGCGGTGAAATAAAAGGTTAAATACAGGCTAACCTCCTCTAGTTTAGTAAAAGAGATTGAGGGAAACATTCTGAAAAATGCTAAACAGACATTCAGGATGCTTCGTGTTCTGATGTTAAATGATACTGCAACTAAATGAAAAAATGTAGTATGGAGCTAGTGAATGGGATACAGATACATGTTTATACAAGGAGCAGAAAGTTCTTCCAGTAAATGCCGAGTAGAATTTTTATGCCAAATCCTATGCTGGTGACTGCAAAAAGCAATGTATACTGGCAATTTAATTCTGCGATTAATAATTAAAATAAATAACTGATTAGGAATTGCATTGAGCGTGTACATGAATGTCTATAAAAATTATTTCAAAATCATAAGAAGCTTTTATCAGCATCTAAAAATTTTTTGATGATGACGCCAAAGAAAACAATTTTCCATACGGTGTTTTCTCTTGGCTTAAAACATTGGCTTTCGTGTAGAGCAAGTTTTTTCCATTTTAGTGCTATCCTTATGCCACTAGGATAAAAGTAGTATCATTAGTGATCTTCAGTAAGTTACTAAACATTAGGGAAGCTGGTATTAGTGTTTTACAATTGTGTGATCACCTGCTGTTACAACAGATGACATTTTCCCTTTTGAATAGCTGAGGGGAAAAAAAAAATCCTATATGGGAGTCAATCCTGAGACATTTCCAACATGCAGAAGGCAAGTACAGTTGCATGAACTTGAATTTTTTTGTGCTGTGTAATCTTTGAAAATATGACCGAGAAACTTGTATGCAATTCTGCAGGTAATGATACAAGAAATTGACATTGAAACAATTTCCTTGTCTTTTATAAAATTCAAAGTTGAGTATCTTCCCTGAAACTGGATTTTCTTTAATCTTTTTTTCTTTTGTCCCGAATAAACATTTTCTTCTTTTCTTTTTGTCAGTGTTACTTTCTACCTTTTTCGTTATTTATTCAAAGGTGTTTGTTCCAGTGTTACAACATCCTTGCCAGGAAGAACTTCTGTGCAGTCAGGTAGCGCAGTGTCTAGCTTTGTTATACAACTTCTAGCGTGATATTTTTAAAGATCTCAGGTAGACTTTTATGCTGTACTAATGGTGTTCATTTTATTTCTGGTTTCATTTATGACTTCATTAAATACAGAGTTGCCTGCTACACTGTATATGGAATTTTTCATTCTCTAGTCAAAGCATTTTTTTTAGTCTTGAGAGATGTTTCAGCAGTGCAGGGGTGTGTGCGCAAAACAAAAGCTTGCAGTGTTACTGGTATGTACTACTCTTATTAGCATAGTATCGTTTTTGACAATCTTCTAGCTGTGTATTGTGCAAAATGACCATTTTTATTATCAGTCATATGAAGCTCTGCTCTCTCTAGCATGCTTTTTTTTCCCTTTCTTTCTTTTCTCTCTCACCTCCCTCATCCTCCCCTCACCCCCCTACCGCACCCCCAGTCTCTGTCTCTCTCTTTCTCTAGAAGATTCATGCTTCACTTGGTCAAGTTGATCATGTAACAGTTTCTGTTAATCTTTGGTCAGCTGCAAGGTCTGCAGTTCCCTGATGTTTGTCACGGTTAAGGGAAAGTCCATGTAGTTGCTGGAATTTGGATATTATTAAGCTTTTGCAACATGTAAAAGCCATTTATGAGATATATGTAAAACCTGAGTCTTATATTCTGTAGACTTTTTACCACCCTCCTGTGACCTTACAAGTTAATACCAATGCATGGGCATTTAATTTCTAATTAAATTTTTCTTCCTGTGTCTGGGACATGACTACGTTACCTACAGCTCTTTTAAGTCAATATTTCAGCCACTCACTCGCTGTTGCCCACCTAGGTCTTCGTAGTAATAGAAGGCTATAAGTTATAGCAAGCAAGGCAAAGAACTTCACTGTCCATCGACCTGTAGCTGTTACTAGCTTGACCAGAAAAGCAAGTTTTCAGGCAGCTTTTACAACACCTACAGAAAGTGAGCTCTAGTTCTCTAATTATCTTATAAATAGCTTTTACCATTTTAATGTGATCTAATTTATGTAAAATGCATGTATTGTCTCATCGGTGTGGCATATAGGTGTCTCATAGGCAAGTATAATTTTATTTACATTTAAGCAAGAGGTATATGTCCTCCCTGTAACCATAGGTGAATTTGAATTTTATTATAAAATTGTTAGCATTTGAAACTGCATTTGTGAATGTCACATTCAGCGAAGTTGGTAAATGATAATTATGATACACTTCATAATTTCCATTTTGTCATCCTTAGTGCTGTTTATTTTATTGTTTTATTCTGAAAAATGAAATGCATAGATGCTTTGGAATGAGTAAGTGATGCAGATTAGAGCATGTTCTAATTAAGATGGAGAAAATATGCAAACAGACTATAAAAGTATAACAGTTGCCACAGAGTAAGATAAGCAGTCTTTTGCTTGAGAGAAAATAGAGAATAGGAAAGGCCTTGATCAGGGATTTGAAAATGTGGCTTCTTACCCTTTAAGATAATCTTATTTTCTCCTTTAAAAATAAAAACAAGCTGAAAAAGATCCTAACAGGAAACAGGAGTTCCTATTTTGATTTTAGGGTATTCAGGTGTAGGACCATCTCATATAAAGACAAGTACAAAGAGAAGCTAGTGGACTTTGAGTAGTTGTGTAAAGGTTTTTCTGTGACATTTTTTGTATTACTGCAGCATAATATATATGGCTAAGCAACATACCCTGCCTTGAATAAAATTTTCAAGTCTTTTTATCGTCTCCCCAAATCTGATGCGTAAACACAAAATAAAATCACTCCTCAATGGACTATAACAGCTATTGCTGCATTTGTAAAGTGGAGTAGAATCTGAAAATGAAAATAGGGAAACCTTGACTCTTCTGCTTCTCCAACTTTGTATTTTTGTGCAAAAAGCAAATTAAGCTAAAGCAACTGAAAAACTAATGTATATTTCTGATAGATGATGCTCTTGGCAGAGATATATTTCTAAATTAAAATGACTTCGACAACACTGAAGTTCTGTGAGGTTTGTTTTTCTTTCCTTTGAATGATATTTTGCTATAAATTAGTAGTATTATAACAGGTTGCCTAGAACCAGTATATCTTTTTTGGGGGGAGGTGTGAGAGAATATTTTTCTAAGTATGCGATTTCATTGGTAACCAGTGACAGAACATGCGGGAACAGCACAAAGCTGCGCCAGGGGAGGTTCAGACTGGACACGAGGAAAAATTTCTTTACTGTGAGGGTGGTCAAACACTGGAACAGGCTTCCTGGTGAGGTGGCTGATGCCCCACACCTGTCAGTGTTCAAGAGGCATTTGGGAAATGCCCTCAATAACATGCTTTAACTTTTGGTTAGCAGTGGTCAGGTAGTTGGACTTAATGATCTTTGAAGGTCCCTTCCAACTGAACTATTCTGTTCTATTTTAAATCCAAATGTTCTGTATGAATGTGTTAATATCAGTGATGACTTAAGTGGGGGAAAGTGAAACTGAATAATTTTTTCATTGTTTCCAAAGTAGCAATATTTTTTTAATATCATACCCATTTATTTTATTTTATTTATTAGTTCTTGTTTCAGTGGTCCTAAGTTGAATTTTGTGGGTGGGAAAAAAAAAAAAATCTGAATTTAATTCAACTAATGATGCTGGAATTTCATGTGTATATACTTTTCTACAATATTTGATTTTTTAAATGAAAAAAAAAAAGGAAAATAAAGAAAAAGAAAAATCTTATTCGGCAGAACCAAACAACATTAGGATAAGATAGTAACTTGGAGGAATTCTCCTTATCTTCAATATGGTCCCTGTAATTAGTTGTCATTAATAGTGACAACTGGTCAATTGACCCGATACTTCAATATTGATATTACAGTATCAATACCTGATACTAGACTTCAATATTGATCTAGTAGAGTCAATGAAGTAGTGTCAGTTTGCATTTTCACAGAATCATAGAGTGGAATAGAATAGAATCATAGAATACCTCTAGCTGGAAGGGACCCACAAGGATCATGGAGTCCAACTCCAGCCCCCACACAGGACTACCTAAAAATTAAGCCATATGTCTGAGGGTGTTGTTGAACTCAGCAGGCTCCGTGCCATGATAGCTTCCCTGGGGAGCCTGTTCCATTTTTTCCTAGGGATTTAGCACTATATATATAAGATATATATTGTGCATACAGAAAGTTAATGTTCCTCAAAACTATTTTTAGCAATAAAGCACCTACTTAATAACATCAAGTCGTGTATTAAATGTTACCATGTTGCACTTGAATCAAGCCTCAGGGTTTCCAGTTATATCAGGCGGTGTTAAGGAAAGGATTAATCTTTCAAAATAGAGGGAGGGAGAAATTGATGGTAATTTATAGCAGGACTTTGGATCCTGTTCTCTGTTCCTAAAATGATTGCATTTGACTGTGGTTGATGGGCAAGCATTGCAAACTACTCCCTGAGAATGTTTTCACATTTTCAAATAAACGTATTTGTCCATACTCTATGAATACCCTAATGAGTAAGAATGTTGCCTAGAATGGTTGCAGAAATATTTGTAAATTAGCAATTTTTGCAAAATATTACAGAAAGACTAATTTGTAGTTATGAGTGTTCGCACTGAAAATCTGGTGCAAGGACTCCTGTCCATGTACTCAGAGAGTAAAAATGCAGTAGTGTACCTTAAGTCAGACCTTTTTTTTTTTTTTTTTTTTTTAAGACTTTTGCAGTGACTGTTTTCTGAATAAGCTTGGTATCATTGCATTATTTGACCATGAAAATTCAAATGGAATCGCATCATGTGGGCCATATGGAAAATTATATTATTTTTATGAAGGCATCTTAATGTTTAGTATTTGAGTAGCAATTGAAAAAATTCATAATGGGCACTTTAAGACACCATCTTTAATTTTATAACTGTAGGTTATGGCCATTACATATAGTGACAATCTGCATTAAGAAAAAAAGTGTTGATTTATTGGTATCCAAAGATTTTCCAAGTGTATTAATCTTTATGCTGTGATAGAAAAGAACTTGATGACAAACTGTCCTTCTTTCCAATTGGAAAATTTTGGAAAATGTAAGGACAGATGCAACCAAATGATTACAGCTATAATAATTTTTTTAATACTGAAATTCTTATGGCTTTGATGTTGCAAAAATGCTTGTGGTTGATAACTGGAGATATAGAAACCTAATTTGATATAAGTTCTGCTGCACGACACTTGTAAATTACAAAATTAACAATTTTCTTCAATATTCTGTTTAGGGAATAAAAGAAAAAGAAATGAGAGGTATACTGATCCAGGCTGGAAAGGTGACCGACAACAAAGTGTGAGTAGAAATCTATTTAATTTTTTTGGTTTTGGTGTTTTTATGTTTTTGTTTTGTTTCGTTTGTTTGTTTTGTAATATTTGCCTATGATGAGGGCATGTAGTGTATGAAAAAAAGGAGTGGATTTTTTAAATACGTAATACAAGAAATGCATTTTTCCATGATTCTTTGAAATATTGTGTCTTTTTTTTTTTTTTAATTCCATAAATCTAATCTTCTTAAATTCAGTGTTTGTGTGTGAATAGCAGACTAGACAAGAAGATTTCAGATCTGGAATGAATTCTTTATTCATATTGAAGGTACTGAGGGTTTAGTTGCAAAAAGACATCTGGTCTCTGAATGGGACTGTAAAGCCCTGAACTCTAACACCTTAAGTTCTGTCTCCAGTCTAAAGGGGGTCTGAATGCTGTAGAAGTCATACATAAGAGATAGTTAAGTAATTGGGGACCTTCCTAAGGTAACCCATAGAAAATGGTGAATAAAGAAGAGAGTTCATATCTAGCTACTAGACTTTGTTGTGCTGGAGAGAGAAAGAGCTAATTTATAGGCAACATATGTTGTTTGTTGCTCTGTTTTATAATCTTATTTCAACTGCATGTCTGACTGTATTTTCCTGTCAGTGACTGCAAAATAAAAAATAGATCTTTGTGTGTTTTACTAGAAACATAGCCATTTAATTAAATGTTAACATATTGTGGTCTCTCACTTTAAGATACGGTACATTAATTTTCTATGATGCTGACATGCTGTGCTGATGGATTTCTTAGCCTACCAGCTGAAATAAACCAGGGACTTTCCAGATTGGTTAGTTTTTTTTCTAGATGCAATGACATAGATGTTGTTTTGGGAACAGAGTTATCAAAACTTGATATTTCATTAAATGTTTGAAATTTTATTGTACTTTGTATTCAGTCTTGTTACCATTATAATGACTGCCTGTTATACACCAACTTTGTTAGTGAAAGTACTGCAACCTTACTCAAGGACAGTTGTGCTTTATTATCTAAGAGAAATTATTTAAGAAATTGAAAGTCATAAATATCTTTCCATCATGGCAGTAATCATTACCATTCTCTGTGATGTCAAAAAAGTTTATATAGTCTTACTATTAAGCTTTGTACTGTTTTAGTTTGGTTTGTTTTGGTTTTGTTTTGTTGTTTGTTTGTTTCCTTGAATCATTTGTTTAAATTTGTCAGTGATTAAAATTCCTGTAGCATGATGAGTACACCTTTTAAAATATCTGTGCAGAACTGTTTTGCATCAACTGAGTGTGACCTGATGATAAAGAACATAAGTTTCAACCCCTTCTCTCCCTCCTTCTTTTCCTCAGTTGTGGGTCAGTGATTCTAGTATGAACTAGAACCATTTTGTTTCCTATTACTTTGCTGAAGGGATTGCTGGGACATACCTTTGACATGTTCATGTCAGGAAACTGTTCCCTGAGCATCTTATGATCTTGCTTATGAGTTAGTATTAGCGAAGATAGTCATCCATTTCTAGGTTCTACAGCATAAACAAGAATTCCTGCACCTAAGAGTCTCATGTAAAAGATGAGAGACAGCAGAGAAGAGGGATGAAGAAAAACTGTTGGTATTGGTATGCTGGTATAATAAGCATTCTAAACAGATAGTTTTTCAGAATTGTCATTACAGCTACACTTCTTTTTTGGATCATTTATAGTGATCACATAGTGAAGAAAAATTTTCCAAACAAATTTTCACTGATGTTGGTGAGGAATTACTTAAAAGGGTAAGGTGGCACACTGAATTAAAAATGAACATACTTCTGACTTTGCCTTCAAGAGCATTCTGGAATCCAAACTGGGCTTTTCATATCTTAATGGAAAATAATAAGTTTGATAGGAAGAGAGTCTGAAGACAAACGTGGAGGGAAGCAAACAAGAGATGTGATCCTATCTCTGGTCTTTGCAGCATAATTCTGCAGAATTTTCTGTCGCATACTGGAAAATGGAGTTGAAATATTACATGTATCTAGTTAAGAATAAAGGATGTTATAGGAAAAAAACACGGGATAATATCCTGGGCAAACATTTGGAGTATGAGGGCTTGAATTAGAAAGAGAGTGGTATCTACAGCCTGGCTTTACCTAGTTTGGGTAAAGAGAAGTTTCCAGCATAAATTCTGCCAAGGTGGAGAAAAAGGAAGATGATGAGCCTTTTATATAGCTTCAAAATACTCATTTTAAGACAACACACATAATATTTCTTATTTGCTACTTTACAGAGTTTTTTCTTATTTCATTGCAATTCATACTCCCAGGGCAAAACGTGTGGGTGAGGAATGCAGGTAAAAGATTGCATGGGCAAAATAAAGTCTGTTCTTGTTCTAGCATTATGAATTTAGGTGTACATGTGCAATGTGTTGTGATATGGGATTCTTCTGAAAGGGTAGCATTATGCAGCAGCAAAGACTTTCTATACTCTTCTACACTTAGTTTATGACTGCATTGTACTCTTTTAGTACTTTACAGAGGATACTGAAAGCAATATTGAAATATCGAAGCTTGATAAGATGCATTTTCATGTCATAAAATTTTCATGTCAAAAAACAGAGGTAATAGATAACATTTAAGTAGAAAGCACTTAGCATAAATGACGGTTTATTGTTGTTTTTTTTGTCAGATAGGTAGTTTAA
The DNA here is from genome assembly GCA_013399115.1 of Anseranas semipalmata. NCBI lineage: Eukaryota > Metazoa > Chordata > Aves > Anseriformes > Anseranatidae > Anseranas > Anseranas semipalmata. The sequence goes on from VXAA01000465.1 coordinate 710,790, forward strand.
TGTATAATTTATGACACTTTTTTCAAGCCAGTTTTACTGCACAGTCTTGATTTTTCAACTGTGATATGAAACTTGTCTGAATTCTGCTTCTGCTTTATGATCACAGTTTCTCTTCTGAAACGTAACATACGCTTAAAAAGTCCAAATGTTTCACCAATTTCTGTCCTGTGTAATATGGTGGAACAATTCTGGTACTCCTACTTTTAACCAGCCTCGCCTTTGTCCCAAAGGGACAATTCCTAAAGGGAATGGATGATCAACAGTTAAAACTGAAACCATCCCTCATCTGGCAATAAATGTCACAAGTGGTGTATTATATGTTTGTGTATAGGCATTCTGTGATACTGTGATTGTTATGATGACAACTTAGTTACATCACAACCAGCGTTTGCAATAGTACCCACACTACTCAAACTACCACTTATGTCAACATGGTTCATCATCTGATTGAATGATTTTTACAATTGTAAAGCACTGAGTTTGCTGGGCCCAAACTACAGTACTCTTAATCATCTAGCTGTGTAACCTGTACATTCAATAGTTGTGTTGATTTATGAAAAGGATGTTTTATTCAGAAAAAGCAAAGTGACAAATCCTGCTTTATTGTTTAGCTTTGTTACACTTGCACCAAAAGGACTCTCTTTTGTCTGAGAACACGGTAGTGTTTACTTACTGTAAGCACAAGATATGTTCTGTATGGGTTTGTTCTCCATGAGAACTTTTTTCTCTGCTTTCTCCCTGCATCAGTTAACAAGGGTGTTTTTCAGCACTCTGCAGCAGGGTTTGGCAGAGTTGGGCGGTTGTGCTGGATTGAGATGCAGCACAGCAGGCTAACCTAAGGAAACCATTAATGCAAGCCATGGTGTGGTGGGATTCAAGATTAAAAGTTACTTTAATTTTCTAATCACTGGGAGGGCTACTTACAAAAGGTCTTTTTCCTGTGGCAAGTGGTATCTCCAGGAACTGTAAATAACAAGAATGTGTTTGATCTGACTGAGAGCTGAACTTTTGCCTTCCTAATGCAGCATGGGAAGCATATTAATATGCTGAAGATTGTGATTGTGATTCCCTTAGCATGTGTATTTGCAGCTGGTGCTTAACACAGTGCAACAGTGTGCTGTGCAGGGATGACTGGTTGGAGACTGCCTGCCTGGCAAGATACCTTGTCTGTGATATGTCTTAATCTAGTCATTTTGCCTACAAAGTGAAAAGAAAATTTACTTTGAGGAGCTCAAAATAAAATCCTCAAATCTTTTCTATTCTTTGACTCTAATGCAATCATTACATTTACACTTTATGTTCGCAAGTCCTTCTTTAAAAGGACTCAATAATTCTTTTTGCGCTTCAGACCTATCAAATCCAGAATATGATTTGTGTAATCTACTGAAGTTCTTTCTGTTTGTTTTAAAATCCTCATCCTTTCTCAGTTGACCTGGTTAAAATATGTAATAACTCACATTTTGTGGTTAAGCAGGACAGCATTATAATAATATCAAAGTCTATTGAAGTAAAAGGCTATGCTTTTTGTTACTTAAAGGTCACCAAAGTCTTCTCAGTGACATCTCTGTTGCTGTAATGTGTTTTCAATCTTTAGATTTTCATAAGAACAAATACTGGCACATTATGTATTGAAATTTATTGTGTATATTGGGGAAAGAGTATTAGAAAATAATTCAGGTTTAACATCTTTATAATGCACTAACTTGCTATCACAGCTTTCCACAACTTAGCTGCTTTTTCCCCTTCAGCAATGATTATACTATTCCTTTTTCTTTTTTTTCCAGACAAAATGGTAGTAACTTCAGGCAATTATGCTAAAATAACTTGTCAGATACTCGTTAGTTTATTTTTAATATCTTAAGGTATTAAATGCTTGAAAAGGCAACAGTCTAAGGAGCTGAATCCATTTATTCGTAGGACGGCTTCAGAAGAAATAGTAGCTGAGCAGAGTTCCTGTATTGCCCAGCACCGTACAGCTCAGGCCTGTCTGAGCCCTGAGGGCTGTAGTTGGCTGTAATGGCAGCCCTGTCCAGCTCCCCCGGGGCCTCCTCTGCCTGGCCCATGGCCCAGGACTCCATTTCAGCCCACCTGGGGGTGTCCAGGACAGCTCCACCACTGCATCAGGGTCATCCTTCAGTACCCCACAGTCCTGCCCTGCACAGCCACGGGCCCTGCCGAGCCAGGCCCACCCACGGGCCTTGGCCTGGCCCCGTGCCCTGCTCCTGGCTGCAGGTGTCGGGTGGGCCCTGGCTGCCAGCCCCTGGAAGCGCAGGGAACTGCCCCGTTCAGTTCACCACTGGTGCCAGGCAGTACCATAACGTCCCGAGCTGCACCTGATCAAGGCTGTAAAAGGACCAAGTGTTATCTGGGTACCTGTCCAGTGCCCTGATGTGACTTTGCTGTGAGAAGCTTTAAATATTTTTCACAGACTTGGCCTGGAATCTCCATCTTTGTGTTCAGCCTGAAAATGCCTCACGCATCTGAGCCCCTGAGCTTGGGACTGCCTCAGCCAGTCAGTGAGAGGGAGAAGGTGGTGTCTGTCTGTGGTTCCCTGGAGGAAATTCATCCTCCTTCCTCATGGGAGTTCCAGCCTCCTCATGAGGGAGGGACGAGAGAACGGAAGGAAAGCTGCTTGGGGTGAAGCTCTGGTAGCTGATTGTCTGCTCTGAGGGGTCTATTAGAAACTGTAGATTTTTCTTGGCTCATGCTCCATGTTACTGTCAGAACAGGTGAAACACTGGGAAGTTCAGGGTTTCTCTCTCAAACCAGCTGAAGGTACTGTTTCCAGGACCCCTGCAACAGAGACTCCTGTGGCTGTCCACACAACATCTGACCATCCTGCTTGAGAGGTTTGATTCCTCAAGTAAGTGTTACCCTGTGTCAAGGGCTTGATAATTTATTTTTAAAATTTGTTAACAAAAGCTCTGTCCAGAGGCATTTGTTCACAATATGATATATGCACATATAAAGACATCAGCTCACCATGAAACTGCAACTCCAGTTAGGACATGTTGGGGGAAAAAGCTAAGGGCTTCCATCTACAGCTGTGCAGTACTTTGGAGAAGCTGTCTTAATACCTTGGTCTTTGTCCCATGTAAAGGAAAATAGGACGAGCCGTGTTTTGTTCAATGAGAAGTTCTTGTGAAGTGCATCTCCTCCCACCCTCCATGTTATGACTGAAAGGTTTGTTTCATGCTAAAGAGGAAAGGATACCTTTTGCTGAGGTATCCTTTGTAGCCTTAAAAGCATCCTACCTGATCCACAGCATATTGCTTGCTTCCTTTTTTATTATTATTATTTTTTTGTCTCCAGGATTGCTTTGATTAGGACAGTACCTTATTATTATCAACAGCCTTTGAAAATGTGCATTTCAGGTAATTTTCACAGATCACATTGACATTATTCTAGCACATACTGCACTGCACTTCCACAAGTGATGTACTGCCATAAGTAATGAATATGATACCTTACCAATTCTATGATCCAATTCAATGACCAATATGATCTTACCAATTCTAAATGAATAAATATTCCAAGGTTTGAAATTCTCTTTAAATAATAAATGTGTGACGGTTGGTCTGCTGATTTAAAGAAAAGATATGTTTCATCCCACCTTATCTCTTAACAGATAACTGACCATTACACCTCCTTATTCTCTTTCATGGTTATTAACAGCTTGGACATACTTCTTGTAATATCTCTATAAATAATTCTAGGCTCACACGTTTGTTTCTTTTATAAATTAAGCTATCCAAAAGTGATAGCTCATTTCTCTATAACTAGAATCTGTCCCCTCTACGGGCAATTTATCTTTGTAGCAACTAACCTTTAGGCATTATTTCTTTCAGAAACTTGTATTAATCATCTTTGCCAGTTTCAGTCTTTCTCTTAACACAATCTTCTGCTGTAGTCAGAACACCCACCAAGCCTTCCAAATATTTATACTACTGGTTTTGAAGGAGGAAAGGTTATCTGACAAATTGTGTTTTATTAAAGCTTGATTGTGTAAACATCAGTTGTCAATGATTGCACACTGAAAACTCAGATCAGACTTTTCTTGTAGAATTGGGGATGGCTGTTGCGTAAAGTCAATCTATATGAAAGATGTAGATATACATAATCACTGTGAACTGGCCTCTGGGAGAGACAGGTGCAATAAATGAATTTGAAGCAAGATAGCAAAAAGTACACCTATTGTTTTTGAGTTTTCCCTGCAATGGCTAGAAGGGAAGAAGTTAGCTTGGCAAGAATGTCTTTCCAAGCCTCCATTATGCCAGCTGCTAAGCCTCAGTGCCAATGATTAGGGTATACGAAACCTAACTTTCAGAAACATTCCCTTCCATTCTTATCTACTGTTCAAAGTATACCTGTGGTTCTTTGGTTAACCGTGAGAAGTAGGGACTTTATGACGGCAGATTGATGTACCTGCAACCTTCTACCTTGCCAAAGTTATAAAGGCAACAAGGTAGGCAGAGATGAGAAACTTGTGGTGAGGGTGTGATTATACAGACTGTAAAGCTGACTTTCTGGGTGAGGAGGCATACCACACCCCTGTAAGATATATGTTTAGGGCTCCTTTTACATCCAACAGTTAAGATGTGCTTTAGAGAATTTAGTGCTGTTCTTGTAGCTGTAACTCACACGGATGGAACATTTGCAGTTCATGTGCTCATTGGAAGTCCTTTACAGAGTATTTTAAACATTATTGAGCTAGGTGCTGCTGGCAGTGGCATTATTTCTTTTATATTGATTAAGAAATTTAATCAAAAGGATTTCTCATGGCTTCAGTCTAAATGATTCACACAATGCACCTTTAACATGCTGTGTCAATAAATGGTCATTCTATTGTGTTAGAGCTATAAAAGAATATTTTTGTTTTCATTGCTATGTGCATTGTTGTGAAGAAAACACCTTGTGAAAATTCACACAAGTGAAAGTATTATTTTATTTTATTAAATTTTATTCTCCTGATATTGGTGATTGATGAATGGCAAAGAAGAACGGAAAAATAAGTAAAAATGGAGCTCTGAGATTTTAAGATGACCTGAACTTAATGCTCCCACTCCAGTCCATCATCAGCTGTGCCTAACCAAAAATTTATCAGTAGTGGCTGAGTCTATCCTTGAAAACCTTCAGTGTAAGAAATTGTACAACCTTTCTAAATGATATATTACATTATTTACCTCTCTGTACTTTAAGAAGGCTTTTCGTAATGTACCTTTCCTCTTGCACCTTTCTTGCTGCAATTTAAACCTCATCGCTATTTTTCTTATCAGTGGTAGAGATCTCATTATCCCCTTCTATTTTGTTGAAGGAATATTTGAAGACTGTTAGCCTGTGTCCCTTCGTTCTTCTCTCTTCTAGACTAAAATGATGATACCTAGTCATACTTCATCTGCTTTCCTCCTGTATTGTAGAAAATTTGTTGCATGATTACACAAGCTTCCAGCAGATCCTCCTGTGTCTCACAGTGATTTGTATACCTCATCAATATCATCAGTTGATCGATGTTAGGCTTATTGTATAGTCCCCATTTATTTTATTGTTTTTTCTTCTACTGTTTTTTTTTTCCGTGCTGACTTTTCAGCTGTATGAAGAGCAACTTCTTTAGTCTTCTATTTATGGCATGAACTGTTTTCTCATTTGATTTTAGTCATTGCTGCATATTCTGGATTGTTTCATCTAATGATAGAAACTGTTCTCCTAAAACGACTGTTGTAAAATGACATCTTAGGCTTCATAGTCTGGGTTTGAATATTTTAATTCTGTCATGGCTAAAACTGTATGATACTGCAGTTTGTACTCCTTCCTTCAGCTGGAAGATACTCAATATATGAATGCCACAGTGGCCCATATTAAAATGACCTTGAATTCTTCATTGTATTCACTTTGTCTCCTAATCCTCCCATTAAATTTTTCTCATGTGTCTAATTTTCTTATGCTTTTCCAAAATATTATTTTCCTTTAGAAATTTTTTCCATGATCATTTCATTCATGGGTGATTTTACATATGTTCCCTGAAACCGTTAGATATGTTAGCTGTAGTTTGTTCTTTATAACTGTTTTACTATAATGTTCTGACAGTGATTCACTTGGACATGTAGATTATTTCAGTTTTGCAATCAGAACATAAGCATTTCTGTAGGAGTCCAAATGCAAGTGAGGAGGCATTCCTGTTGGCTGATGATAGAATAGACTACGGATCAGCATCTGAGAATAGCTCTTCATTTTTCTTTTGTCATGCTAATCATTATGGTTTCTGACTCCCTAGAAAATGAAATATAGAAAATGCTACTGCTTTGAAATGAATCCACTCTGAATTAGTATTGTATTGCTGTGTCTGTTTAAACAGACAGAACATTATTTGTATACTGGTTTGGGAGAAGGTGAAAGCGCTGTTTTTGTCTGATTATTTTTCCTCTGTCCCTAATAGAATAGTAATTTCGGAAGAGATATTGGTATACTTTGCCCAATTTGCAGATCCAGACATTACCTCCTGTCTTCATGCTTTGAAAGGTTAATGACAAAAAAGTGCATCTTGTGTTAATTTAAGGTATTTAGTCTTCTGTCTCTTAGGTGGATATATTCGGGCACTTTAACTAACTTCTTGTTAACTCTAGACTTGCATGTTGTTCTGTGTAGAGGCTTTAAACTAGATATGCCTGTACTAAAACTATGCTAGCTGGCATGTTTTAGCAGTAAATAGATTCCAACTTTATGTTTTATGCATCACATATATAATTTTGCTTATGATTCAAAATGCACAAACATGTTTCCAGGGTTTCATGTGCTGTAAATAAATGTAAAACAAGCTCCTTGCACAAAAGTGATACAAAATAATCAGCACCAGTAAGTCTAAGAAGCTAAATGGTACTTGGAAGACTGTAATTAATATTAATTGTTTGCTTGCTAGAACAAGTGATTAAACCACTCCGCCTCTTTTGCTTGTAATGCAAATCCAGCTGAATGGAAATAGGGTATGATAAACACACTACTGTAAATCTGCTTTTAAGTTTAAACATCCTATGTAGCAGGAAAGGCAGAACTTGAGAGAGTGTGCAATGGTTAAAGAATTTCAGCAGCTTTTTAAAACCTGTCAGTGGTCTGTTTCCACTGATTGTAGGAAAGGAAAAGAGATTATGTATTTTTTTCCTTTTTCTTTTTTCTTTTTATGAATAGCTCAGACAAGTAGAAAATAGACCTCCCCTGTTCTTTTTGCCAGCAATTTTTTTCCCTCATACTTGGAAAATCGACTCACAAAGCTCCTGGTAAATATGACTGGACACTGGCTGCTGGGAACTATGTGTTCCCCACTTTCAGTGTCTCCTTAAAAAACTATTCCTCAGTTTGTGCTGTAAAAGCTATTTCCCTCAAGTGCCTGTATTTAACTTACTTTTCTCCTCCCTACCTAGCAAGCTCCATTCTTCTTCCATTAGTGCCAGAAGAAAGTCAGGTCTCACTCTGGGTTCTGCCTACTGAGGATTTTGTTGTCCGAATATTCAGATTGCTGTGGAATTAGCTCAAATTCAGAATCTTTTGAGTCAACTGCTCTGCTTGCATGTTTGAAGTCAAGGCTGCTATTTCAGTCGGGGCCTTTTTAGATCGAGGCTTTTGTAAAATCCTTTTCCTTCTTCTGTTCTGGAGTTTCCTTCTTAGACAGCTGATTTCCTCCTGCCTATAAATTCAGAATCATCTGAGACAAAGACGAGATCACTTTACCCATGGCAAACCTCATTGAAAGCCTGGTTGAAGAGAACAAACTTCTGTGGTGATTTTTTTTCTCTAATTGTAAGAATGACAGAAAAATAAAGTACATTTAAGTTGAATTCAAGTTGATTTTTAAATAATATCAAATTTCTCATTAGATGTACATAGTGACTAATAAGGTTTAATTATTTTTGATGAAAGCTAAATATGTTAAGCAATTGTAGAGAATGATAACTATGCATACACTGTCAATTTTTAGGTGTCAGCATTGCAATAAAATAAAAAAGATTAATGCAGTTTATTTTTCTTCTGAGGTAGCTGAGAAACTGTGTTCTGTGCTTGAAGCTCTTAATATTCTTGACAGCTTTTTGGATTTGTTTATTTCAGTTACATCCTTAAATTTTAATCTTTGGTTTAGGTCTTTAGAACTTCTGCTGGCAATTGCAGAGGATTACGAAAACCTTAGCTTTCTACATGTGACAATAAAATATATGTCAATGAAATACAAAGTCAGTACTTCTGACGTGGTCAATCTAACTGATACTTTAACTAGCTTAAGAGGAAAACTTTCCAGTACAGCAGAGAACCGAGAAGATAGTAAATTGCCTGTGTCTTTGAACTATCCATTTTATTCAAAAACTACCACTTTATAAGTAAGGTCTGGAATTATCACAAGAAGTCAGCATTGGCTTAACTCTTCTTTATTTTTTTCAGCCAGTATTAACAAATTTAAGAATGTTTCTGTCTCTTCCATGCTGTTTCCAGAAGCTTAGCAGAATCAATTTACTCTTCTGGAAGGTTAGGTTTACATAGTCTCTGGTAATGATGGTTTTTCAGACTATTTTGACCCAAAGGGACATTTGTTCAACACTATTGTCTGTGGGCTAACATAAAGGAGACAAAGCAAAATTTCTGTTCCAGCCAGCTCTGCTGGTGCACTCTCAAGTCTGTAGCAAAATTAATAGTTTTAATTTTGAGTACACAGGAGATGGGCTTTTGAATAGAAAATTTCAACTCTAAAAAGCTAATTTTCTACTTTATTTTTATTGTTGTCATTTCAAGAGGCACTGGATACGACTTTAGTTGATTTGGACCCCAACTTGAAATATGACAGTTGTGGAGCAGATTGTTGAAGGTGTGCATTGACCCTTCGCCTAAGCTTTATACATATAACGCTGAAATGGGCCGATTCTCATTGCCACCCATCCCGGTTGATGGGCGGTACTTTGTTTTTCCTTCTATGCCTTTGTTTACAATTAATTGTTTCTTGTTTTAATACAAGTGGGTGAGCTGAAGCTCTCAGGAGTAAGGGCACTATTATTACTTCTCTGGGGGAGCCGCTAAGCGTGCAAAGAAGTGTGCAGGTTCCAGGGCCAAGAAGGGCTGGCAATGAAGAAGAGTGCCACAGAGAGCAGCTGGAGCCTGCCCACCCAAGAATCAGAGCCCTTGTTCGGAGAGGAGCAGGGAGATGACCGCCAGGTGTCAGACATTACGTCTCAGTGGGGACTGTACAAAATTTGCTGTAACTCAAAGTACCATTGTGTGTTTAAAACTAAATCTGGAAAGAAAAACTTTCCTGCAACGCCAAAGGCATGGGGAAAATTGTTTTATAAAACATTTTTTTAATTTGTTTTTTTCTTTTTCCTAGTGCCTTTCAATCTTTTTTGAACCTTTTCTATTTAAAAAAAATGTTTTGCTTGTTTGCAGTTTAACAATTATTTATAGGTATTCAGGCATCTTTCTGCTGGTCACTAGGAGAAAGCCTAGTCAAATCTACCTCAGACTGGCTCATTGGGGGATCCATCATAACGTACCTATTTGTGCAGTCATTCTAGGTATTCCAGGCAAATACATTGTCTGATTGTAATTTCCTTTTCTGGGCTGTAGGGTTGCTTTAAAAAAAATGCATGTAAGGTTAGAGAATATGAAAATGAGTAACAGTTTGTATGTTGTCTTAAAGGCTAGGGGGGTTCCATATGAAGCATTTTCTGTATGGTGGTTGGACGTTGTGGTTTGCCTTGTGCCAAGGGTTTTTTTGTTTGTTTGTTTTTGCTTTGTTTGGTTTTGGGGTGCAGAGAGGGCTGAACCTTGTGGTATATCCATATTGTCAGGGTTAACTGATTGATTTTCCTGATGCAATACAAATTAAAATATTTAGAAATGAAAGAAAAAGAAAACAATAAGCAGGAAGAGCCTGGCTGTTATGAGTAAATGTAGAGCTGTGGTGCCAGCTCTGTCTTTTGAACAACATTGTCAGACCAACTTCTGGGAAAAGAATATATATATAAATATATTTTTAACAGTGAAGCCTCAGGTGTTGGGAATTTTCAGTGTCCTACAATAACCCTTTCCATTTTGAAACAGAATAAAAACAGCCTATAAAATAATAACCTGACAATCACTGATGAGATTTGTGATTTGTTTCCTGCTTTTTATTTCACTCCTGCAAGTTGTGTGCCACGGGGCTGGTTGGCATACACTTTTCTGAAGAGGCTGAACAATGCAAGGACAGACCTGTGTATTCCTCTCCCTTCACCTTTTAGGTCTTTCCTGTTTATTATTCTACACACACATTTCAAAACTGGGTGAGAACCTCTGCTTAGCTGCCTAGGAAGGCACTGAGTTGGATTTTGTTTGCCTTCATGCTCAGTCCTTACTTAAACTCCTTGTCTTGGCTGAAAGCGTTGGAACAGCTGTGCCACATGCCCTTATTCCTGAAAAGGGGCGGCCAGACGGTCTGCGGAGAAGTGAGAAGATTCCCTGGCACTTGTCTGGGCTTTTCTAGTCCTAGCAATAAAAATTAACATAATTAATTTTGTTGCTTGATGTTGTGTGGTTTTAGCCATGTTTTAGCAGTCTGCTCTGTTTGTAGTGTCAAGGTGTTTCAGAAACAGAGGAGGTGGTGGTTCAAAGGCAGCTAGGTGTTTTAACCCCCAGTGAAAAGACGGTCGACAGCAAAGGCAGGGACGGAATCCTTGCTCTAGTTACCTGGGTTCCAGAGGGGTTTTGCATCCAAACCAGTTGCTGGTTTAAATATGTTGACAGATTAGGAATGCATTATAAATTTATACTTTTAAGGTAGGAAGAATGCGCAATACTACCAACTTGGAATAATGTGTGTTCTTGTTTTTTTTTGTTTGTTTGTTTTGTTTGTTTGTTTGTTTTGTTTTTGGCTTTGGTTTGTTTTGTATGTTTGTTTTTTCCTCCTGGGAATCTACCTGGAATACAGATCTTCCAACAGCAGATGGAAAATCAGTGATGATTGAATTCTAATTAAGAATCTAGCTGCCTCACTACTGAATGTAAAGATGCAAGTTCTGCACACATTTTATAATAGTTGTTCTTTCAACTTCCATATTTCCTTCACATCACCGAGTTCCCTAATTTGAAAGAAGTGACATTTCTAACAAAATCCTTTTGGAAGGCTGATTTCATCTATCATCCAGTCCAAGCTTTTCATATATGCTGATGAAAAATATTGGCCATGATTTCATTTTCGCTTTTTATGTCTAATTTCCTAAGCAATACCCTATACCATCTGGCAAAAGAAATTCTCCAGCATATTTGAGGCTTTTTCAATTATTTCTGGTCTCATTAGCACTTAAGTTAACCAATACAATTCATTTTTTTTCCATTAATATTCAAGGGTATTTATTTATTAGTTATGAGAGTTTTCAACTTCAAATCTTTGTCAAAGATACCAAACCTGGTTGTTAATACGGCATGTCTGCTATGTTAGAGTTCTGTGGGTTTTTTTGTTTGTTTGATTGATTGATGTCAGCTTTCTTATTGGCTGGTAGATGGGATGCTTCCTATGTTTTGAGAGTACTTCCCATTTTAAAAACATCCTATTGTCCCCAAAACAAAACTTTCTTTGTCTTGACATTTTTCTGTACTAGTGGTAAGCTGCAGCTTTTTTTGCGCTCAACAGCTTTGTAGAGGGCTTCCTGTGTTTTTTTGTGGGCTTGTGTGCGTGTTTTGTCATCTGTTTTTCCTGTTTGTTTTTATCTCTATTTGTCTGCTTGACTGTGCATGCAGCCATCCCAGTTTCTATTAGCCTGATTTTCCTGAAGAGCTTTCTAGGAAATACATTGTCAAATATATCCTTCCCTCTGATTATCCCTAAGAGATTCCTTTTTTGTTCATTCCATTTGTGTTGGTCTTCCTCCTTTTATTTTTGCTTATTTGGGGCTGTATTGAAAGTATTGAAATTGTAGTTTTGTAATCCTATTCCTGGCTTTGAACATAAGCATCGGAGGTATTTATTACTGGTGATAGTATTAAAAACTCCAGAGACAAAAGAATAATGCTTTTCCTTTGCAGTGTAGAATGATAGACAGTAGATGTACATCACAACCTTTTTACCCCAGAGGATTTAATCTGTTGTTAGGAGTGTTTATGAACTTTGCTTAGTGAACAAAATGTGTTTGTTGGATGTAGTTTAACTTCACTCTGAACTGCTTTTTGGATGTTATGATTAAGCAGAGATGTTATCAAACGATAGGAATGGAAGGGCTAGAAGAAATAGAGATTGGACTAGTTTTTTGTATTGTTTTATATATATATTTAGTTTTTTAATATTTTTATGCATGTATTTTTAACTGCTACAGTTGGGGTGTAACATCTGAAGTAAGGGTGCATAGCCCTGCTTACATAAATATTTCAGAATCCTTGCTGTTGGCACATAAAAGAAGGAATCATACTCTCATAAAGGCATCTTCTATGTTGTATGGACACAGCTGCACTCACAGAAAGGGTTTCTATTATTTCATCAACTTTGAGTAAGAGAACAAAATTCCAAATAGAATTGTTATTATTTTTTTTAATGAGAGGTTGATCCTATTAAAAACCTCATATGAAGTAGCATGTGGCTGCTTACATAGGTCTCTGCAATTGTAAAGCAAAGAGAAGAGAAAAACAGTCTGGAAGGTGACACATTAGTTGCAGAGTATTTGCAACAATTTTTTTTCTATTTTGTTATTTTTTATTTTTTTATCAACATTTACATGAATTGGAATCTCAGTTCATGTAAACAAAAATATAAAGTCACTACTTTGTTTTCAGTTTTTACAAATATTGTATGTTTGATATCATACATCCTTTTCCTCTCAAACCTTCTTGGGAATGAAGTTAAGTCTGTTTTTTATAGCATGTCAGTAAATTTTTAGAGAACATTTAAATTTTAAGAGGACTCCCTTTAAAGAATCTCGCTGTTTTCACTATTTGTATCAACCCTATTTGGCAGTTACTGGGCAATATGAACACTTGAATTCTGGCTTGAGAGAATTCTTCCCTGGGAATTTTTATTTGGTATAATATGCTTATGACATTTGGACAAGAATAACATAAATAGAGTTTAATTTACGTATCCAGACTTGAGACAGACTGGATTTGATATGTTCATTTATTTTATTATTTAGTTGTATTCTCTTCTGGTTTTTGCCAAGGCCTAAGATTAACTGACCATCTGTCTATTTTACTACGAAGCAGTATCTGCTTCTCATTATTGGCAGTTAATTTTCTGGCAGAAATTCAGAGAATGTGTTCTCGTGTTCTGATTTATTCAGTGACATTCACAGAATCTAGCAAATCCAATCAGAGAATTAAAGGATACTTAGCAGAAGAAAAGTGTCATGAAAAATATTCACATTTGCCACTATTTAAAAATATGGCAGTGGTATGCTTCCATGTCAAACCACTTGGCCAGATTTATTCTGAGTAGCTCAAATTTTGTTAGATATTTCCAGCAGAAAGATAGAGCATCACTGGGCACAAGACTGGAATATTTATGCCTGTGAATGATCTTGTGTCCAGGCAGTACACTAATAACACGAGGAGATTCTATTCCCACGTGGGAAGTACTGTAGACTTGCATCCATTTTTACATTAAGTCATAAATATGTCATAAAATGTCCGAAACGTGTGCTCAGAAGCCAAAGGGTAACAAGATAATCAGTTGTTCTCCATTCAGTTTCCCTAAACTGGTAAGTTATTTAAATTCTTCTGTTTCTCAGCAAGGTTTTGGGAATATTTATTGGTGGAAAAACACATCCATTCCAACAGAATCCCACATTTGAATTTTACTACTGTTGTAGCTTGAGACAACTTTTTAAAATCTTCCTTCTGATTTTTCTAGTTTCATTTGTTGGCGTATTTAGCTGGGCTGCACATGTCCTTACCAGGGCAATTTCCATACAAATTCTTCCAGTTAAAATTGTGGTCTTATGTTCAACAGCGTTCTTCACAAAGCTATTACCAATAATTGGTCCTTGATCCTTCTTTTGTCCTTTATGTGTTGGTGCTCCCGCTTTCTTGCCATCAGTTTGAAGTTTCAAGTGAACTCAGAGCTAGGGTGTAACAACTCCCCTTCGTCCTGCTTGACACAGGTATTTCTGCAATGCATAATTCTCCTTCGGGGAGAATGGGTAAGGGTTGCCTCTGCTCTTCCTTTAAGTCACCATTTAACCGTGATGTCGAACTGTAGTAATTGGTGCTGCCTATTTCTAACGGAACAGCATCTCCAGAGCGTTTGGAAGTATGTTGTGCTGCAGATTATGGTGTGTATTTAAGAATACCTGAGCTAACTTTAATAACACAGAGACTAGAAGCATCTATGTAGCTTCACTTAACATCATTTTCACTTGGGTAAACTATTATTTTCTGAACAAGACATTATAATTTCTGGTGATAATTGAGTTGTTCATTCTCCTAATGTACAGGGATATTCTTTCAAGTTTTCCTTGTGTGTTCTGTTCTGTGTTAGCACTCTTCTCTGGGGTGTAAACCTAATATCCAAAGCTGTCATGGTTTGACAACTTTCTGTAAACTCATGCTAGGCTCATGCTGAGCTTGGGTAGAAACTTTGGATTTACAGAACAGCACATGGATCCTAATACTGCAAGTTTGGCGGAAAAAAAATCCTCTTGCAACAAGTAGGGCAACTACTGTGCATTGGCAGAGAGTCATTATGTGGTAGATTTGTGCTTTCCTTATTTTCATATTAGTCTTTTATTGTTTTCCTGTACATAGATGGGAATCAGAAACACTTTGAGTACATTTTCTCTAGAGTTTGGACAATTCCCTGAGCCTTTCTATACATACTGCAGAAGAACGCTATATGAGATATGCAGAACCACGCAGAGGTACCTGGGTTACATTTTGGATGCATCTCTGCATGTGCTGTGTTAGACATAAGGGCTTGCTTTAGGTTCTCTACTGTATTTCTCTGTTGTATGCATAGTCCAGTGTCTTGGTTTGTCTGAAGGTTATTATGAGGCATCTTAGATTTGTCAAGGATTATTCTTCCTAGTTATACATAGAGCTCATTTTATATAGCTGATTGGCATCATCAAAGATTGGTTGCTGAATTAAAGTTGAATCCAAACTTGGTTATGTAATTAAGTGTACAAATAAGAAATCAAAGCATATAATCAGAAAAGCAAATATAATCTGGAAATTAAATAAAAAGATTTATATGCCCCTGATAGAAAAACACTGCTCTGTTTCCATTTAGAAAGCTGCTTTAAATCCAAGAGAAGATAATTTTATAATCAGGAAATATTAACATATACAAGAAATGGTATTTTAATATTTATCATAGTTTAGTTTTTCTTAGCTGTCTTATTGCCTCACTGAAAGAAAATAGTGTTATGTGTCTGTAGAACAACAATCAGCTTGGTTCTTAGCCTTTTCCGGTTAAAGCATGGTAGAATTAGAAAGATTGCATGAGAGAGAGAGAGAGAAAGAGCAAAAAGATGTTGGAAAGTCACAAATTAGTGAATGGTTTAGGAGCAAAGGCTTCCTGTTTTTGTTTGTTTGTTTAATCCAAATCTACAATATCAACAGTATGCTGATTGGTAGTTATTTACATCTGATGGCAGGAGATATTTATTTCTAGAGTGTATCAAAAATCAGTAATCAAAATAAATTCTTTAGTGATGTTCACAATAAAAAAGGAGGTAGGTGTGCAGGTGAATAATCCCATTTTTGATGTAACTTCTAATTTTGTTCCAGAAGAAGGGCAGACACCTCTGCACTCAGAAGTATACATTTGTGTTTCTAGTAACGCAGCTGACATCCTCATATCAATAAATACTTCTTTGTACAAAAGGATGTTTTACAAGAAAATTGTAACCCATTGTAAATGCTGAAAAGTGGAGTTGGCAGAAAATGTAGCTTGAGACATGTTGTGTGTTAGACTGTTTTACAAAATGGTAAGGAACAATTTATTGATAATCTCTTTGAAGACTAATTTTTAATTTGAATTCAAATTATTTTGATTTGAATGGATATTTGCTATGTGCAAATTTTAGGTTAAAATTTTTGTATATTCAAGAAAAGTTGCAAAATCAACAACTAATAAATTTTCAGATATATTTAGTTCTTTCAAATTATTCTGAAGGAAATTCTTATGTAATGAGTAAGGCAAAAAAGTCTGAGGCTAGGAAGCAAAAACATGTCTACTTGATTTATGTAATTAATCAAGTACTAATTTAGACCTACACCTAACAATTTTTTTTTTAACATGGAGTGACATTGAGAGGGCTCATGTGCGTGCAGTGTTTGAAGTTTGATGCACAATTCAATGAATCAAATGAAGGAACACCAAAGCAATTTTTCCTCCCTCCCTCCAGTATCAAGTTGAACTGTTCAGAGGTGTTGCAAAAGGATAAGAAATATTTTTTTTCTCTGATATTATAATAATGCTTTGCAGGTGTCCTTAGACTCTAATGATCCCAGACTTTCACATATGCTACACACTGTGAACAGTCCCTTTGAAGTTAATTGAGTTTCACCAATTTACTCCAGCAGAGAGTGAAACCCTGTTTACTGGATTTTAAATTCAATAGGAACACATTAAAATATAAAATTGTACTTCTGGTAGCTCTATTATGCATGTTGTAGGCTTTCTCAATTAAGACACATCAAATCAGATGTGTTTAAAGATAAAATCACCCTCTGTGGCATTGGGTGTGGAAACGGATTAAAAACTAATTAAATGTAGGTCTCTGGAGACCTAAATTGCTTTCCCCTCCCCCTAAAATTAGATATATGTCTAAATAAGAAGGTTAGTGATAACCTCAGGGTTGTTTTTTATTTACTCTGAGTTTGCCCAGCATTTGCTAACCTGTTTCACCATACAAAATGTTACTTTCTTTTTGGCTTCTGAGAGACTGTGAAATACAACTTAATGTACTCCCAACACTTTTATTGTTGTTAGTGTTAAATAACATGCATTTTTAATAGCTGTTATGACTTCATGTATTCCCAAAACTTTTATTGTTGCTAATGCTAAATAAGCATTTTAGCAACTGTTTCCTAAATAGGGTGAGAACACTGCATAGAATTTTCATAGAAATTATTGTAAACCGAAGCATGACATTATAGCCAGTGTGACACCATCAGTGAGCAAAAGGAAAACATCAGAACTGTCAGAAAAAGGAATTTTGTTTTCCCAGATGCAGCTGTGGATGTCTTCCTGGGGGTGAGCAGAATTTGAACTGATTGAATGACTGCAGAGAAACCATCTTTACTCTGGCAACCAGTTTAAAATTAAATTGGACTAAAATTAAATTTATAATAATGTAGTAGGCCAGATCATATGAGATTTCAAGTCAGTAGGAACTGGACGTTCAGTATTTCCCAGAGCTTAGGCCAAAGTCACCTGAACTCAATTTATGTAACTTCTACCAGTGGAAGATGGCACACATTTATTAGAGATCACCATTGTGTCTATACCTAGAGGATATGAATCTATATAGGCAGAATTAAAAAGACTGAAATATTTTAAAGTGGTGTTAAGAATCTCATGCAATGAAGCATGGTGAATGCTATAAAAGAAAAATCTTACTCAGCTGTGTGTAATGTTCCCATGTGGATACTGACAGCAGGGGAGGTTGGAGAGGGGTACAGACAGAGTGGAGAGCAGCTGTCACGGGGTTCTCCAGAACTGGAGCAGGAGGTAGCTAGTTCCTAGCCTGCATTGAGTTCAGAGCCATCTGATTGCTGTCATGTCTGTGCCCATGAAAAGCAGATAGTGAGTCAAGGAATCACAAGAGTGAAAGTTGTGGTTTTCAGAGTCAGTGTGTGTATTAGAATCATAGAAACACAAGGTTGAAAAGGACCTACAAGATCATTTAGTCCAACTGTCATAAATTAGTTTGACATAAAGTTCAAACTAAAATTCTACTTGGACAGCACCTCACTCCTTTTTCAGCTGGCATAAACAGTTTGCTTACACTTTTAATCAGCACCTGAAGCCTCTCTTTGATCCCTGTAGGTCTGATCAATTTTTACTCCCTTGTGCCATAGGAATGTCAGCACTTCCAATCCCCAATTTAAGATCTTGATAAGAGCACAGTCTAGAAATCCCAGGAAATCCTCAAAGGGGCAGTGTCATTGGAAAGGTTTGCATTTGATTGAAATCCCAGAGGGAGAAAATAAGTCTGTAAGGATGTATTTGTCCCCAGAGTGCAATCACCTTTAGTGACAGCAGTGTTCATGGTGATGATCTTGTTTGGCAATGGAATCCCAGCTCCCTGATAGCTATTTAAATTTCTTTTGGAGCTAATATATTGATATGACAGTTTTATCTAATTTCCCTGTAAAATCTCTCAAAAACTGTTAATTGTTCTGTTACAATGTGTATTCCTATGGCAATACCTTCTTAGCTCTTTGTAGCTCAAATGCTTTACCGTTTAGCTACTTGTAAGACACTTGTAATAGTTCTGATTGAAGTTTGCAAGCCACTGGCATTTTAGTCTGGAGGGAACAGTGACTGCTAGACTAGCACCCTGATACTGATGCTGAGGAGGGCAGGGGGTATTTCTTTATTAAGCTAATGTAGCTTTGGAGCTGGAAATGCAGCAGGGGATCTGCTTTGGAAGGAATGCTCGCTACTGAGAAGCGTCTGCTGGCGTGTCCTTGGCATGCAGTAAGGCAGTAGGAGAATGACTGAATGAGGAGGCTTTCCTGTGAGTTCCTAACTGTCACTTCTGGCAAGTGTATCAGGCAAGCGTCCCCCAAAGCAGCATCTGGAATGAGGAGTGGTGACATCTCCACCTAGATTGCCGGAATGTTTCAGAGTTTTTTCCTTGCTGTCTTTTCTTGTACTTATCCCTCCAAATACTCCAGAAGCTTTGCAAATTCTAGTAGTGCACATAATCCATGATCACTGCCACCAAGAATATATAGAATATATACAAGAATATATACAGAAAATCTTCATCCTAACATAAGAGAGTCCTTTCTGAAAATGTCCTGGATGATCCTAAAGTGCATGGTGCCACACGACTGAAGTCAATGACTAATCAAGTTGTCTTTAATGGGTTAGATTATTGTATATCATGGACTCTTATGTTGCATCAGACCTATCTTCATATTTAAGTGCTTAGTATTCTCAAATTGTTATATTTGCACATCCATACAACTGTCTATGTATGTTGATGTTGACCTGTGAAGTAACATAATGTTCATACTATGCTTTGGGATATAACGTGGGGTCTTAATATACAAAATAAAGGTAAATCCCTATTCTTCATGTGATTATATGTGATTCCTATTGTTACTATAGCGTGGTTTTTAATCTGTTATGTAATACTTTAAGAGAATCTGTTGAACAGAAACCATAACACCATTAATTTAGCACAACAGCCTCAGGACCAAATGCTAAATAATGTTTAGTAATGGGTTTCACACTAAATTTATTGAGCTCCTTATGTATGCTTTTCACTCTTTTTCAATGCTAATGTTGTTATACATTAGCACTCAGATGTTCTTCCTCATGTTATAATAGCAGTCCGCCTACATAGATTCGAAATAACTTAATCTAATGCTTGTTGAAGACAGTAGAAAGATTTCCTGGGTGTAGTATCAGAACCTCTATAAAAGATTAAAATACTGACCCACCACTTTTCCATATGCCTTTATTCAAGACAAACTATATATTCTTGGACATGAATTATTATTTTACGCATATTCTATCCCCCAACCCAAACAAAAAGGCAAACAGAGAATTGTCCATATGCCTAAAATAAGGGTTTAAACTGGGTGTAAGGAGCACAGAGTGAGGTATTTCAATTGTATTTTAAAAAGTCCAGCAGGCAAGTGGTCATAAATCATCATTCCATAAGGCAGGATGAAAGGCAGTGTAATACAAAGCCTAAACAATGCTGTTGAAAGCAAGATTCAGAGGTCTCGGACTCAAGTTGTTGTTTTTTTTTTTTTTCCTGATTCCCTTGTAGCCAAGCAAAAGGTATTTCTGACCCCACAAGGTAGGTATGCATACCTGCAGAAGTTATGAAGCAAGCGGGTGTTCAAGCTATCACTCTGCAAATAGTTCTGGGGACACATTTGTGCACTATGTTTTTCTCAAGTCTGAGAGATCAGGAAGAACTCATTAAAAATATCTGACAGTTGTTCAGAATGAAAGTGTATAATAAAGCTTTTCTTCATATATGTGCAACCACCACTTAAGATCAGAAAAAAAAAAAAGGCACCACACTTTTGGTGAGCGAGAATTTTCAGTTGGAAGTCCAGTCAATTAATTATTTATTATTTAACTGGATTAAGACCTCGGTAAAACAGTAACAGGAACTCTTCTGTGTTAGATAACCTAGCAAGCCTTCCTCATTACATTTCTACGATATGTTATAGATTGCTTTGTTTTGGTCACCTAAGAATTAGGACTTGCAATTCTTACAGAACTGATTTTTTGAAAACTGTATGTCAAATGTTTGTTTAATATAGATGGCTTTGAGACTTCTCTGTACTGACAGGTTTGACAGTATATAGTGTTGGCATCAAATAGCACTTCTAGAAAGTATTCTTCTATATTAATTTTTAATTGCTCCTGCCTGAATACATGTGTATTGTATTTTCCTATAAGGTAGTGGTTTGTTGTTGCTGATACTTAAATACAAGCCTATTAGATTATTATTTCAGTGCCTGTGACAAGAAACATGAGGTGCAACAAGATTTATATTCATCTGAGTTTTATTTACCTTCTAATGGAAATGTCCTTGTACTATCCTACAGAGGGAGAAAGCTGAAATGGCTCTTTGTGTTCTCTAAGATCAATGCCAAATGCTCATTTAAGGTAGAAGAGACTTCTATATCTATTTTATTGCTATATCATCCCCTTCATTGGTCTACTGTTTTAACAAAGATGAGTTTCTCAACCAGCAAATGTGCACTCTGTAAAGACATTTTCATTTTTCGGGAGTGTACCTCATTAATTGCACTATAAATACAACCAATATGTAAATAAATGTTTGTATATTTGTTCAGAAAAATATCAATTGCCATAGAGATTTTCAATATCTGCTTGATAATCAAGAGGATTTATGTGTTGCTGAACTAGCATTAGGTATGTACATTTGTTCCAACTTTTCTGCTACATTTCAGCTCTGAATTAGTTAATAGATTCACCAAAATTAGGTTACAGATTTACTTCCTGAAGCTAGTTTGTGTCAGTCTGTCCAAAATGGAGACAGTAGTGGGAGGGAGAAAAAGTGCACCTCTTAACATGTTTATCACGGGAATCCTGTTTCATGAATGAGCTACCCAGTACTTAAGCACTGCCTCTAGCTACCTTTTTTCTTCATGTGGCTATCACCAAATTTATAGATGGAAAGAAAGGCTATTGCTTCATCCAGCCCATCATCCCTGACTCTTCACATTTATTCTCTAAAATAGTTTTTATTGCTGCATTTTGTTTGGAACTGAAAGGTCTGTAATGGTCTCATCTACCTCCTCCTCCTCTACTTGCTGCCTGGAGCGATGTGAATAGCAACCCCTTAGACCTCAAAGTCTCTGTCCTGACTTCACCGCAGTGCTTGTGGCACCTGCAAACAGATTTTTCAGCTCTGGTGTAGTAAATTAGACTGCTCTGTGTTAGTAATGGAAACAAAAACTAAAGAGAATGAATTAAGACATACAGCACTGTTGTTATTGCCCAAAGGAAAAACTGTGAGGGTTAGCAGATGCTGCCTCTTCTTTGTGACTGTTTATCAATTTCTGTAAATGTCACCACTTGAAAACTGAGAGATAGCCATAGCCACGAGCAAGACCATTTAGCAGGTTGTGCAGCAAATATAAAGTCCATGCAGACATTTGAATATGACTAACTTTCAGTGTCATTTTTCAGAATAAGAGGAGCCAGTGGCAGTTTAAAAAAAATACAGGATTAGGCTTGGCTCAGTGACCTGAACTCTGGATTTTGCTATCCCAGGTGAAGGTTCAGCTGCTAATGTACAGGGAGCTGTGTTCCTCCTCTCTCTGCTCCAACAAATCTGGCATATGTTCATATGTTCCAATGGGAGGGTTGAAGAATGCCTCCATCCAAAATATAACCTACATCTGTGTGTCCTGTTGCCAGCCAGTAGGCTGGATCCAACCCTGAGAGCCTTCCAGCTGGACTGTTGCCTTTTCTCGAAAACAAGGGGCAACAGCCAAACGGCTGTGAATGGTGAGAGTTGGAGGCTCGACTCCTCAGGGATGGAGGAGGTTCAGCTGGAGGCTCATCCATGCCTAGTCATGCGTGTGGTTTGTTTTTTTGTGGTCACTGCCCCATCAGTGAAGTCTGCAAAGGAGTGTTACGTGGCTGAGACTCAGCTCATGTGGCTGAGGAGGTGCAGAACCCCTCACTGTCGGTAGGGCAGTCTTCTGGGGGGGGGCAGGAATTTGAGTCGTGGTAGATAAAGGAGAGTGGTGACTCAGAAGTGTAGGGACAAAGTGTAAGCGAGTGAATGTTGGAATCTCCCCAAGTTTAACTACAATTACAAAGCGCTGTAAAGAAGTGTGTTTACTTTTTCTCTTTCTACAGCAAGATCAATCAAAAAAGTTTAAGCATTTCTAAATCACATTACTTGCCTCAGGAATCGGAAATAGTAATGGTGTGTCTTTCAACAGTTATTTCAAATTGCTTGTGTATGTGTTAGCTGACGTTGGCATAAGTAAATTGATTCTTCATGGTGTTTCATCTTCTTGGTTGTTTGGAATTCAGCTTAATTCTCAATTTGTCTGCTTTATGCAGGCATGTATATCAGCATGAAACTATTCACACTCATTTTCTCCCTGTCTATGTGATGCACTTCCATATGTGGATTCACATTTAACTAATATACTCAGATAATTTCATGTACCCTGCAGCTGTATTGACTATAGTATCGATTCTGTACTGTCATTTAGAGTTAGGTTTAGTTTTTGTCTGTTCTTATATCCATCAGAGCGAATACAATATGATAAAGATGTACTGTCTGGTTTAGTAGAGAGATTTAACAGAGTGAAACTGCTATGATGTTTACATGACCTAATTAATTTGCTACTGTTGGTTCTGATTTTCTTTCTCCTAACCAGTCCTTGTCTTATGTTTATCTTTAATAACTGCTTTAATAAAATATTTGTTTATGTTATACTGCAACTGAATTTGATATTCACCTGTTAAGAGCTCTATAACAGGAGGAGAGATGTTCTCTTCTCCTTCATCAGTGCTGAGACCTTCTGTGGAAGCAGCAGTGATTCCTACTTTCTAAGAACACATCCACCTGTAGTGGATATAAGCAACTGAAACTGTATCATCACTTTGGTGTATTTCTTTAACTGTGTTATATTCTCTTGGGATTGGAGTCAAGTTTAGATTCACAGTATGCAAACACAGGGTCCCATTATCCTAAAGGGCTTAACACTATCTGATTTCTGAAGTTACTTGTTTCCATAGGCATTAGTGACAACATTTATTTCCAAAATCAGTTGTTTCCCTCTCTTCCTTTTTCTTCCATTTTTCTCTTGAACTGTTGAAAGTTCCACGATACACCAAATGTTGTTTTCACTTTCACACCACTCCTTTATTCTGGGATAGCTCCTGACTTGCTGTTTCGGATATCTGAGATGAAGCTTCAGAGTTAGAATATCAGTCATACTCTGCATTATCAAAGAAAATGGACTATAAGAAAATCTTGACTGCAGAAAAGTATGTAGTGGGAGCAGCTCAGAGCTGAACTAGCAAGATTTGAAACTTCAAAGAATGGAGAAAGCGTAGAGAAGGGTCAGTAGCTGGAACAAGCTTAAATGTTGCATGTCAGAAGTAGAAACAGAAAACTTAGGAAAGTTTTCTCTGAGGCACGTCATAGATTGGAGTAGATATAGAGGAAGAGATTTTTTAGAAAGGATAAAGGACCCGTGGTCGTGTTAGGCCAACAGGAGGAGTAAGGGAGCATCCACAGCACTGGATCTGAACTTCTGTGGGCTGCTTTGCAACTTGCCAGGCTTTAAGGAATGGGTTATCCTTCAGCTTCTGGCTAGAAGGTAGCAGCCAGTGGATGTCTGTTCATACTGCATACGCACAGAGAGGTGGCTAATCTGACATCTGAAACTTGCACCAACAGCCCATAAGTAGGTTTTCCATACATTTAATGTAAATGAACACTGTGACAAAGCAAAGAAATACACCTTGACTGGCTGGAATCAGCAAAACTATTTTATGGCAGTTAAAGTTACAAGATTAACCTCATTTCCTATTTAAAATATTTCGTGCAGCTATATTTTTTGTATTTTGGGAATTACGAGCTATGTGATTAATAGCCATTTTTGTTATTTAACCAAATGTCAAGAAGCAGCTGAAAGTATTTGGGGAAAACATCAAAAGGTTACTCAGGAAAAAAAAAAAGAGAGAAAAAAGAAAAAGAAGCAGGAGGGATATATTGAAGCAAGGTTAGAGAATTTAGGTTCCAAATTCCAAATATTACATGAATACTTGAGTAAGTTTTTGATAAGGATGCTGACCATGTATTTGAGGCTTATGGTATGGATCGCATGTGAATGGTAATAGAAATTTTTCTATCCAAAGTGGGATCAAAATTTATATTATATTCTGTACTGAAATCAGGAGGCTTGGATAATCTCTGATATAAAATAACAGCACACAATCATAAATCCACAAGACATGATTTTAAATCGATCTGTCAATGGCACGTAATGAGTGGAAAAAAGAAGCATGAGCCCAATACAAACCAAAATAGAGTCTCATGAAAATGCTACGATCTCCTTAGTGTGACTTCAGTGCTACAAATAGTTGTATTTTGGTGGATGTGATGGCTAAATCTAAAATAAATGAGAGAAAAAAAGGATACATTTGATCCCAACATAGATTACGTCAGACCAATTCAATGTTGTCTTTAGAAGAGCAATAATAGACTAAAACTGTTTTTCTATATGATAGTAATATGGTAGACCTGATGTAGCCATTTTTGATACTGTACCATATCTGTTGTAGTGTAGTGTATAGGAGAACACTATTTAGTTGAGGTGCTGAATAATATAAGAAGTAAAAGGTGGATAAGGAGCATGGAGAAGAGGGTGTAAAATGTTATTTTGGAAGTAGGAGTCCGTGGGTTGAACAGCAGTTTCTAATATATTGTGGTTTTTTGTTTTTTTTTGAGGCTGGCTCTAGGAGAGGTTGCCAGATTTGATCTTGAGAACAATTTTTCCCCACAACAATCCCAAACTAGTGATTTTTAGGGGTTGCTGCTCAGTTGTACTTTTATTTCAAGCAGGTTTCTCATCCCTTCTTTCCTGGATCAGCTGAAAGAACAAGAATAGGTTCTTTTCCTTAACGAAGTCTGATGATTTTGACATTGTCATACTCAGAAACAACACGAAACAACTCTTTTCACAGAGTGGGTCGCTGTTTGGATAACTCAATATACATAAACCCATTGGTTTAATATGAAATATACTGCATCTTTTTCATGCAAAAATACTAATCAAATCTCTTGTTTATATTCATTATCATATTAATATAAACTAAGCCATTGTACAGACATAAATATTTTGCACTAAGTGTATTATGTAATTTCTGCACCTTCTTATAGCATTTTTCCCTGATAATTATCAACTAAAGACACTTTTTTTTTTTAGCAATTTTTTTAACAATGTCTAGCCTGAAAATTAATGGCAATACTGAAGGATTGGCATCTGATAACGAAAAGTAATTTGCATAAGCTGCCTGCTGGAATGAAAGAGCATCTTCCTTTGCAAATCCACTATAAATGAATATAAACTAAAAGATTAGGTTTAGCCCTTCAAAGCTACCTAAGGGATTCGTGGCTTTGGAAATCTCAGCCACAATGTGTACTGCTGTAAATGAGAGTAAAACAATTTACTGCATAATAGCATGGGGAGAAAAAATTAACATGTGTAAATAATTTAGAAATGAGGCTGTTCTTTGGAGGACTAGCTATATTAGCTCTATGGTAATAGCTTTTCTCTTGAACATTACTGGAAACTGCTACATTGTAATAAGAGTTCATCTGGACCCAAGAAATGCCTACATACATGCTACATACATGCCTACATGTGCAGCCGTATCCTTTGGCAACAGGAGAACTCTTCCACCTAGGGAGGTGCAAAGATATGATGCCTGTGGAGAGAAAAGTATTTGTGTCTTCATTTCAGTCCCTACGTCTGGGAATCTGGAAGGGTCAGGGATGGTAAACAGGCATTTTTCATCAGATTTGTGGTTTGGAGTATACCCCGAAATAGCAGTTGTTACTGGAGGCCTTCAAAACTGCATTGGAGGTCTTTGCGATGTTCTTATGTAACAACAAATGGGATCTTAGGTGTTAAACATATTTTGTCTTTAATATAGCAGAAGAACTTTATTAAAAGAGCTGTGAGACAGGGAAAGAAATCTGTGCGTCTTTGTTATACCAAGTAAGAAACAGCAACCAGAATGTCGCAAAACTTGTTGCAGTTTAGTGAACCCAGTTTCCATATTTCAGTGAAGAGCAATGTCTGCTTTCTTCCTCCCGTCTTCCTACAGCAATACATGAGGAGCCAACATTTTACAACTACTCACATGCCTAAAGTTAGAGTTGACTGACATATTCTCAAAGAATTCTCATTTATCTGCTGCAATTCATTCACTTTTTTTTCTAAATTCTTTGAATCTAAACTGTTGCTACCCCATCTCCCAGAAAATCTGTTTATAAGAGGCTGCTAATGAATCTTTTCTGCTTTTTCCACCTTTTATTTCAGAAAGAGTTCATATTGCTTTCTCTCCTAAATGAAAATTTTCTGCACAACTGTTTTACATTATTTCATGTGTTAGCAAGCAGGGTACTAATCCACAGCTCAGCTTATATTGTTGGGATTTATAAGATTTTGGTATTTTTTTATTGCTTCCCAGAGGGTGCTTGCAGCTGCTTACATGTATGACAATATCTTTTCGTATCTGTTTATGAGTAACTACTATGAGATTCTGTGTTACAGACTAAAGTGTAACCTGAAGGAGGCTGTTTGTTTTCTCTTTTCTGTTGTTTCAAAGTTTGTTTTTTTTCTCCACATTTTTCCAAGTTACAGGTGAAAGAAAGGTGGGACAAAATGTCAGCTAGTGAGGAGAAATATGTAGAAGCATGCCATGGTATTGCCTTCTCATCCGTCCTTCCCAGGACCTGTCAAATGTCATGCAAAACAGATGGCAGAAGCAGCACTGTGCCATGGGAGAGCTTTTGATCTTTGGTGCAGACTTTCGTAGCAAAATTGTTCAATCACCTTGTAAGCAGGCAAAATGCCATAGCAACAGATGAGGAGGAGTGTGAGTAGCCATATATCATATCTGTTTGTAGAGCTGAGACTGTCCAAAGGGCTTTGGGTTCAAATAAACAGCTTGCCTGCACTTGGCGCAACAAAAGGGCAAGGGAAGAAGATGATTCAAAGCTAGGTATGTCCTTCCCAGTTCTTATGCTACATGTTAACTTTGGAAAATTGCTCTTTGATATAACCTAGAGCCCCATAAATATAAATCTCCTTTTAGCAACAGGATTTCAGGGTAGATTGCTTCCCAAAATATAGGTCTACTCTACCATCTTGTCTCACTACGTCTGATGTTAACTTTGATGGCAAATTAAACTGTAAGTGGGGTGCTTAGGAAACGACAATGTGAACATTCACTTAAAAAGTCCATGTTTGTCAAGCTTTTGGATTAGCCTGTCAAGTCTTATTGTTGTGCAACAGCTGGCAAAATAAGGTTTGGTTTCATAACCAAGATTCTTTAAATCTATTTCAGTGCATTTTAGTCAGTAAAGCACAGTGGTATATGAGATTGTTTGGACATCTTCCTTCCTATAACGAGATATGTTTTGTATTCCAGGCCTGTTGATAAGCATTTATGTTCAATGCACAATGGGAGTGGGTTTTCATCTTTGGATAGTCATATCCAAACGAGGGAAAATAAAGATATCTACCTTACATGCCATATATTTTTGTTTAATAAGGCTTTCTCAGTGATGAAAATGGAAAATTTAATGGCAATTTCCCTAACTGTAGGGCTTTCAATCTCACTTTGGTTGTTGCAACATGGTATTAAATACTTAATGCTGTTCAGGAGCAAAGCACAAATAAATCCACACTGTCTCACTGCTTCTTCAGACAGTGTGAAATTTCTTATGGCACCCTGTTCTAATATTTTCTCAAGCATGTCATTCTAAGTATAACATTATTGAAAAAGCTTAAAGATTTTGAAGATTAAGCCTGTACGGTTCAGTAGAAATGTAATTTGCCTCAACAGAAATTGCTATGAAGAATTCAGAGAATTAAACAGAACGTGCAAATGTTGCTATAAGCTCTTAAAGCATTTTATAAAAGGATGTAATTTTCAGTGAAATTACGAAAATTTTCCAGAAGGATAAGTCAGAGATCAAAAATGATATCACTTGAAAACCTTATTCATCTGAGAAAACTGTATTTATTCCTTTCAAAGACATATTCACCTAAGAACATCTAAAACTGAGTAACAGTTTTACTACTGAATTTCATTATTTTACTATGAATGTTAGCATCTTAACATTTCAGCTACCAACTTGTAGAATCATCTAAATATTTTCGTAATTTTATTTTTCATTAAAAAGAAAGGAAATCACTCTCATCACTTTATTGAAAAATTATAAAGTGATGCTAAACCATAAAGAACAAAATCAAACACCCTAGAATGAAAAAGCGAAAGAAACCTCTCCTCAAGTTTAGTATTAAAAATAATAACTCTGGAGTCTTGAAATATATTATTTGAACAGATGGATTGGTAAATACACTAGCAATGACACCTGCTGTCAGAACTTGACAGCAAGGGAAAGTATATTTCCTTTTTTCTTATATTTCTTATAAAAATATTCTTTGTTTCTTATAAAGAAGAATAAAGAAGTTTACAAAGTAGCCCGAGAATCCCTGCAAGCAATGACATAGAAATGTAGATCAGTACAAAATTTTGCTTACGCTTTTCTACAGAAACAACTTTGTTTATTCTTTTGGAATTAATTCTCAAATTGGTCAGATAACCTTTTGCTGTGCTAGTTCAGTGAAGGATGTAAACTACAGAGAGTGGTTCAACATACTGTTCTGAGGTTACTTTCTCCAATCTGTGTGTTATTTCTGTTCCCTCTGCAGTCACAAGCAGGGAGATTTTATTTTGAGGAAGTTTAATGCTGTGGAAGAAATATGTTTTTTTTTTTTTTTTTTTTGTATTTCCCTCCCTGCCCTGTTTTTGAGCAGTTGCACTTCTACCTTGCTCTAATTTCCTTGTAAAGTTGACTTTTCTTAAAGTAATCCAGGCAGCTTGTGAATATTTGTCCAATAAGTATGTTGAGTTTTAGTTAAAACAAAACCCCAAGACCTTGACAGTAAAGTTTCAGGTGAAATGTTTTATTTTAACAAATGAGAATGCTCCAACAGAAAGCTTTTCTTTGTTTCTAACCTGGTGGCACTGCTTAGCAACACTGGGTTCTTTCCACAGCTTCCAGAACTTTTTGTAAGCATGGTCCAAAAACTTCCAGTGTCATTGCAGATGATTATTTTCTCCTTATGGGGGCATTTTATTACTTAGAAGAAGCTAGTAATCACCTTAGAATTTATCACCCCTTTTACTGACAGGGGGCTTCTATGGTTTTAACACTGTATTTTTATTTTGAATGTGATTTCCCTAGTTGTTTTTTAAAAAAAATGCATGATCATAGGATCAAATGTTTCTCTGTCTGGATTTCAGAACTTGGAAACCAATGCTTTTTATGAACTATTCATCTCATATCACACAGTCAGCAAAGCAGTATACTCACGCCTGGCTTCCTGGTGCCATACGAATGATTTATAGAATTTGTGGCCAGATTTCATTCACTTAACTACAAAGATTATGGAACTGTAGAAAGGAAAAGAGAAAAGAAATCATTCAGTAACTGGCAGAACAGTTATTCTCCTTATTCACTTCTTTTTCGTTTTTCTTCTGTTATTACAAGGCAATTCAGCATGAAAAGTTGTGCCAAGCATTTCTCTTCAGTCTTAACTGAAGAGTTTGGTGTAAGGGCAGGTAAAAGCCAGAAATGTGTTCAAGCCCCTCCGCATCTGCCCATCAAGCCCATTCTTTTGTCTGGCTATTCTGAACCATAGAGGAGATTTCTCTGCCTCTTTATGTCCAGAGGCAAATTGAGAATTGAATTTGGCAAATTGTTTCTTGCTTATTCCTTTTCTCTTTCCTAGGAGTCCATGATTGCCAGGTAGAACAGTTTTTCTGAAGCTGCTGCTCTGATCCCATTGTCTTAGCACCAAGAATCAGTGGTAAAGGAGGTCTCTCGGCTTCCTCTCCAAATCTTTAGATTTCTCTTTCGTGTTTCAACTGCTTCTTAGCAGTCCACAGACCTCTGGCATTGATTGTAAGTGCTCCACTTACCTGACCTTTTGACTGAGGATTTTATTGCTGACTTGTGTTTTCTTTTTAAAGACTTGATCGCTTCAGATACAATTTTGTCAAGGCAGCTCATCACTGACCCAACTCTGCTTCCATTATACATGGGTAAAATAATAAGAGGTGAGGCATACTCAACACTGGGTATGTTTTTAAAACTCTAGCCAAGAAGTTTCTCTGCACTCTTCTGTAATCAGGTCATCCCAGTAAAACCTCTTCTCCATTTAAACCTCATCTGTTTGTTCATCTCAAGAGTCCTTCACAGAAACCATTCTCTGAGCAAATGTGCCCAATTTTGTCACAGCAGGTAAAAGTTCATGAGAAGAGATTAAATCTCTGAAATGTTGAGCCTCCCATTCGCAATCATTCCGTCAGGAATAGATCTAGGGTCTGAATATATTCATCCAGAAGTCAGATTAGAAGCGAGATCAGTCTGCAGAGACTAATTAGCCATGTGGCTATATTCTTACTACCAATTAACTGGTGGTCATGTTTTGTGTCATGGCCATTTCTTTCCTCAGAAAAACTGACCACAGCAGACATTCAGAAAAATGCATGAGGTTTTACAGCTGAAAGAGATTTTTGTGTCTGGCCAAGCAAAAATTGATGAAAGCAATGAAGAGCAGTGCAATATCGACGAGACCCTGGTCTAACTACAGAGATGAGCTTCCAGGCTCTCATGTATTTTAGGATTTTTACCTCTTTCCTTGAAGCGTTATCACTTTACCCTGGTAGCATACCTTTAATGATTATTCAGAAAATGGTGAGGAAGGGCAAGAGACATTGCCTACCCACGATTATCCTGAATTTGATTTTGACATACACTGAAAAGGTTGTGGCTGTTGTATGTGGTCCTCCTGAAGAAAACAGCAAAAGTTTAGCTTACGTACTCTCCTACAGCCTCTGGTGCGTGCACCCTGTTATTGGCTACAGAGATTCACTTTAAAGGGTTCATGCTTTGGATTTGGGTTGAGGAGGCATTTTTTCAAGTGTGTTAACACTTGAGTACCAGTGCATGTGCACTACTGTCAGGTACAAATGTTCATTTGCAATGAAATTTGTTTTGCATTATTAGGCGATGAGCATTCTATGTTTGTTTGCTTTTGTCGTTGTTTTTCTTTTTTATTTTTTTCTTTAAATTGAGTTCTTAATTTTTTTTTTTAACCTATACATTCCATATGGATTTTTTAGATAAGTTTTGTACATACATTTTGTGTAGTATGATAAATAAGAACTTACTTTCAGGCACTGTAATTTTAATTCCTGGATAATTGGTTGTCTGGACTGAGCTGCCAAAGTGTTCTGGTTTTGAAGAAAGCCACTAAGTGTTTCTATTTAATCTTGGTTGCCAAAATAATGGGTTGTGAAAGCTAACCCAATGCATTTTAAGGGTGAATGTTTAAGAATCTGGAAATCTTCAGAGTATTCAGATAGTTTCCCTTTTCTCAGTCTGCGTGGAGCATGCCAAGGGGGCTGAATTAGGCAAAGGAAAAAATTCTGACAGACAAACAGAAGAAAAATGGAGCAGATGGTTTCTTTCTAAAACAGGTGAACATTGCTAGTCACTCGGTCTGCAAACAGCAGCAAGGAGGTACAAGAAGCTAAAGGAGTAAAGTGGTAGTATTGCTACGAATGGAAAATTAATTGTTAAAAGTGAAATGGCCTGCAGGTTCATGTCGGGGGGGAAGAAACAATCCTTACCTTAGGATGCAAATATGTCTTTTTTTTTTTTTTTATTAATTTTTAAAGCAGTAACACAAACACACAGATACAACAAAGTGTCATTGTCTCTTGCACAAAAATAGATATAATTGTGCAGGTGTCATTCATTCACAGTAGGTGTCCTGCCAGAATTTTATGTAGCAAGGTAATACTAAATGGTTGTACTAGCGGTAGGTGATATTCTTGTCCAGGTGCATCAAAGCCGCAGACATCGATGCTTACTTCCCACCCTGCCACAGTCCTGCTTTCCTGGGCTCAGCTTCCCTTCCCCTTTGTCACTTCTACTCTCATTTTATCTTTCCCTCAGTCAAGGCACTGCCCCTTGGAACAGCAAAATTAAATTGTTCAGAAGACTTGAATCACCTTAGATTGAGTCGAGATGGCCAAACCTAACTCTGTATAGAGGAAGGTTGACCTATCTATACTATAGTATTTCTTTGTTGTAGAGTTATTTGTCTTCTGCAGATGTTACAAGTTACTTATTAAAACTGAATGGTTCTCAAGTCAATCTTGGGGCTGTCTAACCTTATTTTTGCTCTTATCCATATTTCAGATTTCTGGTATTTCTAGCTATATTGAAAATGTAAAGTTTCTTCTTGGCTTTCTAATAGAGTTTTCTTGCTCCCTTGCCAACAATATTTCTTTGTTGTTCTGTCATTTTGGGACTGTCTTGCTGGTTAAGGAGCATTTCTATTCATAATTTGTCTCTGTAAATCTACTTTTGTTGGTACATTAACTGCTGGCATATGTACAGTAATATGAATATTATTTTTAAAAATATATACATCAGACTAGCTGCCCAGAAAAAAAGTAAAATAGCTTTGATCACATCTATGCCACTTTTCATAAATATGTATAGTGACTAAGGGAAATATTTTTTTTGCAGAAAAAAAAAGTCATACATATTAGAGAATTTTGAACTTGTTGAAGTATGCAAAGCAGAAACCTTATTCTAAAAGCTCTACTCTACTTGTCACTGAAAAGAAGGTATGGCTCATTATTTGTAAATAATATATGATGGATCAACATTTTTATAACAACTTTGAACTTCATGAACTGTGAATGGTGTTCAGCCCAAGCTCTGTTGACAGAAATAGGCAGGTATAATGCTAAATAATTTAGTACAGTTTGAAAATAAGTGTATTGTCATGCATGACTTGTAAATCGACCAAGAAGCTGCATTCAATGAATAGATAACTTGCTAGAAATTATTTCAGTTATTTTTATTGCTGAACCAAGTTTGATTTGCACATATATGTGACTTAATGGAACAGCTCAGGTGCTTAAGATTAAGTGCTTCACTCGGCCGAGACCCTGTTTGATAATACCTTGTCCTCTGGGCT
Organism: Anseranas semipalmata; assembly: GCA_013399115.1. Classification (NCBI taxonomy): domain Eukaryota; kingdom Metazoa; phylum Chordata; class Aves; order Anseriformes; family Anseranatidae; genus Anseranas; species Anseranas semipalmata. The sequence goes on from VXAA01000465.1 coordinate 744,288, forward strand.
ATGCTAATTCATTTTCTGGCTGATTACAGTGATGTATAAGGAGTGTGAAATTGCTTTCCTTTGGAATTTTCTCCCCGTGATAGTGATGTGTGCATCTTTTGAAGGTTATCTGCCCAGGATTCATCATCTATGGTGCAGTGAAATTCTCCTCCCCATATTTCTTTCTTGAACTGCAATTTATACATTTCAACTCTATTCAGAGCTGAATAGAAGCAGCAGTATTCTGTCTCATTTTCTTGAGTTCTTGAAATTACTTTTCAAGCTGGGACATGTTTTGAGGGGTTTCTGCCAACTCAGCTGTTACACAGAGGTTGTATGAATTTGCTGGATCTTCCATTGCTGGTGGCATAATTACAATGGAAACCTGTTAGCTGAGGGGATGTAATGAGTTAATTTCTCATCTTACTGAGTCCCAATAAAATAAATTATTGTTGAAGCCTCATAAACAAAAGGAGTTTACTTATTGGACCCAAGACATTTCACCATTATCATCTCTGTCTCAGGCTGAGCAAGGCTGTTTAACAGACTGAAGAGAGGAATGGTAAAGTCAATCTCCCACCCAAACTGTTGCTGCTACATGAAGTATGGACGTGGGTACTGTTTGGTTCCATAGCACATCCTTTCCCAGGTGTGCCGGATGATTTGCAAAGCATGCTGTTGGCCTTGCAGAGGGAGGGTAGGGACCCAGTGACTTGTAAGTCTACACTTAGTCTCCCTATCAGTGTATAGGGAAAAAAAGATGTTTCTCTCCAGATATCTTGGAGAAATCATGATCTGGTCAGAAAGGGAATTATTTTGGGAAGGGAGCTTCATTTCTAAGTATCTTTACGGGAATTTCATCTGTGTGCATGTCAGCTTTTACATTCTGTGAATGATGATTGAGTCGCCATTGAACATCAATCTCTAGGCATATTACCAGGCCAAAGTAAGGAAGTGTGTGAGAAAGGGCACGTCCTCAGTCCAGCTGATTGCTATTGAATACTGTAATGACCTTTAGTTGATGGCTTGTGTTTATAATTAGGAAAAATCAGATATATGCTCTTCAACTGTATACTTCTGGTTTAAAATGTTTATTTTTCTTAGAGAGGAAAATTCTCCTGAAAGGGGAATAAATGCTATGTGGAGGGATTGGAAAGCAGCTGGAGTGTTTTGTTGTTGTTGTTGCTGTTTTCCTCCATCTGGCCTGCTGTGTGGAGAACAGGAATGGGGTTTACTAATTCCAGTCTGACTAGGTCTTTGAAATGAGCAGATAAACCCATGAGTTTGGTACATGCTGCAGGGAACCTACCTGATGCTTGAAAACCTTTATTCCCTGGAGATTGTGTTGAAGAACAGTGGAACTTTGATCTTCTGAAACGGTAGCTGAATCCTAAATGGCACCATATTTGAGGGCCACAGTCTCAAGTGATCTAAATCTTTTACAATTACTAGCTTTCTGGCATTTGCATCAAAATGTAAACTATTATGTATTACTAAGAACTTGAGCCTGTTTTTTGGCACACGTTTGGCTTTCCATCTAATCTACTTGAGACTTCTTGTTTTTAAATAATATACTTTTGAGCAGATTATTCCCAATTCTTCCTTCTTGAACAGCTTTGTAACCTTCCAAGTTTTCTTATAAGAGAAAACACATCTTTAGTTTCAGATTCTCACTTTGCCTTTTATGTCTTTCATTCTCTGCTCGCAAAATCAGTCAAACATGCTAGACAGCACCAGCTGTCTCCTAGGGATCCAAAACTTTCTCAGTGCTCAGCAGGAGATCAGCTGCTGACCAAGAATAGCAGGACATACATGATTTAAGTGCTCCATTCCACAATTCGCCATTCCTTCTGAGCTGGCAGCTCCAGAATTCTGGGATGTGTAAACCGTATTGATTTTTCCATGTCTCAGTGTAAATTGCAACACAGTCTTATTAAACATTCTGGAAGTCCTGAAAATATTTCTCCTATTGAATCATCCCCTTTTTTCTCCATGCTCTCTCTCTCACCTTTCTTCCTCTTCTTTTTCTCTCTTCTATAAGAGAGGAGAGTTCTCTTCCATATTCTCTTATGATAAACATTTATTCTACGTAATATTTCCTTTAAGATTCTCCCCATTCCTGTGCTCAGATGTGAGATACCCCAGGATAATCCTTGCAAAACTGCTGGATAAATTTGGCCATGCCCAAGTGTACTTGGCCAGATCCGCTACTCGTGGCCATGACATATGGGGATATGGGGCTCTATGTAGACACATTGACTAGAGGAATGTGTGTACAAACCATTTTTACTTATAATATCGATATATGCCATAAAAACAAAACAGAAGAAAATCACCATAGCTGTCTGCAATATTGATTTCACTTGTTCAATTCAACCTAAGCTGCTTAGTCTTTTATCATAAACGGGGTAATGGCAGCACAACTGTGTTCCTTGTGAAAGGCCAGTGGAGAGCCTGCATCCAGCTTCAGGCATATTTAAGGCTTGTTTTGCTTTTAAAAATAGCAATAAAATAGAGTTTCTAGGTGCTGAATATTCAGACTGAATAGATTACCCCATGCACCTGTAATGACATGTCCTCTAACTTGGTGGGTGGTGTGATTTGTTTGAGCAAATTGACGAAGGGTCAGATTATGCTGTGGGAGAAGTGTTGAAACACTTTCTGATATAACTCCAGCATGAGACTTGAAATGTATTTTGGGAAGAAGATTTTCTGTCAACGGTTGGAGCAATTTCTAAAGTGATGTAAGGACTGCATATTTGGTTTACAGTTTTTAATTAGCATTCCAGCGATCTTGGCGGGCTTATTATGCAGTTCAACTCTACCTCTCACAAACGATGTGTTTGTAAAACAGGCTGCTGCTTTTCTGTGCTGTGCAAGAAGAGAAAAAGGCTTTTTCTGCCACACACACAGGGTGCTGCTTCTTGCCCTCTTTAAAAAATCTTTTTGGAATACGACAGTCAAAGAGTAGAGGTGATATACAGGCCAGGTCTCTAGCCACTCAGTTTTTGAGTTTTGCTTTCAGGGTTTTTAGAATGATGACAAGACTAATCTGACCTTTTCAATGTAAAGGCATATTTCTAGTTTTCTGGTCTGAGGAGGTAGTCCTCAAAGCAAAAATTTTATGTTTGTGGTTTTGCTCTCTTTTTTTTCTTTTTTTCTACCTTATTCTCCTTCTACGTTTATTTTCTCCTTGTCTATCTCCTTTCTCTCTGCTGCGTTACTCTCTCTCTCCCTCCTATGTTCTTTTTGGCTGTCTTTCACTATCTGCCAGATATTATCTCCCTTTCTATAGAGAGCAATTTGAAGTATTTTACTTGAAAAGCAAATACCGTTTGACCAAACACTACTGTGTTGATAAAAAAGCAAAGAAAAGACTCTTCTAATCACTGTGGTGATTCCTGACTATTGTCTGGCTTTTAAACCATAGTAATAAAGCTGTAGTGTTTTATGTTTACATCTAAATTAGCAATACTGTGATTTTTGTAAATCTTTAGCTACCCTGGTAATATCTGTATAATACAATACAAGAACATCCATATAACAGCTTAGTTTATGCTATGTGATTGAACAGTAAAATATAGATTTCATATATGTGACATTATCCTATGTCTTTATTAATCTTTCTATACTGGAGTAGCATTCTTTATTTTTTAGAAATGAAATGAAAAGACAAATGTGTTTTTCACTGTGTTGCAATCAAAATTTGAAATACCGTGTCATTACTAATATATTCATTATATGCATTTTTAATGACATATATCAATAACGTTGGGTGAAACTAAGCTTAGATAAAGCAATAGAAAATGCATCTTAATTCTATTTTATATAGATTTCAAACAAATTTCAAGCATTGCTAAGGTTCCGTAAGACTTCTTCAGTAATGTTCTGTTGAAAGCGAATTCTGTGTTTGCGTACCTTAGAATATGCATAGTACTGGGGACAGATACTGTGGTACAAGCCATATTTTAATGTTTTGCTTAAATTATATATTAACTGTGGTATTAATCTGAAGTACAATGGCTAAATACCCTTTCTCTCCCAGCGTATTTATAATAATTTACTCTGCTTCTTCAACTACAGTGTTGAACACCTTTTGTTTGTCTAAGCTCCGTGTGTTCCCAATGGCCACAGTGAAAGGGAACCCATGGGAGTTTTTGCTTTTAATTAATACTTACAGCTATATAAACACTTACCTATATGTAGATGTCAATCCATATATTGTACTTATTTAGTTATAATGATTGTGTATATTTTACATTATATATCATCTGAAAAATCTTAACTTCTGGATAATCAATTAAATATGTTTCAAGATTAGTACTTTGGATTTGGATATGTCAGTAGGACATAGGACGTTTATTTTATGGAGAAGAAATTTGTACACAGTAGTAAAATTTCAGTAAAGAATACTTCCTCAAAAAACAACAACAACAACAACAAAAACTTCAACTACGGAAATAATCTCATTTTAAATTCAAAGGCAAATAGCTTATATCAGAGTTGTTTCTATCACAAAGGAGATGAGAGAGACACCAAAGTTTAGTGTCAGTCAAATTAGATCTCTGCAAAAAAATATAAACATGAAATAACTAAAGCTATTTTCTTAAAAGCAACTTAAACCAATCAGATATGGACAATCCTTTTCACGAGTCTGACATCAACTTCTTCTGTGGATAGGTATCCTCTAGCACTGTGCCTCCCTTCTGACTAGGAAAAGTCAAGCTTCTGAGTGTGATCCACTCACATTTCACTGGGATAAAAAATAAATCTTGAAGAATATCATAATATGGGGAAAATGTTTTTGCAAAGAGAGAACTAACCATCTCCATTTCACTGGAAATACTCCTATACTGAAAAGTTTTCCATTACTCCTCTTTGGTCAAAAAAAGCCAAACATCCATATCTTCCATGAAATAGAAAATTCAAGAAACCTTGGTGTTTTAACACGGAAATGCTTTCCCTGAGCTTTTAATGCAGTGCTTTTCTTGAAGAAATGTATATCCTTTCTCTGAACTAGAATGCTTTGTTCCACTTGACATGAACCTGCAAGCCACTTTAATTGTGTTGTGCTAGGTGGTATTGGTTTGTGTTGATACAAATGCAAAGATATTTGACCAAACTATAACTGTTCCAGCCCACCAGTACTTTCCTTGGAAGAAAGCCACAATTTGTCAGTATGCCCTAACTGTAGATCAAGCGTATATGCATCTGAGCTAGTGGCAGGTTAGTGTCAAAGGTGTACACAAAAAAATTTTGATTTCAACACAGCATTTTGATTTGGGTTGATTCAGCCTATAACAGCACAATTTGCTAAATTCTTCATCTTTTCCTAATGCTTGAAATGTTTTGTAAATTTTTAAGAAACAACATCGCTGAATATTGACAGAGAATTCCTGTCTGTCTTGTATTATTTTCCTCTGTCTTTTATTCAGTGCCTCTGGAGATGAAATGGAAGATGGGAGTAAAGACAGAAGTATTCTCTGGATATGGTTTTCAATCAGCTCTTTAATACTGGCTTTTCACAGGATCAGTTTTCCGTCCCAATACCTTAACACATTTTAAGACCTCACAGGGTAGGAAATCCTTGGATTGAATCTTAATTCCATTGAAATCAGTGAGAGGTTTTCTTCATTGACTTTGGTACTAGGGTGTCCCACCTCCTGCATCTGTAAGACTTAGTATTTTTCAGAGCAAGGCTCCATTATCTTGTTGGAAGGCCACAGGACAGAGGCAAATGGCACCGGCTTCCTCTTTCTCACCTTGCTTAAGTCACAAGTTTCTTTTTTGTTTCATAAAGTCAGTTATGTACAAGCTTTAATCTTAATTTTGAGTATGCCATTCATACTGAGCTTCAGTGACTATATTTCCTAAGTTTCATATATTATTCTTCCATCTGGAAAATTCTAATTTACTCTTGGTTTACGTTTTCTTATAAAGGGATCTTTGCCAGCTGCGTACTATGACAGAATTTCTAGATGCAGACCACTGTACCAAAACAAAAATGCTGACAGCTACTACTAGATTTCAAGGCCAGTTTTCAGATAAATATCAAAGAAAGTATGAAATACTAATTTTAGAAAGTTATTTTTTTTAAATTTCTACATGAAAAAAGGTTTGATTATCAATAACAATAATAAAAAAAAATTGCTTGCACCAGAAAATGTATGACCCGAGGATTTTTTTCTGCTGTATGTGTCTTACTAGGAATATGAGAATAATTTAAAGGAACAATTCCCATGGAACATACAATTAATTAAAAAAAAAAAAAATGAAAATTTTGATTTTTTTCAGTACTAATATCTTAAATTGACTCATTTTCCTTTCTGAAAAGGTTTTTTTAATTTTACATAGTTGTTGATAGAAAATATTTTAATGTTTTTCATTCACAAAATTTTTTTTTTATAAAACCAATATTATTGATGAAAGTTTTTCTCAGCTTGCAAAATCAGTGTAAATTCATACCCTGAAAGGTCTGTGTTACAGAGCCCCATATATCTGAAATACACTTTATCATATATCCTATCAGGAAGCCCACACTCCCATTTACAAGTGGCAAGAGAGCCAAGAGAGTAATCAGAACCATAGGATATCATCTGTAGTAAAAAGGAAATATTTCAGTAGTAGTAGAGAGACAATGATGCAGATTGCTGTTGATCAAGAAATGCCATGAAGTCTGGCCTTGCACAAAGGATTGCCTCCAGGGCTAAAAATGTAAAGGATTTTCAGTAAATTGCAGCTGCAGTGGAGTGCTTTATTGACTGTTGCTTCTTGTGTACCAGTGTAGCAGTTCTGTGTATTTGTGGCAAACCAGTGTTGTTCTGAAAGCAGAAAGCCATCTGAGCTGCCCATTGAGTTGCGGAGGATGACTGTGTTCAGTTCCTTGGATGAGACACGCAACAGAGAAAAGCAGCACAACAATATTATAAACTACGCTTGGCTGTTTCAAGCAGTTCCCTTTTATCCTTAAATGAAGGGTTTCTCTAATGAAAAGTGACAGAGAGAATATGGATAAAAGGCTAAGTACTATGTTGTTTTCAATAAGAAAATTTTCCAACATGTCTTATAAAAGAAAACCGAGCTTGAAATTAATAGGCACTATAGCAATAGGGAGCGTGCGCGTGTATGTGATGGGGGAGTCTTCCAACAGGAGATCATGGGGCTGTTCACAGCTGCAAACATTGGTATGGGGAGATGTATTTCTTCAGTTCCAGACTCTTACATAAACAAGCTGAGCAAACAGACTGGAGCCACGTAAACCCATAATTACTCTCTCTAAATCTCTGCACTGACATTCTTCTTGGTGCTATTAGAGATATTTACAGTCCTACAGTACTTGAGGTATCATTGAGGACTCTCTTATCTAAGGCATATCTTGCCCAATTTCCCACTGAAGTACTAATTAATCCTCTGCAAGAATCTTGCTTTTGTTCTTAAACTCTTGCAATGTCCCCATTTGGAATTATACCACAAATCACGTTCTGAAATAGCACTGTAATTCTTACAGACAGAATTTGTTGTATATATCTAATTTTTATCGTGTGTCATTTGGGCAGCTGGGACGGGACCAAGAAGGAGATGGAGTCAGGAAGGCAGAGGGGATATTAGACTTGCTCAGCTGACAACTAAAGTAAGCATTCGTATCCTGCTTCAAAGCCCACTGCAGTCATGAGGCTATCCAATGACCTGAGAAAGCTTTAACGCTCTAGTATGCTTCAGTTGCTGGCAAGTATCCTAGCTATATGTTTACATATTTTGCAAAAATGGAGCTTATGCTGTCATGTAGTACAACCTGGATAGGGAAGTTATTGTTCTTGCTTTAAAATAATAATAATAAAAACAGTTGAAAGACTGAAATGAAAATCGTCCTCAGCCATATACAATTTAAACTATTAAGTCCTGCAATGGTAATTTCATGTAATTCTATTATGTGCATCAAGCTTTCTGATAGGCAATATTAGTGGAAATATCTTTGTCATCAAAACCACATTCAGTTATAGCAGAAGCAAGAGAGAAAGGAAAGCTTTGTATAAAATTGGCATAGGAACTGACAGATTTAGGAATGGAAGACAAAATGACCAAATAAAATAAAAATGGTTGAGATGCCTGAAACAGAAAAGGTCTTTTCAGATTATTATGAATTTAGACAATAATTGACTTGAATGTGCTGCTAAAATGAGATGTTCAGGCATAAAGACAGAACTTATCATAATCGCCATGTTCTGTAAAGGATACGTAGGCTATTTTAACTGAAGAAAAGTATAGCAAGAGAAAAGAGCATTCACGTAAAACATCAAAGCCAAGTTAATCAAAGTCATTAAAGCTAGATTAAAATCCAAGAAGTTGTTCTGTTTTCTTAGTGCATTAAATAAGCTAACTTCAGCACCAAGCCAAATGCTTCTTTATGATTCCTATTGCACATTACTGTTATGGTTTATCTGCCTGCTTTTGGTGGAAGAATCCTAAAAGCACCACCACGCACCAAAGGAGCACAGACTAACACTAATAATTAACACTGTTACAGAGCTTTGCAGTGTGCATACATATCAGTGGAAGAAAAAATTCTGGGCCTCTCCAACACATTATTGGTAGGTTTGGGTTTTTGTCTTAACATTTTCATAGTGCCTGACAAAAAGTGAATGTGGTCAGACAACCTAGAGAATGGGGGCTGTGTTACAAAGTATGCCGTGAATGCTATTGTTTCTTGCTTTAGAAAACAGAAATATTGGAACATATCGAAGACACTTGAAGTATGGTTCTGATGATAAAAGAGAAAGGGCAGTGGCTGTCCTTGTGTGTGGAGTTTTCAGTCTTTCCTGAGCCAAAGCACAGAAGTCATCATTTTCTGGATATGCTGCAGACTTCCAAACCTGTTATGGGGATGGCTTGGAACAAGATACTGATATTTGTTACCAGAATTTTATGGTGTATTACAGATTGCCATGACTGAGAATTAATTAATGGAAGCACCAAGACAATCGTATACACTAGTTATGCAATAAATTATACTTTGTTTAAAAATTCAGGCAAATTGGATTAATCACATGTACTCACACTGGTTATCTTCAGTAGAATTATCCTTATTTTTATAAATATCTGATCCAAAAAGTCTCTGTGTGCATTTAGTGTTTTTCTTTTCTTTTTTTTCTTTTTTCTTTTTTTTCCTTTTCTTCCTGTGCAAGGAATAGATCTGAGCCCAGCTATAGCACACTGCTTATTCAGGCCCCCTTAATTAATCTGTTTTTTTTTCTGCCATTTACGTGCATGCAGCTGGAATAAAGTTCTGTTCCAGGAATTGTAAACAAAGTTTTTTATATATGGTAAAATAAAATAAAAAATAAATAAAGATATATACCTTACATTAGAATCTAAGTACTTGATTTACAATATACCTTTTGGTACTTTTTGACTTTGCAATAGCACTGATTACTACTGGCTTAGACATATTGACAGGGAATACCAGCTTAACAGTTAATTTTTTAATGCCTTTTTGAAGCTTTTGACGACTGCCATGGGATTTTGAAAAAAAAAAAATCCACTAAGATTTTGGTGGAAACAAATTGAAGGAACCTTAAGGTTTTTTTTGTTGTTGTTAAAAACATTTCAGGAAGCCCAGTGGTTAGATGTAATCAAATAGAAAGAAAAAGAACAAGGAAATTCGGTCATATAAAATGTGGAAGGGGGAAGAAGTAGTAAACAAAATTATAAATTGTCATATTGGTTCATCAGCTGTAACTGGTTGTGCAAGTTCTAAATTTGAACCAGATCTTCTCTCTTTGAAGACAGCAGGAACTTCAACTTGACTTTGGGAGATGCAGGATTGGGTTCTGCTTGTGAAATGAACACTGTTTTATACTGAGTAGCAAATCCTCAGTCTAACAGGATATATAGAAAAGTATATACGTTCAATTGCTCATGTAAATAAATTCTATTTTATTTATGTTGCATCTATTTATATGCTGTTAGCTATTTAAAATCTAACACCTCTGTGTAATGTACAGTGCTGTGTAAATCAAGTGACCTACACAGTAAGCCATATTTTAGTGTTATTTAAACAGTATATCCAAGGTACATTATAGAAAAAGGTTGTCAGCAAAATATTCTTCTGTCCCTGCAGTTGTCTTTACACTTGAAAGAGCAGATGTTCAGTTTATCTGATGAGCTGAGAAATATCACTGACTGCATTCACAGAAAAATGGTCTTGAGAAAAAAAGAACCTAAACTTTATGATATATATTAGGTGGCGTATCAATTTTTCATTTACCTGCTCGTGTTTTTTATTGTAAATTTTGTAATGCATGATAAGCGGTGCCAGAATAACACAGGCAATCATGCACTGGGAATGGATTTTTGTGTTTCTGCGAACTACTGACTGTAATTCATTTCCCTTCCATTTGACATGCCTTCTGTTAAAAGAAAAAAAAAAAAAAAGATGATGATGATGATGCCTAGTATCTGCAATTAAATGGTGAGGTAAAACCAAGGTGTGGTGCTTACAGATTTACTGTGTCTTCAGGCAGTGCACTGAGCAAGCGTTACCCAAGGAGTTATAATTCCAATTCTCTGCTTGGGTGAGAGGGAGAGGAGTTTTCCCCAGCCAAGAGTCAAGGTTGGGATGTTCTGTATGGAATTGGTTCCTAACTCTATGGCCCAGCTTACTTTCACTGTGATAAGACATTGAATTTTAAAAGATAACATTGAATTTTGTCAATCTTGATTAGTAGCAATCATAATGATAATAGTTTGTGCTCTAGAAGGCCCTTTAATCTGGAAGTGGGTAATTTTCTGCATTGTTTACATGGGGAAACTGAAGTGTAGGATTACGTGATTGCTAACTGTTAGATGACAAAATGAAAAGGCGGGTTCCTGACAGAAATTGAGTTAGGGTGCTGGATTCTCAAGACAGGTGCAAGTATTAATTCTCATAAAATCCATACTATGGTTTAACCCTAAAGCGATACAGGGAAAACTGCTTCAAGCCACATTTTAGGATGCAAAACTGAATAGAGATCTTTTGAGGGATGCTGGAACCAGAAGCCAGGAGTGTGTCCTTCCCACACTTCAGGGGGTGATCTCAAGTTAGCTGATTTTGGGGAGGGAAAGTTGGCTAAATTTCAAATTTACAAACCATTATCTGACTGGCTCTCTAAAAATCATCCTCTTAGCAATTTCTTCGATGGTAATAGAAGTAGGATTTGAGAGAAGATAGCTTATGAAAGAGAGGGAGAGGATGTTGAAGAAATTTGTGCAAGTAAGAAACAAGAAAATCTAACAGTAATCTGTTGATAAAAAGGCAATAGATGATAGGGCATGACAGACAGTTGAAAAAGCTTCGAAAGTATTGCGGGTAACGTTTGTTGGTAGATCCATGTGAAGAAGGTGGTGAATACTACCTTTGTGAATAATTTCTCTTCAGTTATTTACTCGTCAGTGATGGGAGGGCTTTGATAGAATTTGACCTTATTTGACATATATCATATATCATGTCTCTATATTAATCTGTGCATTCTTGTCTACTAGGTTAAAGTATCTGATGTTTACATGAAGCCTTTTATTGGTGTTGATATGGAAGGCTAAATGGAAAATGATTAGGCCACTGAGAGGCCTAATTAACAGTTTTTCTATGTTCTGACAGGCAAAAGAAGTGATATAATGGAAGTAAGCATTGGAACCATAGGCATAAGAATGTATTGTCACTGTGTTTTTTCTGTTAACTGGAGTAAGAATAATTAACTTTATGGTGATTAATTTTAGCTTGAGGATTGTGTCATTTCAGGAAATAACATTTCAATATGTAGTGCCTGTAGTGGTGTTAGCAAAGTCAGATTTTTTTTTAACACTAATCTTAATTTACCTCTAAGATTAATGCTTGACAGACTTGAGACTGTAATGATAAAGTTATATGTGAACATTGTAGGTGTGAATTTACTGAATAAAGATTGTTCAGAGTTGATAGCAGAGTATACAAATTATGAATAGGGCTTACAAATGGCTATGTAAATTGGATTTTTGTAGGATAGAAGGACACTATTGAAAGTGAATTCAAGGGTACAAGATCTCTACATCTGTGATCCATCATATTCTTGGCAAGATAAAGAATGAGTGTAATAGTTAGCATTTTCCTTTATGTTGATATTAGTTTTACACTTGGATTTTTTTTTTTTTATCTCTGCATGCAAGAACGCGGTATTTGCTATAGTTGACTTCAATAACTACCATATGATGGTTATTAAATGTGATGTGGAACCATCATGTAATGATCATCTGAGTTCAGCAGAACACTCTCATTTTTTCAACAGAAGTGACGCAGTTGTTATGTCTCTAAATAGAGAATGATGATCTGACAACTAAGAAGAAATGATGAAAATTAACACAAGTCCTGATAGCCTTAAGTGACATAATGCATAAATTCTCAACATGTGAAGTCATTATGGACAATATTTTCCATGCTTGAGTAAGCCAGTTAAAACAAGCTCTGACTTCAGATGTGCAATAATGTGTGTTAGAGAAAAAATCCGCTGTAGCATGCCTGGGATAGTTTGAGATTTACATTTTTAATCTTACCCAGTCTATTGCTTCTAGTAGCAAACAACATCTTCCAAGAATATTAAGAAAAATGTGATTATTAGCATTGAAACCTGCAAACGGAAATTCTTATATTTTGAAAGCATGTCCAAACTTGCTTGATTCTCACCCTTTTCTTTACATCATCTATATATATATATTTATTTTTTTCTGCAAAATGGTATCTGAGTCTTCTTACAGATTATATTACTAGTGAGAAGTGTGATATATCTATAGATTTTCTGCTTTTTTTAGCTGCTGACAGAAATGCTCTATTTTTTGTTAGTAAAATATGAAAAAACTTGCATACTTCCACGCACTACCTTCAGTAGATTCTTGTCATTTTGACCACAGTAGCAGCTCAGAAATACAAGTCTTTGTCTGCCAAATACAAAACAAGAATAAAAGGAACCTTTCATTTTGTTACTGCTTTCTCATGAACTATTTCAATCTCCATTATGTGTTTCATCAAATCCCATTTCTAGATTGCTAAACAGAGTGTCTTTCTGTATCTATTCTTTCAGGTGATCACTTGTTCGTTTGGATATTTTCCCTTGATTACATTATTCTTTCACAGCGTAGTCTCTTCTTCTAGTGCTCTGTTGATCTCATTTGTATGTAGCTACACCTAGGCGGTGCACTGTGCTTCATCTTCACAGTTTCTTTGAAGAGTTTTTAAATGCTCTTCATTTTTCTTCCCCTTCACCCACCAGTTATTCCATCTCTATTATCCAGGCATGTATCTGTTGCTACTCTCACATATAATCCTCTATTTGCATTGTTTCATCCTGTTTAGAGCATAACCACCTCAGGTCAATGACCTACCAGTTCTGTAGCAAGTGTATTTTCAACTGCTATGGTAGCAGTGAAGAAGTAACAGTCACATCCTATATAGTATCAAGTGGTTCAGGATGTATCAGTTTTATGGTGTTGAACAAGGACAGTCATTTCTATATTATCTGGCATTACAGCAGTTGTCAATATATGGAAAGAGTCATTTCATGAATTTCACTAAATAGGCCTATAAACCATAACTATGTTGGTAATTGAGAAAATGTAAAAACTCATTAGGTTTGGGATGGAACCATTCATAAATGCACACAAATGGTCTGTTTCTGTTCAGAAAAAAAGTAATTTCAAAAAAGTGCTATCAGTCAGATTAATGTACCCCAAAAGTATAAAATGTGACAAGATGAGCCTTTTTGATTCTCTTCTTAGAAACTGTTTGTAGTGTCTGAGACACTACTGAATACATAGACTTCAGTAATATTTCAGAAAAGTTCTTACCTTCAACTGAGAGCTGAACTGAAAATATTTCTTTTCTGAAATATTAGACCGAATGCGTTCTTAATGTTTCTATCACATGACAAGAATAATTCTATCAATGACATTATGTACTCACTTGTGCTGATATGAGAATTTTGTGCAAATAGAGTCACAATGATTTATTGAAGAGTAGCTCTGAATCCTTTCTTTGACTGCATACAGTGGAAGCAAAGTTCTTGGTAAATTAATGATTAAAGGTTTGTTTCTATTTTCTTTTTAGAGGTGTAGACTGGGAGAAAGTGAACCACAGCAAGGTGTAAATGAGGGGAGAGCATGATGCTACTCTCATAGATTGCATCTGGAGAGACTCAAAAAAAGGTTCTCTCTTATATGTATGAGGTCATTATTTTTTACTTAATGAGGTCTCCTGCTTTTTCTGCTGCAATTGGGATAGCTGTGCTAGAATGTATAGAGCTGCTCCATTTACACCACAGCCAGGACGGGAATTATTGGAGGTCTCTGAAGCTCTTGAACAAGTGAGCCTTCTGCAGACTGTCAGATGTATGTCAAAGAATCAAGATGTGTAGCTTGGGTGTATTTAAAACTTGACAGGACAAAGCCCTGAGAAACCTGATCTGGTTTGAACAGAGGGTTAGTCTAGATAACCTGTACTGTTCCTTCAAACCTAAATTATTTTGATTCAACTACTTGGTTATAGTGGTGGATTTATTTTATAAACAAAAGGCTGTTCTGTCATCATATGCATTCAGTTCAGGAGTTTCTGGCTAAAAATGTTTACCAGTTGGTAATTCATGTTTACATTTTCGCTTCATGAAATTGCTTCTGTTTTTTCAAAAATATTTCTCCACAGGAAAAAAAAATCAGTCAAATATAGACTGTGTGTGCAATCATACAACTACTCAGCTGCAGCCTGTCTGTAGCATGTACAGGAAGGGCCTGGAAGGGAAGATGCTGAACGTTCCTTGAACATCATTTCACTGGGACATGCTGACTGAGTAGCTGCTTGGAAGCAGAAACAGCAGAGAGCCCTTCACTGTCACAGCTGGAAAAACGGATGTTGTTTTTTACTGGGGATAGGCAGAGAAGAAAGTGGTAGCAGTTGACAATTAGCTAACCAGCTTTACTGGGTTTCAATTTTAAGTACAATATTTGAGAGGATGTAGAAAGTGTCCCAGAACATGAGTCTCATGACAGAGATCTCAGCTGAGACTTCTGTTTAGTAATGATGGTAGTTAATTTAGTAGTGTGTAGAGCTGGAGTTGATGTGAAATAACAAATCAGTTATGTTTTATTTCAACTGATTCTCCAATTTGTCCTGCTGTAGCACAGGTTACATTACATTACTTCACAGACTGTCTTCCAATTTTGTTCAGTCAGAAGGAATTTAAATATATATATATATATATATTTCTTAATTCAACTGTATGAAACTGCATCTAGAAAACTGAAAAGTAGTGATTCTTCAGCAAATGAAGCTGTCCTAAATCATTTTTCTGTACATATTCCCATTAAAAAGCTGCCAGCAATAAGAGTTGTAAATAGTGTAGAGCAGTAGATATTCTCTGGCTAATATGTATTTTTAACATGCTATGCAATGAATCTAAGATGTTACCATTTTGCTTTGTGCAGTTTAGTGTCACAGTAGCAGTAGAAGAGATGTCAGACTACATCTAGACATGACAATTCATTTTATAGTTGTCATCTCGATCCAGTTCTTTGGTCAAGAGACATGGGGCAGGCAACGTGGGAGAAAATCATAATGATAACTAACAGCAGGAGCAAATTTATGTTGAATCTTTTATGAAAGTTCATGAATGCTGGTATGGAAAGCAGATTGCCATGATGAGAGAAAGGGGAACACATTGATATTTACATTACATGAGTACAGATCCCCCTCCTCCATGGTTGGTTGTGGGTGTCCAACTGCCCTTCTTGACTGTGAATTTAGCCTTTGACTGTGAGTTGGCTTCCTTTGAAATCACAGCAGGGAAGGAGTTCTCACTTTCCTGAGAGAATTCATTGGTAAGAGTGGACTCTGTGTGCCGTGGGCGTGCTGAGGCTGCTGTTCTGTTTATCCAGTATGTATGTAGCCGTAGGGCTACAGGAAACGGGACACATGCCCTGCACAGAGACTGAGGAACACTGTTCCGCTCCACATTACAGAATGTCCTTGGCAGTGGACTTTGCTCCAATGGCCAGAAAAGAGCCCTACTGTAAGTACTGTAGTTCATGTGTAAATGAGTGTGACTTTTCTCATTGCTGCAGGGTTATGCAGACCTGTTTGCTCTCAGGATGAGATTACTGTGATGCAAATTCTAAAGAAGTTGCATCACTACCCCTTTCAGCTTATGAAGCTGAAGCTAGTGAAAATACTTCCGTGAGTTCATTAATATCTGCAGTGAGAAAATATTAGATTGCTGCTTTTTGACCTTCAGTGACTTTCAGTATTTTTCTGAATGGAAGAAGGTATTGATCGTAACCTAATTCAGTCTGTTTTGGAGAGAGCGTACCACATGAATTTGCTCTCTGACTGCTGCATGTCAGTCACAGCTGAGGTTTGCAAAGGCAAGTAGCTGGAACTTCCGTACTACAAAGGAAAGAAAGGGAGCCAGTTTCTGCATCGTATTTCTTCAGGAAAGCAGAGGTTTGGAACTTGTCTTTCAATCCTGGGTCCGTGATAAAGTCATTATAAAGAATAACAAGCAACAGGAGTGGAATTTAGCAATTCCTTGGCCATCTTTGAAGAGGCATCATCCCCTTTCTTTTTCTAAGATTGTTGACTATAGCATGTGCCAAAACGGATATTTTATATTAGGCTGTGATTTAAACTTAAAGGATTCCAAGAAACTTCCTTTGTGTTCTGTTCCCCCTAATTTTTAGTGCCCTTTCCCCTCCAAAAATGTAGTAGTAATTAATTACATGCTAACTTCAATCACTGGTATTAGCAGAGCAAGAGTTTGTCATATGCTATCTTTCTATTAATCTAGCAAGATTTCTACTATATTTGTGTTCGGTTATATCTATTTTGGTGTTTTGCATTCATATACTTTCTAAACCATCTTTTAAAATATTAAAAGTAATTATCTTTTTCTAATCAGAGAACACAGCAGTTAACATCTGACATATTTTTTATGCATTAATTTTGAAGGCTTTTCCTCATGTATTTGTACGTTAGCTAGTCATAATTAATATTTTAAGACTAATAATATTAATTCATAGATAGATTTGGAGGCAAATATATCAGGAAATGGGGCTCTAGAGTATGGAGTCCATTCTTCATCTGTGCACACATTGGACTATATTGGGAAAGTCAAGAATATGGCTCCTTGGAACAGTGATGCCTTTGATTGAAAGTTGGTATTTAAGTAGGTGAGTCAGTTAAATAACTGGGTTCAGAGTGATCCTGTCTCTAATATTACTTAGCATAGTATCATCACTGAAGAGCTGTCCCTGTACTGAAGAAATTAACCAAAGGTCTAATTTTCCCAGGTGCTATTTGAATTTCTTTTACCAGTTCCTTCTCTTTGAAATATATGTTCGTATGCTTTAATGTGATATAATGACATTACTAGAGAGTTAATGTATCCAGCAAGCTAGCAGTCCAAGTGTAATTCTTCCTGTTTAAAATATAACTCTAAGAAACAAAAAAAATGGAAAATATCCTGAACTACTTTTAAAATTTCAGATTAACAATCTTGTATTGCTTTTGAAATTACATAACATCCTTTAAAGTACCAAATGTATCGTTTTAATTGTCTGGAAAAAGAGAGATGCTTTTCTAGTAGATAAATGGATATGAAGTGTGTTTTCCATCTTTCTTCTTTTCATATATCAGGAGACTGTGGTTTATTTGTAATGATTTGTTTTTCAGAAGGATTGTACATAATTATTTCTTTCTAATGTTCTTTGGATATTATGGTATACTTACACAAAATTGGAAACACTAAGGATAATGCATTGGCCAGAGGAAAATAAGGTACTAAAGTAAATGAGGACTTGGTAATGAACTGGAAAATTAAGAATTTAGACTATAAATCATTCCTTTTGCTATGACCCTGAATATATACACCTTTGGGGAAATCACAGAGACTGAAACAAGAGTCAAATAATAGATAAAATATCCCTGTGTCACAGCTAATTGAAATAGGATTTTTTAATGTTACCATATTTTATTGAACACCTCCACAGAAGATATTAGAAATATATCATGTTTTTAATAGTAGGGTTAGATTATATTAATATATTTGGTAGATTCAAGCTTGACTTTCTGTTCTAAGTTAATCATAACTATAGGTAGTTATTTCCTTCACCAGTGTTCATTAACAATTTAAATAGCTGCAGCTGCCCTAGAGGAAAGGATTGACAGTTTATTGTAATTTTCTTACGGGGTGCATATTTTCTCCTTTGGGGACTTATTTTGCATTTCTTGTTGACCTCCAAATCCTACTGGTGTTTTTGAAAGTTTCAGAGAAGGTAAAAATTAGGCCTTTTGTGAAACTTGATGTATTTTCTAACTCTAAAAGCCAGAATTTAGGTTGAAATTATATAGCTGTCTTTTCTGCAAGAGTGTTGAAAGTATATTAAACTATCAGTGCTGTGCATATTAAGAGCTATTCAGTAGTTCAAAGCCACAGCATTTAGAGTTAATTCATTTTTCTCAATTTTTCTTCACTAATGATATAACCTCTTTCAGGAGTAGCCTCTTTTCATGGTTTTTATATTTCAAAAGAAGATTTGCTAACAAAGAATTGGATTTTCAGCATGATCAATAAAACTAAGACTGAAATTACACATACATCATGCCATTTGCTGCTCCTCTTTCCTCAACTGTTTTATCTCTCTCAGAGGCCAGTCTACATATGGAATGAGTAGACTAAAACACCCAACCAGGAGAAAAAAATGTAAACATTCTGGGTGTAAGCTGGTGCATGAAAGAATCTGTCCATGGTGGAATTTCACAATGTTATACATATCTAGAATGGGTTAAAAAAAAAAAAAAAAGTATTTAATCCTTGTGATTTATAAGCCTGCATAATTAAGGATAAAATACAGCTTACTCTGCCATCATGGAGTAAAAAATAAATAAAATGAAAAATACTGCTTTTGGAAGGTATTATCTAACAGGAAGTTAGATGCTATGCAGGGTGCTTAAGCTATCACCAGAGAAACTGCGTGAAACAGCTTTTGACATGCGGTAGGGTTACTGGTTCGCTCCAAATCCCATTGAAATTGGTTGCAGGAAATGGTAGGAGAGCTTAGCTGTCCTAACTCTTTGCATTAGTGACAAGACTAATCTGCAATGGGAAGGAATATTGCATATGTTGTAAGGAACGTCTTGCCTAGAATTTCCAATTCCTCCTTTGTTTCCATCTGTTTGTGAAATAGAAAGTGTTGTTTTTTCTTTTTCTTTCTTTCCTTTTTTTTTTTTTTTTTTTTTCTTCTTGCTAAATGCCAGGTTTCTTTTGAGAAAATCAGCAGGGATATATTTGCAACTTGCCCCCTAATTATCCCAATTATTTCTGAAAGGTAAAGAGTCTAGAGAAAGTTAGAAAGGAAGAGGGGTAGTCAATTAAAACAAAAAACAACATAGTTGTTACTGCTTCCTAATGCTCAGGCTTGTGAAGGAAGCCTTAGTAAGGCAACAGGGGAGAGAGAGATTGAGCAGTAGTAGTATTTACCATTGTGTTTGTTCATTGCTGTATTGCTTTTAATTTTCACATGAGTAAAGTGTGACTATTCCTTGTTTAGGAAAGAAAAACAAAACATTACAGCATTGAAAGATAATTCTGTGTTTGGGGAGGTCAAATGAAAACTGAAGGAAAAAACATTTAAAAAAGAAAAACCTATTTTGCAACTGGATGAAGAAAACGGGTCTAGAATTCGAAGCGCGGGTGCCTTGGGGTTGTCACTCAGTGAATTGTAGAAATGCAGGTCAGGGAAGGATGGCCACAGGCAAGGAACCAGCCGGCTGCCCGCAGCTCTGGCAGATCTCATGAAGCAGTGCATCAGGAACAGGCGCTACCAATGTCCTGCCGGTAAGGGTGGTGGGGAGAGCAAAAATGCAGCAGGGGGTGAGGGGGGAGCACACACCAGGTACAAAGTCTCACATTGTTCATTGCTGTTAAGGGAAGTCCAGAGGAGAGCACAGAGAAGGGCTGGGAAAACATGGTCTGGGGAGAAGGAAGGGTTGAGTAACTGGGAGACAAAGGCTTCAGATATGGCTGGTTTTTGTTTCTGTGGTGGGTAGGCTAAGAGGAATGCGTTCAAACTGTGGCAAGGAAAGGTATTAGGAGAAACGTTCTGAAGATTAAGCAGTACCCTAGGCTGCATGTGGAGTTTTTGAAATCCTCTCTGTTGGAGGTCTTTAATAACAGGGCTGAGCAGGAATTCATAAAATATGGTCTGTGTAGCCCTGATGCTGTGTGACCACATCCTGAGAGGTGCTGGTCTAAGCTGCTGGGTGGATTCCTCCACATAGGAAGGGGACTGACCGGGGCTGTGTCCTTTTGCGTGGAGGTAGGTGACCAGCAGTGCGTAACTGCCTGCAAGTACGTGTAGAAAACAGAGGCAATCAGCAAACGAAGATAGCTGGGCTAGAGAGATACCCATCTCAAACAACATAATTATTGTTGCTGATCCTGCCCTGCGACAAAGGGATGGATTAGATCAGCTCCTGAGGTGCCTTTTAATCCCATTTTTACCAGGATTCTGAGAGTAAAATTTTTATTTTCCTCTAAAGGGTGTACAGTTTGTACACATTTTATAATAAAATATCTACTGAACAATGACTCTAGTCTATAGTTGTACATCTTCCTCAGGCACTACTTTCTAACCAATAACAAAACCAGAAGAGGAAATGTACAGAAGAAATTGGCTAGAATACAGTGAAAGATGAGAACATGAGGTTATTGCTATTATTTTTTGTTTAGAAACACTTCCATCTCCAGCTAAATTGCCCCATGGCATTGTCTGCACTAACATTATCGCTTGTACAAACAGTTCTGCGTTATTCTTTTCCTAAGCTATTGTAGCAGGAGATAACAGTTATAGATAGCTTTTGTGTGGGAGAAGTCTCACTCTCAGAATTGAGTCTAATTATTTACTTATCTTTCAGTCAGATAATTCTCCAAGAGTTCATACTTGTTTGCTAAAACAGTAATTTCAGTTGTCACCTCGCTTCTAACATGCTAGGTTATTTCTAATATTTGGATTCATTTTCCATGTGTGACTTCTAACCAGAAATAGCTCTGTCAGTACAAATATTCCTTACCCTTGGATGCCTCACTCTGGATAAGAAAACATCACAGACCTCTTAGACCTGAAAATTTCCAGAAAGTTCAGATTTCTTTTCTTACCTTTCACTTGGACACTTCTTCTTGCTGGAAGAAAATGTCAATACAAAGCCACATCTTAGAGGATATCACAATGTCAGCATGTCCAACACCCTCAGATAAGACACTAAGTATTGAAATTAACAACTGAGTATTGGAAGGAAAAAAAAAAATACACCACAATGTATAAAACACTGCATTTGAGCTCTTGACTAAATGACTGAGCTGTTGGAACTGAAAAGATAGCAGTGCTACTGGAATTTGGCCTCATGTTTTACAGCTCGACCATAGGATTTATTCTACTTGTTGCTATCTTATTATGTTGAACATGTTCTACTCACAAATTGGCAAGCTTTGGCTTTGAGAAGTCCCTCTGGAATTTGTGCAAACACAACTTTCAGTGGTTTGTCTCATTTCACTGGGATGGCAAAAATCATCCTGCTGACCCCGAATAACTACTGAGAGATGCTCTAAAAATGAAGCATTTGAGACTTTTGCTGATACAATTTTACATCCATTTGACATTAGCAAAACTGTGTTTTTTCTAGCCTGATTCTCTGAATGTGGAGCCTTTCTAAAAATAAGTCTCAATAATAATAATAATAATAAATAGACATAGTCCAAAGAGCTAAAATTTAGCAAAGTTATATGCAACTGAAAAAGGGCTCAGTAGGGAATTATGTATGCTATGAGCTCCTGGGGCCTCTGATTCTTCTCTTTCCTGTGTGCTGTTTATGAAAATAGCTTTGCTTAATACCTTGCAAATACAAGACCTTTCCCACTGCCCTGCGCTGGGCCTGCCAGGCTGTAGAGTTAGACTCCAAACAGGTCTAGCACCTCCACGGAAACATCTTGCTCAAAGAGAGTGTTTGGCAAAGAATTGCGTAGTAGGGACTTTACCAGTTCCATAAGGGATGAGGTATTCTAGTTTTTACCAAACCAACCTGAAATTACTTTTTCCCCAAACACACATTTGTAATGAAGTAAAGTTCATTGTATCAAGTTCAAAGTACACAAACAAGTTCCCATGTGCTTGCAAATAGGTGCTATGAAATGAAACAGGGAATGAGAGTTACTCTGACTCTTGACGAGTAAATGAACTATCATTGTTGCACTGGTAGCCTTTGACGTGCAAAGGTTCTTTGAATGCTACTTCCTGGTGTCAGACCTAGAAAAACTTAATGTTTGGCGTTCCACTAATCGACCGCATCATACAATGCATGCTTCACTCTGCGCAAGCACAAACCATTCAGATTTACTGCGTAAAGTCCTCATCAATATGCCATCTGTTCTAGCTTGAGAACCGTGTGAGACGTGGTTACATTAATGAAAACATTCATTGCTAGCTATTGAATGTGAAGGCAATGGCAAATATTGGGGAAGGTTTGCATGTCGGTTTTTTATAGTTACAAAACTTAAAATATAATACCCATGTTATCTGATATTTTAAGAGAAAGTCCTGTCCTTACCTGACTTTTCTAAGCAATTTGTTTTTAATTTAATAATAATTTTTAAAGAAAAAAAATCCACCGCCAGCAACAACAACAACAAAAAACCTAGGGAAGAGTTTTGTTTTTGCTGGACATATCAGGCTGTTAGAGATATTCTTATTGTGACTGTTTTCTATATTTCGTACCTCAGTGTGGCAAAGATGTGTAGCCTAAGTAGTAGTTTATCTTTGGCTTTACGAGCTGTTTCAACACCAGAGATCTGATTCACTGCGCCTTTGCTTGATAGTTATGAAATCTAAGGTGGTACACATATGTTATGCTTTTTATTTTAGTTGTCTGATAAACCCACAATCTAACAAGTGAAATTTAATTTAAACTACAATTTAGTCTAGCTCTGTTAAGCCAGATCACAAATATTCTTATCTGCATTATAGGTTTCACCAAGATGGGGAGTGTAGTTGTCTTCCTTCCTTGCTTTTGTCAATAGACAGGGAGGGAAAAGTCTAACTTTAGGTGTTTTTTTTTTTTCCCTCCCATTCCTTTGTTCTCGTGTTTCATTGTCTTTCTGTTCTAGGAATGTTTGAGAGGGGCAGGCAATTCTTAATGAGAATGAATCAACTAAAATTTGTAGCTGGTTCAGTATATCAGGCAGATGGAGAGGGAGTCAGGAGGAAGGGTATAGAACAAAAGAAGTTTCAAATTCTCAAGTGCAAATAATAATTTTAAAATTCTCTTCAACTGGAAGAAGCAGAATAGGTTAACATGTCATGGCAGCACTAATTGGATATGGAGAAATCATAGCTGTCTTTTCTACAAGAGAACTGCAATATTTTCATAAGCTACCAGAGTAATTTTTAACCACAGACATTTAAAATGCAGTTGAATGGCATTTTCATGTTTACATGTCTTATGACAGAGTATTTACTACAGTGGCTGAATTCTCTGAAAGTGTGATCTTCATTCTCTCTCATGCCTGAAGAGAATAAACTGTATTTATTAAAAAAAAAAAAAAAAAAAAAAAAAAAAAAAAAAAAAAAAAAAAGGAAAGAAAAGAGTAAATATAGCTGGGTACATAAGCATATGCTTACATTTATGTGATTTATGTGTACATTTCTAGCACTGAATTCAGAAATTTGTAACATAATTGGAAGATATAATAGGAAACACTGGCATCAGCTTTAATGCAAGTTACAAAAGACTGTTTAACTCATTGAAGGCAAGCAATGATCCACCTGTGGGTAAGCCATGTAAACACATTTTTAAGTACATTTCCCATGGATGAAGAGCTGATGGACAGGAAATCTTTGAAAGTTTTAAAGATTGATTTCCCAGTGTGTCTGTGGTATTAATATTATGATATAAATTATGGGTAAACCCCAAGACAAAGCATAGCCCCACCTCTTGTGCTGTCCATCTTCATGAACTTTACAAAGTTAGAATGTAACCTATTCCTAGTTGTTTCCAGCTTTCAGCTGTGTGCTGGAATCACAAGCTATCATTTGCTTTCGTCCCACCACCTGTATTTTCTCACCCCCCTTACCTTTACTCCGAGTTCACCAGAGGTAACTACGTATGGGCAGGCTATATGTGGCTGCTTGACTATGTGCTGCAGGCACCAGCAGTGACTGGGAACTTCTAGTATGAAAGACTCAATGCAGCTTGCGGGAAATAAGCATGAGTTACTGATGTGATGGACACAGTAATGTAGACTTATTGTTTGATTCAAACCCCAAACTGCTCAAAGGTAGAAAAATATCTGACATGGTAAGGGACAGACTTGCTTGGGAATATGTTTTATGTAAATAAAGAAGAAAAAAGGAGAGGCTTCTACCTTTGTAGCCACTAACTGAGCATCAGATAATGAAGTACTATATTCTAACACTTTCCCATTTTATCTCTTACTGGCAGTCATTGTTTTAGAAAAATCTGGACTAAAAGCTTTTCAAGAAATCTGTTTTGAAGCAGTTATTTACTAATGTTTCCAATTACATTGCATTCTCAGCTTTGGGTGGGAAAGAGGGGGAAAAAGATGGATGGCAAGTAACTCCAATGAAATGTGCTTTCTAATTACATAATGCTAGGGGTGAAAATGATTTGTTATGTTGTGGCTTTAAGTCTTCATTTCAGTTCTAATAAACCTTGCATAAAAATCTCGTTATTCTGAAAGAGATTTGTTACAGCAGTGCAGCAGAACAGTTTATTTTAAACAAGATACAAAAATCTATCAGGATTCTGAGAGTACAGGACACGATTGAACAAATCCCTAATTTCTTCAAGGAATGTTTCTCTATGGAGAACAAGCTCATAAGAACTCAAAAAGTTCACACCATAGTTGCTTCTCCCTCACCTATGCAGGAATGCAGGCTTTCTGTCTTTGGTGCTTGTGGTTTTTTTCAATACTTTCCCTGTAAAATCTCTGTCCTTTATGGCCTCATGATCTTGGTGTGTGTGGAGACTGTCGCTGTGGTTCCGCAGAGCACGCTTTTTGCATTTAAAACAAGCTGTTCTTCAGGGTATGATTCCAGAAGTCCAACAAAAATTACTCAGCAATTTGCTGTACTTTGAAAATCTATCTTCATTGTGGAAAATAACTCCGGTAGAAATTTGACATCCTGAAGAGTTTACACTTCACAGAACATGGTAACTGGGGAGTCCTTGTGGGCTTAAGTCATGATCTCATAATGGAATTGAGGATCAAATGTGTGAATTAGAAGAGAGAGGCAATTGCTTATTAAGCATGTTTGATGGTATCCTGGTTCTCAATCCATTTATTTTTTTCTGTTATCTTCTAAAGATTTTGGAACATTAAAAGATACATTAACCCCTTTGCCTGTACTGTCTTCTGCTACAGATGAGTCCTATGGACTGAACCTTTACAGTTCAGTCTCTTACCACTGAGGACCCCATTGCTTACCCTGTGGCATTTTCCAAGCTGCACACTCTTATTTGATGCCAGGAGCTGTAGGGGAAAGTCCAGTGAAACTTCAGAGCTGATTCTGTAATCCATGCTGGCTTTCACAAATAACAACCAATTTTCAGCAGACCACTGAAAGGTCTACCACTAGCTCTTGGTCTAGTCTCTGCCGTGTTTCAAGTCACTTAATGACTCCACAATTAGCTTCTGGGCAGTATCCTCCTACAGAACTCATTACATGTCACAGCACTTAATATATTAGGAAATAGCTTGTTTGAAAAAATAAAATTTTGTTCTAAGACTACTATCAGATATAGTTGCTTTCTTGTCCATTTAACCTGGGGAGTGGAGGGCATGCAGAATGCAGCACTGAGGTATGCAAGATATATATAAGTATGCCCTCAAGAAAGTACCACGGCTTCTGGAAAAGGGTTGAAGCCAGTTTGGAGTTGGGCTTGCGGCTTGCTCTGAACTATGGGTATTTTTGAACGATGGGTCCAAAATGTTAATTATCATATAAATTAATAATTGCAAGATATTTTGATTCAATGAACCTGTCTGGATCCACATCTACAAAAACAAACAAAAGAACAAAACAACAACAACAACAAATACAGGGCAAAAAAGACCAAGGTCAGTGGCTGAAGAGGTGTACAAGGTCAGACTTTTTTATTTTATTTCTGTCATTCTAGACTGTGAATTCCCTAGTGCTTGTTTGCAAGCAGTATAAAATTTTGCATTTGCATTTTTCAGTGTAGTAAGAGAAACTTCAGCTTTTTAAATAACATCTCAATTACAAAATTAGTTTTAATAAATTTGGTTGCTCTTTTAATACAAGTAGTAGATAAAATTGGCAATATTTCAGTTACTCCTTAAACAAGATTAGACATTGTGAAGACGGTGTTTTCAGAGGCTGATTTATACTAAAGGAAAGAAATGTTTTGCATGATTTGAAAAAGTTTACCTAAAGGCAATATTCTTCTAAAATTATATTCTTCTCAATAACTGAATACCACTATTTATATCTTCCTGACTTTCTTCTAGTAGAACACTAACTTCGTAGTGTTAAATGATATATGCCTTTAATTAACTCTACCTTGAAGAAGTCTACTTAATATATCAAGGAAAAAAAAATTTTAGACAAGCAGCTTATTTTGTCTTTCTGAACTACTGTTGCTGTGATCAGAGATTATTTTGATATGACATTGTGCAAATAACACACTTCCTTCTTCAGAATAAAACAAACCACAAAAATCCTGCCAAGCCATCCAGCACAGTCAACAGATTGGTTATATTCTTTAAACAAGTCTTATTTAGCAGGAATGTATTTGAAGGACTACAAATATGCATACAGGTGTTCTAATAAAAAAAAATGCCATTAAAAAAAAAAAAGCCATTCTGATAGCTATCACATTTTTACCGCAGGCAATTTGTAAAGAAGCAGTTGAGTTTAAATATGCTATCTATTTCAGGAACTAATTTTTCAACACTTGTATGAATGGTTTTACAGCTTGGTAAGGAAAATATGTCTTTTGAATATGAACTTTATTCTGTGTGAGCTACAGTCTGAACAACTGTGAACATTTCAAAATGAATCAATTCCAAGTTCTCAGTTACTTCTCTTTCCTCACTAAAGGCTTTAAGTCTTGCTTCAAAACCACACGGATATCTTGACAAGTTCAAAAAAAAAAAAAAAAAAAATCAGTGCATGGGAGAGAATATTTTTGTTCTTGTTAAAATTGTTTTGCTAAGTAAATATTGATCGGATGCTGCAAAACCCCATGGCTGAATTCATCTAATCTGAGAATGAGGGAAGGAAAAAACTGCCTCAGGCTACTGTAACTTATATAAGTATGATGAACAAAGTAGGCATGCGCTATACTTTCAGCTGGGATGCTGGTACCAAAGGAGTACTTTTGAGCAAAGTCCTTTGAACCCATTAAATTTTCTCTTCCTCTTGCAGGATTATTGATTAGGCCCACTCTGACTGCAGGTCTATGGTCTGGTGTTACAGATCTGCTGGCACTAATCAGCTCAGGTGAGAGCTGCCATAGGTTCGCAGTGGTTGTGGGGGGAGAGCTGGGCTAGACCTGAGCACTGTCTTTTTAGACACTGAGCACTCTTTTTAGCTCTCCTCTTCCATGTTTTAAAAATACTGAAAATCTTATCAAATCTCTTGCCATGGGGATTTGCCACATCGTATGGCTGGTTTCCAAAGCAAGCCTTGAGCTCCACGAGGCTGGGTTTGCTTTCAGTGGCTTACAGAAATGGGGAGTGCTGAAAGGAAAATTTTCTCCATCTCTTTCAGACATAGATGTGGTTATATTCAGAAGTGGATTATATAAATTATGGTGCAAAACTACGTAGTTTAATATTGAATTATAGACAAGCAGATCACCTTTGCTTAAACACAACAGCATGAATTTCAAACATCTGTTATGTCTGTGAAGAAGTTCACAGCTTTTTCATTTTTTCTGATTTATATTGGTAACTATGTCTCTTTTTTTATTCTTCTAACTGATGCCCCCTTTTTTTTTTTTTTAATATAAGACATTCAGTTATGTCTTTGTTGAATGATTAAGAAATACTGAGAGTCTGATTTTCTTTTCCCCCCAAGTATTGTCTTTGGACATGCTAAGGAAAAAATGTATTAGATTCCTACTGGGCTTAAAGGTCAGATTTCTTTCTGGTTTCCTGATCTGTTTTGTTTTTATCTTTGTTAATGCTCGTGAAACTGAAACATCTCATTTGCTGATTAGCTGTCTTCTCTCTTTAAGACAAATTGTATTAAAAAGGGGTTCAAAAGTTCATTAGTAAAATCCTGCTTGTTAGCTTGCTGCAAAAGAAAGACTTTACCACAATAGAAATGGTAATAGAAAAGCACTTTGGCTGTACAATTCTGTATCACTACACCATTACAACATCTAATGAGTTAACATGTTCATATTGACACCTGGGTAGTTGCACACAATTCTTTATTGTCCGTTGCTGTCTCCATATCAACAAGTGTGTTTTTAAACACTTAGACTTTAACTTAGCACTCCCCCGGCAAGTTTTTTGTCTCCAAGTTTCTCCTAACACTGGAAACTAATATGCCAGTTGTGAAACAGCCAGGTCCCTTTCAATTTTTGAAGCTGTTCTGTAGCTGTTTAAGCCTTTATGGTTTTAAAATTCCTTTCTTTTCCTGTGATTAATCTTTCTATATTTGAAATCATTCCCTAATTTTTTTAATAACATATGAGTCATCCTGAAGTCTCTGTAATTTAGTGGAAATGGTAAGAGAAAGCCTATACTACAGTTTGCAAGTGTGACTAAAAAAGAGGATGCAGCACATTAAAGAAGCTATTTTTGATTACATACAAACAACTGTTACCTGTGCAAGTCTCTTCATTTTGTTCAGTCATGCCTTGAAAAAGAAGGCTAAGTTCCATGAAAATAGAAAATTTTCACTTTCCAATCATAATTTCTTATGAGGTGCTCTTGCCACCTTCCTTTGAAATTCTACTGTGCAGCATTGGAAACCCTCCAGCAGTTGTCCAGCGCTGCCTCCTGTCTTCTCTGTGCCACATTCACCTGCCTTCTGTGTTTTCTCTTTTCAGGCAACCTGCTGTAAATTTTAAGGGAAGGTGTTTTGACTTCCCTATAACATATTCCACATTTGCATATAACTATTTATGATATTGCATGTATTTATATATATTTATAATTATATCCTTATTTATATTATATCCTTATTTATATTATAATATATCCTTATTTATATTTATAGTATTGCATGTAACTATTTATAGGTTGGACTGGATGATCTTAGAGGTCTTTTCCAACCTAAATGATTCTATTTGTCATTTAAAAGATGTGTGGGTTTGTTCTCTATTTGTTCTTCAGTTTCCTGAAATCTGTGTATTACCCACTGTGTTCTGGGAAACACAACTGGAGGTAGCTGCTCCCCTTTGATTTACCAATGATTTTTCATTATATTTCATACTACTGACAATAACAACTCAATCCAGTAATCATCTATGAGGAAAAAAGGAACAAAACCACAAATGTTTTTTGTTGTTGTTGATGATGTTTTTTTTTTTTCCCCAGGAGTTTCATCTATCTGCAATCTTTATGCTAAACTACATTTCTCTTGAAATCAACAGTTTTTCCTGTTGGGTTCATGTGTTTCATAAATACTGTGATCAATAACAAATGATATCACAGCATCAGATTAGTTCCAAAGAAGGATTAGTACTAGGAATAGCATCTGCAGTAACTAATCAGTTGTAATTACAAAAAGAAACAGATCTAAAACTTGGAACTCGCGGAAATTGTGAAGTCCTAGACATCATATTTGGGTCTGTAATACCCTAAGCATGAGGCCTGAATAATCCACAGGAATCAGTACATTGTAGTCAAGAAGGGCGTGGAACAACAACAACAAAAGAAAGAGCAAACATTGCATGTAGGACAACATATTAATAAATTCTGAAGGAATTCATCCAAGACAAAAATGCTGAGCTTATTTGGACAGTTCTACAAGCACTTCCTACAAATTACAAGTTTTGGACTCATTTGAATTTTGAAGTGGGCTTGAGCCATCTTACCCTTTCAGCCTGCTTCTATTGAGGAAATTTGGGGATCTTGTTCAGGAAAACAGAAGATTAGACAATGTCAGAGTACTTTTTTTTTGCTGTTCATAATTACCAGAAATGAATATATTCTTAAATATCAAATCTGTGCTTTCCTGAGAGGAGTTTAAATATACAGGACATTTTTAACTTCTCTGGTCAGGTTTTATATGGACACTGACTGAACTGAAGGTGAGCATCTTTTGTCTCACTGCATTAGCTTGCCCCTCTTGAAGGAGCATTTTGTGGGTGCCCTTGAACTAACAGTCACTAACATCACTCTTACTGATGGCAAGGCACTAGTAGAGCTCCTTAGGTTCTTTATTTTAAATACCATTTATACAGCACAAAATACAACTCATTTTCAGTTATTATCTGATATGGAACATATACGCTAATCCCCAAGGCTGGGATCCTTGTACATTTTTTATAACTTTGAGACACAGCATGTTAGTGTTTTCTGATTGCCTTATTTTTAAGCTAAATTCAGCAAGAAATGTTCCCTGAAGATCTAAATTGTTCAGGAAGGTATTGCTTTGTTATGACAACTAGGCATCCCTTCTCACCCACATCGTCCTGTCTCATTTCACATTATTGCTTTTTTGCCTATACTTCTTATTTCTGAAATATATGGTAAAGCTTAATCTCTAATATAAAAAGATTTTTAATTCTCTGTTCCCCTTTCTTTTCATCACATGCATTGCACACAACAGCCCTTTCGTCCCATCCACAACCAAATAAAAGGTTGTCTCATAAATGTAAAAACTGACTCATGTAGAATAACAGGGTTCAGTACCTGGGTCAAAGAGTGACTTTCCTTGGAATGTCACTTGGAGCCATCTGTCCACGTAAGATGCTTTCCCTGGCCCGATGCCGCGGAGCCGTGCAGCAGACATCAGGCCTG
The DNA here is from genome assembly GCA_013399115.1 of Anseranas semipalmata. NCBI lineage: Eukaryota > Metazoa > Chordata > Aves > Anseriformes > Anseranatidae > Anseranas > Anseranas semipalmata. The sequence continues at coordinate 775,331 of VXAA01000465.1, forward strand.
CTGACTTCCGTGGACGTTTTGCTGGGTGAGCCCAAGCAAAGGCACTTTTCCAGGAAAGCTGCTTGTTGCCCCCATGATCTGAGTCTCAGTTTACTTGCATCTAAAAAAGGAGGCAATGTTTCATGATTATGCCTGTCCTCCTTACCCACCATTTGGATTTTCCATAAAATTAGAAGAATCAGGTTGTTTCAGACACATTACTTGCAAACTGGGTTGTAGCTGCATGATTCAGTTTTGCTTCTAAGCTTCAGGGAAGATTTAATGCTTGTTTATCATACCTGTGATGGCTTTCAGAGCAACCATAGGTGTTTGAGAGCTGGCCAGTGCAATGACATTGTTGCAAATCTGCTGAGTTTCACAGCTTTAAATCACCATAACTGAAAGAGAAATCTAGGAATTAATACTTTCCTTTCTTCAGAAAAAGATATCCTTAAGGCTATGCAGTGAACAGAACAAACTTACTGTTACTATGTATTGAGCCATGATATAGCACGAATATCCTTAAGCTTTGAGAAATAGCTCTAGAAATGCACCACCAGATATTATATTAGAAAGCACACATTATAATATTCATTACAGTAGTAGAATGTGAACTGCATGTTATTGTAAAAGAAAATCCAATTTGCTGCCTACTGCCTTCAATTTGGTTTTGACAAGTACTCAATCTTTTGCTATATTTTGCTTTCTACATTTATCTTCTTGGGCATGTTCTGTAATGTCTGCTTAGGGCAAAAACAATAATCTGTTCATTTAATTTACTGAAAAAGCTCATGTACTCTCTATGCTTACTAGGTACAACAATATGAAAACAAATCCCAGTTGCTAAAGATCCATTTGACAGTATGAAATAGATTCTGACTTTTTAATTTAGGCATAAAGCTGCAGAGGGCATATAAGGGATGCAAATTTACCGAGCTGTACCGTTTATTTATGAGTGGTTGCAAGGGAGCGATCTGCAAAAGCCTATATTACTTTACCAGTGATGGATGAACCTAAGAGGGTACAAAAAAGTGGTGTTTGACCCTTGCAGAAGAACTCTGAGAAACATCAAGTTTGTTTGGCTTGGTTAAGCCAAGTCTGAGGACTTGAGTTCATCACAATTTCTGCAATCAGTGGTATTTCCTCAAAGTGGAATATATTTTTAATTAAATTGCAGTTTGCTAGTTGGTAATTTTGCCCACTGCTAACCCTAGGAGTGGGGAGGGAGGGAGAATGGCAATAGGAATTCAGTCAAATCTTAATATTTGTGCTGAATTGTGCTTGAAGCAGTACTGTGTAATCAAAGAGAAACTCATCTTGCCAAAATTGCCAAAATTGTTTTAGATCTGAGGTGGTTTGTTTTACATTCTTCCTAAATAATCACCTGAATTTGTCTAATAGTCTTTGTCTGGAAATCTTGAAAGAGAATGTTTTATCTTGCTCATGGTAATTTAAAGGGTGGTAAAAATACATCTCTAATTTTTATTTAGTTTTTCCTCAGACACAAGTGTGGTTTTTTTGGATAAGCTCTTCACGTTATCCGATCCATACACATTTCCCCTGGCCTACTCCCCAGGATATATGTCTCAGATTTTAGAAAATAAAGCTGATAGAAATTTTTGCTATATAGCTCACGGAATCAGGTAAAGCTGGCCAGTCTGACCTAGAAAACCTTTTTTTAGCCCAATCCCACCAACTTCTTCCAGAAAAGAAATGAACAATTAAAAGGATTATGAAGTTTGTTTTTTACAGTGCTGTTAAACCTGATGTCATGTTCCTTCAGACAGCATACAGAGTCATCCTTCCTGTCTGCTCGTTTATAACAGGGAATAGCTGAAGGGAGCCCCAATCAGGTTCATTATTTTTTTCTTGGGATAAGCGTCAGACTGAATACTAGCAGCTGTACCATGGCTTTATGTATTAGGGATTGCTTCCAATGATAGCTGAATAATTGCAATTATTCCTCATCTCCTCAAACTTGAAGGAGACAATAAAGCCTCAAGCAAAAACAACCACTGCCACATGGTTCATCAGGCTGTTTTTGTAGAATCAAATACTGCCAGAACCAATTTGATACTTCTCAGACCCCTGAAGTTTCCATTCTTGGTAGGGAAAATGTATCTTTAAAGTTTAGAAGAGTTTTGTTTCATAGCCAGAAATGTTTTTGTCCTTCAGAACTAAATAATGCAATTCCTGCTATATTAAAATTCCCACTGACTTCAAATATAATTTGCCTGAGCTGGCCTGCAGGATTTGACCATCTGGGAGCTAGTCTGCAAGATATCAGGCTTTTGATTTACTTGATATAAATGTCTGATCTGTTTTATGATCTTGTGAGCATTTTAATTCTTCACACTGAGACATTCAATCACTATGGAGATAGGTGTGCTTTTAGAAACTGTAGTGTCACATGTGCTCTGAAACTCTGCTCTCAAGCAGTACATCTGCAACCAACTGCAACTATTTCCACATGGCCTGAAGGTGCCCCAAAGGCTGACATTTAACTGGCAATCCGTAACTGTGATTCTGAAAACCTCACCTACCTGCTGCATTATCCCAGAGTTTCCCAGGATGTTTTTGGCATAAAAGTTTCTTCTGACTCTCAGCATTTCATTTATTGGTGTGTCCAAAGCTGCTTCAGTTGTGAGAGGGATGAACATATTGACTGAAGCCTGATTTGGATTATCCAGAAAAAAAGATCCAAGTGTTCTGTCATCTAAATCCCCAATAGGCTCAAAATTTAGGAGGCCTTTTAGAGCACATTTGCAGAATTAGGTACTGTAACGTCACTGAAAATAGTGACTAATGACAGCAGTCATTAATCCGGGGACAGAAGCCCCCAGACATTCACTGCCATGTCCCCAACTTCTTCCCTTCACACGCATCCTCATAAGAAAGCTCCCTTGTATGTGCTGTTTGAGAAGGAGTCAAGAGTAAGGGTGCCAGACCCAAGGCATGCCACATCAGTGCCTCTGCAGAGATGCAGACTGAAGAAGGCATTTTTGAATCCCTAGATTCAAAATCAGCTAGACTTCTGCATCTTCTGAAATTGCACTAATATTAAGATACTCTAAAAGAACACGATTTCTTCTTCTGTTTGATGTTTTCAAGAATGGCCCTCAGCTTTGAAGTCTAAATTATTTTAGTTTCCTAGAAATTATTCAATCTATTTCCTTTTGCATGAAGTTCTTAATTCTCAGACAATCTGGAAATGCATAAAAACTTCAAAACATACTCCTTGGTGATTTAGTCTTGCATGTCTTCATTGTGCATCAGCCTGTTAACAGTACTCCTCTCATCTGTTGACTTCCATCTCTGTTTGCTGTAAGCTTTTTGTCACAGAGAGCCTCTCATAGTAATCAATAAGTTTCATATACAGCAATTGTGCAGGATAATTAAATAACTCTATTTCAAATCAATTTACATCAGTCTGACTTTCAGAAATGACAGTTACTGCACTGTAAAACCAGTGAATAAACCCTTTTGAATACTTAAATCAATCCCAACTTTGTTTCATCTTAATCTCCAGAAAGCAATTCCTGCAAATGTCAATACTGCCCTAATAGATTAGGTGATGATATCTCTGTATATGTTAGCTTCAGAGATACACTTGTATCAGATCAATTAAATTAATATAATTGCTGCTTTTTCTACACATCACAGAGAGAAGCAGAGTTTTGGCATGGTGCTTGAGATAAGGCATGTGTTTACTGCAGTGGTTAAGGATTAGTATTGACATAAATGGATTTCTCCTATTTATTGTGTATTGGAGATACCTAGCAGCTACTGTAGGTTTTATCAGCTGGCAGCCAGTAATGTTATATGACGACACTGAATAGATATTTTTGAATGGCTGAGGAGATTATTGTTTTATATATATTTGGTTTGTTGGTTTTGGTCTTTTTTGTTGTTGTTGTTTTGTTTGCCCTGGTATTAGGGCCCAGTTTGGACCTGTGCTGTACAAATCCACAGGCAGAGGCAATCTTTTTGCCATAATCAAAGACAGAGCGGAAAGAAATAATATAATGATAGGTTACAGACCAAATCACCAGCGTAACAGAAACCAGCTCTGCTGAATCCCATCTTAGAAGCCCTATGCAATATGCAAAATTGTTTTCTTTTTCTTGTTTGAGAGTCTACTGTTATCAGTCTATGAACATCAAATATATGTTTCAGTTCACATATTCCCAAGGAGGTTTGCAATAAAGTGACTGCTAATACGTGTCCCTGAATGATGTTTGTGTAGATGCCCCTAGTCATCTATAATCATGAATATAAAAGTAACTGCCACAAAATTATCAGTCTTTGTGTTTGTCTGGTGATAGCAGTCATCTTATTCATTTACATAGGTTTTGTATTAGTAATAAATGCAATCATAATAGAAGAAAGAAGAGGAATTAGCAGGTGCCATTGCTGTATGTACCCAGCTACTTGTCTGGCTCTGAGAGCTCACATGATTTGTAGTCATGGAAAAATAAAAATCCAAATCACTAAAATTAGTAGAAAATACATAGTATTTGTATCTTGTTCAGAAACTGCAGCTGGCAGAGACAGTTAATTAGTCTGGGTCTAATACGCACAAAATACTAGTTATGCCCTCCACTGAAACACTTAGCCGAGGCTGTAATATGCTTTTAATAAGACTCAGAGTTCTTACGTCTAAAATTTTATTTCTAAAGAGCATCATAATTTGCCTGCACTTTTCGTGAGAATTGAAAACTGTCACCAATTACATTGTTTCCCAGGTAAAATTATAGCTATGGTAGGGATTTGAACAACAGCTATTTCAAGGCATATTCAGAGCGTCTGGTGGGCTGAGCAGCTCTCAGCTCAGATTGCTGCCACTGGGTCTGCAGACAGTGTTGCAGAAAGACTGTGTTAGAAATAATTGACAAACTAAGATTAGCTGATGGCCCCAAAGTATCTAGATAAATGAATTTGAGCATGAGTAACCCAGGTGGTATTGGTACAAGAGCCAACTGTCTAAAAGCAGAGGAAAGCAAGAAGGTAATGGTAATTTGGCTGTGTTGTGGTATCTTTAATACAAAAGGGAACATACAAAAATGGAAAAAAGGGCAGATGGCTCTCATGGGCTGTCAGAAATCTGTAGCAATAAAATCAGGCAGGCTAAAGTGCTGAGTGTGTTGAGATTTAGTAGGGGTAAAGAAAGAGGTTCTATAAATACATTAGATGAAAAAGAGAGCAGTGAAATGAGTCAGGCTATCAATTAATGGGAAAGAGAGAAAAGAGTAGAAGCCAGGGAGGAAGCATTCCAGGTCCTCTTCCTCTGTCTTTGCAAAAACGTTAACAGTGACCAGATACTTATGAGTCTAATAAGGTTTTAAGAAACAGCCAAAGCAGATTTATCAAGAACTAATAGTATCAAACTGATTTGATTTTCTTCTTTGACAGAAAGCTAGCTAGCTCTAAGGGTGTGCTGTACTGGAAATAAAGCTTACTATCCTGTCTGCTGACATGTTCATAAGCAATTGATAGACACCCAGGCTGGAGGAAATGTCCCTGAGGTGCAGTGGTACAGTCAATTTGGAAACTGTAATTGAACAGGAATAATTGGCAATAGGTCTTTCAAGTTTCTAGAAGGGTCTTAGGACTTTTTCCATTTTAACATATTTTCCCTTTTTGTTTCTCCCCTTCTCTTTTTCTTTGCCTTTTTCTTTTGCCAATGAATGAAATAAGATGATATAATTGTGGTTTAGAAATTCTTTTCTTTACATTTATTTTGTTTGCCAATGAGTAAAATTCTCCTCGAGTTGGCGACACTCAGCACGGTCAATGAAGTTGTACAGCAAAATGATGTTCTCTTTGTTCAAATCAAGGAAGAGAGCAAGAAGAAAACCAGGGTTTCCCTCCATTAGTTTCAGCAATTCGTTTTAAAAAAAAGGGGGGGGAGTCCAATTTATTACACTCCTACTTAAAAATAGGAGTTGAAGAACCTTTTTTTCTTTATACAGTTCTAATAAGCAGATTAGATGAGGCCAGATCAGTGGGAAAAGTGAGTTGGCATTTGTTCTTTCAACAAAATGGGCTGAAGGGAAGTTGAAGCAAAGCTAAGAGAGGCCGGAGGGCTCCTACTAATCTGTATGTCACTCAGAAAATAAGTTCTCATGAACTTATGCAGAAACTTTCCTGTTGCATGATTTGCGTTAGTATTCCTGACAAAAACCATAACTGCTGATTAACAAAGATTAAATGCCTATGGCCACAATTTTTCATTTTGTTATTTTTGAGCTTTTCATCTTTGTGATTAATAATTTCTCAAAAGGCTTGAATTCTAGACTCAGAATGCTAAATACATTAGTAATTAGTGCTCTGCAAAATAACATTGTAAACAGAATACCCAATGAACTTTCATATATGCTGTAAAGTACAAAGACCTTTAGAAGGAGGAGGAACAAAGTGATGTAGGACAGAGGGAAATGGAAATGCCTGTGCCTGGAGGCTGACAGAGGAATGGGGTCTGCTTTTGGCCCCTTCCTCACCAGAGCTTCAGCCTAAGCATAAGTATATAGGAAAGGCATGTTGTTTGGGGAATATAAGCCGCTTGTTTGGCGATCAGAAGCCCCCAGTCCAGGATCAAAACAGAGAGAATGGAGGCTGGGTGTTGGGAAACAAATGAGAAAGGCAGGGTCAGTTACACCAGTCTGTGGGCAAAGCAGGTGTTTGCCACTTCCAGCCCCAAATGAAGCAGTGAATTCCCATGCTTGCTCATTAAAGGAATAGCCTGTTACAGAAGCAGCTATTTAAAAAATACGTAGCATAGTATATCTTGGAGAACGAGTTTTTTTAGTGGGACTGGCAAGGAAGTTTTAACTCAATAGGGAGTTCAAAAAACAAAGTTGCCTTTCAGTCTATGCCAAGGAGAGGATTAGGTGTTAGGAAGAAATGGTCTCTCTATCAGTTAAAATGAGAGGAACAAATGGTCTCCCTGTGAGTTAAAATGAGAGGAGGTTCACTTTGTGTATGTGATTCACCGTGAGGATGATCAGCTCCCTGAAGACAACAGGCCCTACAGTAGTGATTTGTGATTCAAACTTAATGTTCTCTTCTTTTGTCAGGGAAAGAGCACTGCTCAGCAATCTAGAAAAATCCAATTGATTCATTATTTTGAAATTCTCAAAAATCACAATAATCAATTCATTTCAGTATATAATGGCTATCAGCAAGATTAAATTCTCTTTTTCCTTGCTGGCATGAAGTGGTGATTCTTAGAACTTGACCTCCTGTGGTGTACAAGCTCGTGATCATAAATAGTACTTGGTGACCATCAACATAAACCTCTTTGGCAGTGCACGAAGCTGCTGAGATGGAAACTTGAATAGATAATATTTTAAATGTAAACAGTTGATAGGCTCTCAATTGGTGCTGTTGAGCTGTTATTTTTTACATTTCAGGACTTACTTTTTTATACAAGAAAGTACAGAAGCTGTGGTTTTATTGTTGCATCATGAATTTATAAAAATCTGTGGAGAAAAAATAGAAATGCTTTTCCCTGAAGCCAACCTATGATTATCTACCTCACTGAAAATTTTGAGGGAATACACTCATTATTATCACTTGTATTATTTACTCGAAAGCTGTTACAAATTCTGTCACTAAAATGTGATTGATGGTCTTTCAGTCATTAATTAGACTCATGAGTTTTGAATGAAAATAATAAATTCACTAAATAAGTGGTAGTTTCCTTTTAAAAAGCTAACTTGGGAATAATTGCATTCTGTCAAGACTTGTAGAATCAATATTTGCATCCACTGATACTTAGGGGTTCTGAAAATCAGTATTTTTCAAACTTTTTATTTACCAAATAGTTGTGAAATTTCCAGGAAAAAAAATCACAGTGCCAGTGTAAGTGTAAAGGTCTTCATCTACTGTGACAATTAAGCTAAGCTTTGGCTAATCGCTCGTGCTTTTATTTTCATTTATTCTGACTGATCAGTTGTTTCTCTGTATAGGAAGATGTACGTTGTTTTATTCTTCTTTTAATGTGGTAATTGTTTCATGGTCACCTGCTCTCCTGCAGTTCCCATGAGCACCAGACATGACAAAGAGAAACACTGCTCACGTATTAGCTCCTGCATCTGGTGCTCCTCTGCTTCGGAGGTGAGCTCTCAGCCCAGTTGTATGCCAGTTAAGGAAATACATTGTCTGTTATTTTTAGATGGAATAGATAAATGGTACTGACTGTGTCTCTTTTGGACTTAGCTAAACAAATAGTTCAGCTCCTCATGCCTGTATGGCATTTTTTTCTTTACCATGTTGGTGAGGTATTCAGTGGTGCTTTTTTTAAACTTGTTTTATTTTTAAATGAAAGATATCACAGCTGATGATTGGTGTCTTGATCAGTGCTTTTCTTTTCTGAATAGTTGCTGCATTCAGCTTAGATTTGGACATTTTACTGAACTCCCTTGGCTGCAGAAAAGGTGCTGGTTTGGATCCATGCAGCGAATGGCTTTTGCTTGGACTTCTCCAGAGAGCTAAAACATGTCTTTCCCTGATTTTTGCGGAAGATCCTGCAGTGCTGATTATTCTCCCAACCTCTGGGAAGACGGCTGCAATGTGCCAGCACACTGCGAATTTCAAAGCTGGCATGGAGTGCCTGCCCTCCTGCTGAGGGGCCCTCAGAAAAATAAGGTGACCTCAGTAACATTACCCAGCAGGCCTTGGTAAAAATGAACAGGGGAGACCTGTTGTTAACATGATGATGTCAAGTGCATCGTTCTACATCAATGTAGCTGCTATTGCTGCAATCAAGGAAAGACAGCAAGGAAATCTGGGAGAAAAACTGCTTTTCCATTTACTTCAACCTTTCTGCCTACACTAGAAAAACAAAAACAAACAAAAACAGTTAATGATACCCTTGCCATGTTACTGCCTCTATGGAGAATGCCTGTATAGAACTAGAAGAAACTAATGTTTCTTTCAGGGTTTTGATCTTTGCTGTAGAATTTGGGAAGCAAAAGTATTTCAGCTAAGGAATTCCACAGCTCGCTTACTGGAGGAAAAAAAAAAAAAAACACAATTAGTGAGGTACACTTGTTTTCTTTGTTAGTATTCTAGGACCTGTAATACATTAATCAACAAGCATTTCTAATTCTAGCCATTACTGGAGAATGAAATAGGAACCAGGTAACTACCCTGCCTGCCCCTTCTGTTTTTGAGATATGCACAGGTGTCTTGCCAATTATACGCGATAAACAGTAATGCAGAAAGAGGGAAATTCTCATATTTCAAATAACTGTCTTAATCCTTGCAATATTCCATGCTGATCAATATTGTCTTCTCTGTGTGCACAGTCCTGATGAGAGCTTGCTGCCCCAGATTTTTACTCAAAAACTGAGTGGTGCTATGGAGCCCGTGCTGAGGCAGCCGTGCACAGCCGGGGAACGCTGCTTCCGGGAGCTCGTGCTGCACTGCTCCTTCCGTGCATTGGGAACGGGGTGGCTTTGGAATAGCTGCCTGTGTGCATCTGTGGTGCATGTGAAGGTGATGTCTGGCACAGCCTGGATTAGGCAGTTTGTATACCTCTGCTGTCATGCACAATATGTTCATATCTCATTTCTGGATGTCCAACATACTGGAGGTGTGGCTACTGCTGTGAACAGGCCTTGGACATTGTGAAATTAAATATGAAGGCATGCAATTCTGATTCCAAGTGGCACAGATTTCATGGAGAAAAAAAAAGGAAGAGAGATTGTGGAAGGAAGCAAAATAAATGGTAGACCCAGCCCCAAAGTCTCTCTTTCCTTCCATCCTCTCTTGCTGCCTCAGCACTCTTCCCAGAACCAGAGAATTGGGTTCTGCTCCTGATCCAGTTGGGAATGGATGGTCATTTACTGTTTCTACAGCTCAAATTGCCTCATTCTTCTTTCCTTACACCTCAGTAAGAGCTAAAACTGACTTTATATGCATGGTGCATTGTAAGGTTGTTTAATATGCGGTATTACAAAAAGACATTAATTCTTTTCTGTGAACTTTAGCAATATTCTTTGCATTAATATTTTCATGTGTAGGCACTAGTAATGCACATTGGCAGGACTCTTGCAATATCAATGTGATCGAATGCTGCCTTTACCAGTAAGTGACAGAGACTGGCTTCCAGTAGGATCTGAAAATGAAAATTCATAATCAAGTGTTCTGTGTTTAAGTGCAAACACTTTTGCATACACATTTGGGTAGCCTCACATGTATGTGCTTAAAGATATGCTCTAGGTTTTTTGAGAAATTTTGTTTACACTGTGTGAGTTTTGGTGGCTTGTTTAGGTTACAAAGGAACGTGTTTCAAGTTTGCTGGGCATTTTAAGAGGTAAGAAATACATTTTGCAGTCACTGATACAGCCTGGGGTATTCTGCCTAAGTAAAACAAGTGGCACTAGTTTAGAGCGCTCACTTGTCCTTCCTCTAGATGCTTTTTCACACACATCTACGTGTCCACAGTTCTTGAACCTGCTGCTCGATTTTAGAAATCTCATATTCTCTTGGAAGAAAGAAAAGCAGTAAAACAGAATATCAAGAACTGGTATGTGGTCACAGATTATTGTTAGGAATTGCTTGTTATAAATCCAGTTTTGGACATCTGGTCAGGAAGGTGTAAATATTCAATCTGAAGATCACCTCTTCAAAGAGATTTTAGTGGCCAATAGGTTCTTAAATGCCTTTATGAATTCCAGCTTCAGCAGCTACTTGACTACAAACCACTACGCAGTTGTTTTGATATAGGTGTGTGTGTGTATGTCCACCAGATAATCACTGTATTTTACTGGAAATTATCAGTCCTATTAATGATGCTGAAGAAGCGCTTCCATCCAGCTCATTCTTGACTAGTTGTTTTACTTTGTAGTGTCATCAAAGCTTTCTTCAAATGGAAGTAGTTGTGACTGAACACCAACTAGAGCAGATTTGTTGGGAAAGTCAGGGATGCTTCCAAGATTTTTTACACAATAGACTTCCTGGTGGGAGAGAGAGACAATCGTATGTGTGAATGTGGTGTAGATGGGAGAGTAGCTACTGAATTGTGTAGTAAAATGCCTGTTCAGTTGAGTTCCTCCAGGGATAACGTATTCCAAGACTTCCATACTTAACCTACCAAATCATTACAACTGAACTTCGTGAAGTTCAACAAAAGGAAATGCAAAGGCTTGCATTCATATCCTCAGAGAATGAGCAGGGATTGTTTTCTCTGGAAGATTAGTATCAGGAAGATTTGCTGTTACTTCTGTATCTTTAAAGCACAATTTAGCTTTGAACATACTCTGTATATGAAATACTGTGTTATTGCAGGTTACTGACTGTTCTGCTTTCATTCAGTTTTTTAAGCTTCTGTTCTATTCTCATCTCTTCTGACTGAAATGTCATCATCTCCATTTTGGTTCATTTCTACCTTCTAGCAAAGGACTTGATGATCACTCTAAAGTATATTTTATTATTCATAATCTTACTCAGCTTTAGGTTGTTTCACCTATCACCACCTAACACACTCTTTTCATCCAGTAGGACAGCATCACTTTGTTCTCTTTACTGAGAATTTTGAACCTCAGCCACATCTGCATTCTATAAGATTATGTAGAGATGGATGGGCATTTGGCCTGTTGCTGTCCTGGCTTTGCCTCAGACTCTGAACCAAAGTACAATCAAAGGCATACTGAAAAAAGGACTCAAGTGGTTTTCAGGCTGTTATCTCTAAATCCTTAGGTGACTTGTAAGGACTATGAAAAATAACCTTAAAAAATTCTCAAGAGAGTTAACTGTGCTTATTATGGGATCCGCTTCTATGGGAAAATATTTTATAATCGGTGAACTGAGAAGGTTGAAAATCTTACCAAACACACTCAATGAAATACTTCAAAGCATATCTAGGTATAACAAGTACAATTGTCACCTGCTTGTGCTTTGCATAAGCAATTTGACTGTGGTATGTGATAGAATTACAGATCAGTGGGTGAAGAAATGATTCTCTTAGAAGTTAGGAATAAACAATGACTGTCAATAAATTCTCAACAGTTTTATCTTATTCATCTAAAGCACCATCACTGTGAGAAAGCTGAACAAATAAAGTGTTTTTAACTTTGAATAATCCAGCATTTTCCGTTCTCTCATGTATCCAAGCTTTACAAAAGACTGGAATTTGTTTGCAAATGATTAATAGTGTATTCATGGAAAAGATTCTCACCGCACCCTCCTGCCCCTTGAAATGTCATTTCCTTTTTGTGTGTGTGTGTGTGTGTGTTTGTGAGTAAAGACTGTATTAAGGCACAGATTTACATAATTCAAAGTTTTTTGCTGCATTTAAATTTCTCTTTAATCTCCAAAATAAAACACACATGAGCAGTTGCCTAACTAAATTGTCTGAAATGTCACGAAGCTAATTATAATTAATTACAAAGTGAGGATCTCTGTAGCATTTAAAACTAAAATGTTGTGACATCAATATAGTACATTGCAACTATTTGAGTGTGAAGACAATCTTTGTAAAATCAAGTCATCTCGATGATAGATTATGAAATTAATTTTCGATAATATAACCTTGTCAGAAGTTGCTATCTGAAGTAGATAGGGTTGACTTTGTGACCTTGTAATAAACTCCATGGATCAGTGATGTAGCTAAGACATTTTCTACTCAGAAGGCCTGAAGACTAGTCTATAATTTTCCATTCTTCAGGGTATTTTCATATTACTTAGCCTTTGTTTTTGAGTGTTTATGTGCCTCCTTGGAATTTTTCAGTGCTAAAAACAAATTGTTGTTTGTTTTGACCACAGAAAGAATTAGAATTAATGATATGCTGAAGAACTGTGCTCTGTTCTTTTGAAAGCTACAGGAAAAAAAAAAAAAAAAGAATTTGTATTAAAAAATGTTCAATCTTGACATTTAAAAAAAAATTAGGAAATTAAATAGAAAAAATGTTTAAATAAAATATCTTCGTGAAGATGAAGTTTTATTTCAAAATGGCTGAAATTAATCAAATAGATATTTTTGGAATTTTGAAGTGCATTAGATTTAGATTTGTGAAGCATTTTGTCACCACTGAACTTATATTTATTAAAATGTCAGCTAATATTTTTCACTCTGATCTACTGTTGAATAGATACAGATATAGATGTGTTGGAAAGAAAATTGAAAAGAGTTGTTTTAAAGACAACAAAAAAAAAAAAGTCAACTGTTACACATGTTTATATTTCCCAACTTGCTTATAGTTTAAATTCTAAACATTATTAGAAGTACTTGTATATGCAGTCAATATTAACATCTTTTGTGCTTTATTGTCAAGATATTTTAGATTTATTTATTTTTAAACCAAATGTGTCAAATGATTATCCAGTAACATTCCAGCTACAGGATACATTTACAGCACTAAAATTGGGCATTGTTATAAGCATTGGAAAATATTTTGTGTTTTGACCAAAATTGTTTTGATCCAATAACAAAATACAGATTCAGCTATTCCAGAATATTGAGTGAATTCCTGTATTTCAACATATTTAGCAGTGATCTAGTAAATGTAGTGAGCAATGATGTGACATTTACTGTTGTTATTTAGCTTTTTAAATTAGAAAGTACAAGAATGTTTTCAGAAGGAGTTTGTAAGACTTGGTGACCATGCAGTAAAATGATAGGTGAAATTCAGCATAGATAAATGTACAGTGACACAGAAGAAGAAAATAATTTGAGCCCCACATGTAAAATGATCAGCTCAGGGCTCTTTAATTGTTAAGAGCAAGACCCTGATGTTGTTATAGATAGTACTGGTGAAAAGCATCAGCGTGGTGTTTGGTGAATTTCCAAAACAAACCACTTTTTAAGAATTACTAGGGAAAGAATAGAGAATAAATAAATAATAATATTAAAAAAAAAAAAAAAGCCACTTTGTCCCTGTATAAATACATTGTTCATCCACACCGTGATTGTCATGTTTTTCTGGTATCTCTCCCATCTCACAAGGGACATATTAGAATTGAAAAGGTTTAAAGAAAGGAAATAAGGGTGGTCAAGTGGCTTGCATATATGGACTGCTAAATGAGCTGGGACTTTTTATTGGAAAGGAGACAGTTCAGGGGGAATGTCTTAGATACATTTGTATTTAGTGTTTAATTTCTTAGTTAGTTTGTTAATACAAATACTTTTAACTTGATGTTTTAAAGTCCTTCCTTTTCTTGTCCTTGTGATTGTGTTCTTTATGGAATCGTATGATCAAGGTAAAGATAGGTTGCTGTGATCTAACTTGAGGACTTCATGTCATCATAATGGTCCAGGTTTGCCTTTAGCAGAATCAGTGGTAAAACTCTCAGTGGGATTAGGGTTTGTGATATATAAATACACTTCTGTGTGACATAGAAATTCATTTAAATTATGGGGTTAAATCCTGTTCATCGCAGTCAGGCAACGTTGCTGTTTGCTTCAGAGGGACTGCACATTTGAATAAGAACATTATCCATAATCAGCCCGTCCTTTCAAAGCTTGGATCAATGCCAGGCTAGAAGTTCTCCATTCTTATCTCTTGGAGCCAAAGGAATGAAAAGAGAGAAAAAAATTACAATAGACACTCTTATCAGCTGGTTTAATCAGGTAAGCACTTATCACTCTACTTCATTGGAAAAGAAGAGAAAAAACTCACTTTTCTGAATCTTCTGACCTTGAAAGGTAGACAGGCTGGCTTGTTGTATGACAGGCTCAAAAGATAACCTTCTCTTCCTTTTTTGAATGAAAGGACACGTTTCTGCAAAGGGAAAAGCAGAAGGAAAATCAAGGCTGTTTTTACTTTAAGAGAGGGCAGACTGGTGGGAATTGCATTGTAATATGGAAGAGCTTTAGTAGTATCCATGAGAGAATGTAGTGCTCATTCAAATGACATAGTAGGGAGCCCAGAATATGCCTCCTTTTATTCCCAGAGAATATACAAAAGGAGGTGGAAGGAGAATCAACTGGCCCTTGTTCCAATCTTCTTCAGCTCTCTCAGAGACTTTACCTTTTGTGTAGGGAAAAAATGCATGTAAAAATGCAGTAAAAATAAGCTTTATAAGCTTAATATACAGGTGTTATATATCAGTAAGAATACTTTATCTTTTAAAGAGAAAATTACTATGGAATTAAGAAATGGTGGTAAAAATTTGCACTGGAGGCTGTGGGGGGGCACTGCTCGTAGCAGAAAAGCTATTGCATCCTGAAATGCATGCATGTATGCCCCCACACTTCCAGTACCTAAACCTATTGTCTGGTTATTTGGGAGAGAATGGTTTATAGAGAATTCTGCAGAGAAATTTTCAAATAAATCCTTTCACTTTGTCCTTTAAGCTATACAGAAATATCAAACTACATTTTGCGTTCATTTTGTTTTACTCTTCTGTGTAATTGAGGTGATAACCTCAGCCCTAAATACCCCATGCATTTCCATCATTTCAATTTCCTCTCCTTTTTTCCATACCTCGGTTACAGAAGGGTTCTGTGGCAGAGTGTAATTTTAATTCGACTGTGCTCTGAATGACCTCAGAGCTAGGATAGCTGTGCAACTTTATAGAATTTTCCTTGTTGCAAATAAATGCCATGTGGAAGGCTCCCTCCATAATTCAACATTACAGAAATAAAAATGTTTAGATCACAGAGTATTTTGCAAGGATTTAGTGAACTATTTGGCAGTTTGACTCTTGGGAAGCACAAGCGAAGGAGACAAGAAAGTGGATCTATATCAAGTGAGAGGTTGGAAGAAATACTGGAAAGAAAAAAGACAAGGAGCATTGCCACTGTTGATACAACAGGAAAAGAAAGAAGGTCTAAATACTCCTTTAGCTACCAAAACATTTGCTTAAAATAGTATCTAGAGAAACGAGTTATTTTAATAATTACTGATCCAAGATTGAGGTAGGTGTATGTTCTATTCTTTTAGATGAAAAATTTCCTCCCTGAACTGTGCCCAAAGTCATTTCTTTTAACAGTTTTGTAGCTTTTAAACCCTTAGAGTCTATTGTAATCATCAATTTTGTCTTTCTGTATATTACAGGTTAAGTAGTTTTGGTATCAATTTTACAGCACCTAGCTAGAAATTAAGTAAAAATTTTAAGTTGTAAAAAATCTATCCTCTTTGATAAAATATTCTAAAAATCATTAACTCTCCCAGTTAAAAACACATACCTTTTTCTAGAAGCTTTCTAAAAGCTTTTCTAGAAGCTTTTTTCCTTAGCTTTCAGACTTTCTCTCTCCATTTTCATACATCTTTTCAGATCTCTCTCTCTCTTTCTCTCCAAGAAATTAACCAAAATATCATGAAAATAGATCATGATAATTCCCTGTGCTTACACTACCCTAAAATAAATAAATATATATATATATATAATATATATAAAATAAGTCTTTGGGGAAATGGATACTTAGATTTAAGCTAGATGAACTTGATTGCTCCTTCTTTCAAAATGTCTTAACATAAAATAAGGCTGAAATATATAATTGCAGAGGAAATTTTAAAACTATCACCACAACTAAATTTGCTGGGAAAAGACTTTCCTGTTTTCACTTGTATTCATTTTTAAAATGGCAGCCAAACCAAGGAAATGAGTTGATTTTATTGGCTTCACACAAAAATTGGAGTTCTTATTTTCATCATATAGTAACTGATTGATGCTGTTCCAGCTTGTATTTAGGAAATAAAGACTGTATTTTGATGGCTTGAAATGGAATCCAGCTTGTAGCTGGAACACTAAGCTTGAAACAATTAAGCTAGAATTATATTTACAGAATCAAAAAACATTGGGGAGAAACAAATAATGATTATTTGATGGTGTTTTACTGACTCCCAGTTCTAGTCCTCACATTGGTTTGTAAACCTTTCAACTTGTTCAGAAATCCAACCCTCTCTACCCATAATTAATGGGAAAGAACAATCCAAGAACAACGAACATGTATTAATTCTGTCTCACAGAACAAGACTTAGAAATTGACTTGTGGAAACCTATAACCTTTTCTCCATTTTAAATGCTATTTCTTCCAGAAAAAGACGATAAGCATTTTTTAGCCGGAAAAGTTCTTTCCATGGCTGAATGAAAATACAGTTGCAGAGAAATTAGATATAAGTCATTGTTTCACACCAGAGCAATTTTCTGTCTCTCTTTGTCCTTGCTGGTACTGAGTTTTGGGTTCTGTTTTTCCTTTCTTTTCTTTTCTTCTCTTTTTCTTTTCTTCTCTTATTTATTTATTTATTTTTGTTCCTTCTGAAGTCTCTCAAGGTTTTTCAATTACTTTGAGGTCAAAACTTGGGTTAAGTTAATGCAGTGAAAAGCATGGCAAGGTATCACTGCAAATGTTGCCACTGGGTGGGTAAAAAAGTGGTCTTTCTGTTACCAATAACTGACAGCTTGTGTGACAATATTTTCTATTCGTATTTCGTAGAAAACTTGCTTCTCAAAATATATATTTTTTTTGCTTGAAAAATGTTTCAAGCTTAATGCATCCACTTGGATGTTTTCTGGCCTCTGTCCTTGGAGCATCGCCTACGTTGGGCTTGTTTAGAAGCCAGAAGTTGATGGAATTTCCTGGAATTATGTCACTGCTACCGACTGCTTCAGCTGTTAGTTTTCAAAGACACAGTGTTTAATCTTCTTTTTGGATTATTTGCAAATTGACTCAAACTTTTGTGAATTGGTCTGCTAGTCACAACAGACTTTATATGGTAGATATCAGGCCTTGCTATATGAAATTTCAAGAAAAATTGCAGAAAAATGCTGAAATTTCAAGAACTTGCTCTTTGAAATTTAATTTATACAAATTACATGATTTAATTCCTTTCCTCTTTATTGTATGGCCAACACTTTCCAAGTTGATGTCATCCCTGTGTAGGCTGTTCGATGTTGTGCTGTGAAAAAGGGACATTTTAGAAAGAAAGCCATCACAGCTGACTGAGCAGGTGGTAGAAAATCAGTGCATTATGCTTTGCTGAAAGTGGGGAGATAAGCTGGAGATATTCCTTGAACTTTTAATTCCACTAACTCTAGTTTCATTTCCACCAAGTATTAGAGTATATAGTAGATGAGCACTTGTGTCTTTGTAGGGGACACACTCACTACCTCTGTCTCTTTAATACATGCAAACACTCTCACACACACATTCATTCATAAATGCTCCTTTAATACTTATAGGAACAAAACCAAGATCCCTAAAAGACTGTAAATAGGAAGGGGAAGGACGGATAGCAGAATATTTGCTCAGTTTTATTTAGTTCAAAAAGGAAGAGCCTCACAGATTTGACCAAGTAACTGTTAGCACACCAAGAAGCATTGATTTCCTCTCTTACAGAGGAAAACTGAGATAACAGGCACATCCTAATGACAGACCAGATAAGCTACTCTTGGTTCGTTCTTGTTTGTGCAGCCTTCCCATTGCATTTATTTAAAAATTGCTTATTTGCTTGTCTGAAATCTTGAAGGGTGTTGGGGGTTAGTACCTTTTCTGGAATCATATTTTTGCTTGCTCAAGTTATGTACTTGCAAATAACTTTTGGGTACCTAATTGTTATTTTGCTTATTGGATCACTGCTGATTTAAGAGGTTTCCTATGTCCCACATAAAATTAGTATTTTGAATTACTCATTTAAAACATTTTCAGGGATCATTTTATTTGATCACCAAATGTCTGGTCTCCAGAAGGTTTATAAATCTCTGTGAGGCTCTCAGTCTTTTCAGAGGTATAATTGCAGATGAGCCCATCTGTTCCCTTTTCATCTCTGTCTTCCCTTCCATGTTTATCTACCTTTGGGATGTTTGGCAGTATGTGGATGGCAGAGCAGCCTAGCAGTCACTGAAAAGATGCTACTGTTTGATATTGTCAGGTCTGAAGAAAACAGCAAATTTTGAAACTTGACAAATATGTTGCAATAAATACATGAATGACTTCGAATTCAGAGTTTGTGAAGAAAAATGGTGAAACACTACAAACCCAGTTTAATTCATGGAGCTAAATTGCTATGCAATTTCCTGCAAGGGTAATGTGTGTTTTTCAAAACAACTAAATATTATGCATGACTGCTGGACATCAACAGTAGCACCATTTCTTCATTTGTAAACCAGCAGAAAACTAGAGGAATTCTCAACAGAATTCTCTTTTTACCTATGCTTTTCTGTATTTCAGAAAATAAAAAGGCAATTTCCCTTGCTATTCAGTGTTCTGACATTAGGACATGTCCTATCTGTTGGGTACGGTATTAGCATTATTCCTATTTTACAAGGTGGGACATGATGCATAGAGATTAATGCCCACGTTCAGTCACATTACAGCTAAATGACCTCTGTGAGGCCACAGCAAAAGTTCGTGTCAGGGTAGTTTCCCAAGTGTAAGGGTAACATCCTCAGCAAATGTTAGGCCCATCTTAGGGACTAACAGTCCTGCACTCTTTTATCAGTGAGGAATGGTGACAACTGCCTTCCTGAGGTGATGGTTTGTTAGCTAGTAAACATATGCAATTTGTTCATCATTCATATTTGTCATATGTATTCATGATTCGTTTGGGAAACTTCAGTCCCTCTTGCTGGAAGGGCATTCTGTGAAAAGTACTGCTATTTGCCCTCTGATTTTCCACTGCAGGGTCAATATTGAGACCAAAGTACTAGACTAGAGGTATCTTTTGCCTGACCCAGAAGAACTGTTCTTGTGTACTTATGCAATCATTGAGCAAATCTTGCTACTCAGTGTGCTCTGCATTGCAAGGCATTGGCAGACATGCTGCAGGGCATTGCTGCATCAGTAAACTAATCTGCGTAACTCCCCCTTTCTCAGGGGCTACAGCTCTCACAGAAGAGTTGATTGGAATGAGCAGTCCTCGGAAATACATTCATAGGCATTGTCAGCCTGCAATATTTATCTAGGTATGTACACAGTCCTCGTCATCTTACAGTAATTTTTTTTCCATTGTTTTAACTACCTATCCTCCTTTATAGTGCAGAATTCAGATCTGATCATCCATCCACTTCTCTCAGAATGAATTGCCCTTCTCTGTCCCAGGTTCCTGCTTTCTTGGTAGCTGGAGAGCCTTGCTCTCAGAATCCTGCTTCCACTCAGTGTGCAGTTCTGCAACATGGTACATACAAATATAAAATTTAAAATCAGTTGAATTAAAACACCAAAAATAAACCTTTTCAAGGTGTCAGTTTCCTCAAGGAGTTACTTGTAATTCTGAAATACTAGTATTACAAACCTAATTTCATAAGGGTTTTCTTTTCTCATGAACAGTTTCCAATTAAGGCATAATATCACTGTACCATGCAGCATTTAACCTTACACTAATTGCCACTAATGACATCTAACCGCACCAATAGTTTTTTATAATAGATTGAGTGATGGTTTTAACACAATTCCAGAACACGGTTCTCTCCCACTTCTGTATCAAATAAAGCTGATAAAATGCATGTGATGTTTTTAATTGATGACCTTTTCAGTTTTGGTTTATTAGTTGAAGACAGTGTTCTTGAGCATAGCATATTAGAGTAATTTCTGCTTTAAACAGATATTTGACATTATAGAGGACCTGCCTTATTCATAGTTTCATTTTCTTCTCTGTAACAATGACTATATAAATTCTGTGTTTGTTAGAAGCCAAATTGAGGCTCTTACATGCATTTTTAATTTGTTGGGACACAAGATAAGGAATATCAATTAATTTTACAAAGCCCCCTGCTTCTCTGTGGTAGAATAAAAATTAAATAATAGACGGCATCTTTCTAATGGAATGAGAGATTATTGGAAATGAATATCAATGTGCAAAGAAGGTGCCTAAAATAACAGGGTAGGCCTCGATTGCTTCTGTAAGGCAACAACGATTATAGAGTTAAAATCTAGATGGTTATATATCTCTCTGAGAAAATTAAATGGACTGAGAAGGTGTTTGGGATTAGATTGAAATGTAGTAATTTTTTTTTTTTTTTTTACAGTTAACAAGAGAAGACTTTAAGATACGTTTTTTAAAAATGTGGCTATTTTTTTCCACTGAAGTGATTCATTCTGCATTAACAGATAATAGAGATGTCACTTCATTGACATCTTCTACGTTTCTGTATAATGAAAATCCACATGTGCAGTTTCAGAACTGTGAAAGCTGGCCTAATGGACACCATTTAATTAAATGGGCCCTGCAACTCTGTCAGTGATCAGTATGCTGCAGGCCCTTGCAGTTTGAAAATCTGCAGAGGAATAGAACAAGATATGGAATAAAATGCACGTTTTGGGGGGCTATAAAAGTTTGGGGTTTGTAAATTCATCAGAAGTTACCTTGCAGAATGTGGGGCTGTCAGTTCTAGTCCTCTCCACTGGAGGACAGTCTGCCGTAAGTTCTTGCTCCCCGGACTGGCAGAGGTGCTGGGCTGGAAGGAATCTGCCAGAATGTTCCCGTGAGGGAGGGAAAGACAAGGTTACCGTTCCTAAAACAATGTGCTGAAGTTTAGACCAGAGGCATTATAGGCCTTTCTGGAGTTTTCCATAAAGGCAAAGCAAATGCCTTCTCCAGCCTTTTTTCTTTTCCATGATACACAGAGATGGAAAATATCAGTAAAAATAAGTATCTGCCCACAAAGTCCAGGAAAGCAAAATGCCTCTAGGATTTGGGCAGATTTATTCACAGACTGTCCAGGGTTTGACTGGCCAGTAAGTAGAGTACTGAGCTGTAAAAATTCTCCTTTTTGCTAGGACTACAAGGAAGCCTGAAGGAACTGTGACGGAACTGGAGGCAGAAGTATGGCTAAATACATTGTATGAAATCTGCTATACCTTCTTCAGGGTCCCAGTTCAGCCCCAACCTGTAAGAAAGACATTCACTGGCCTTATAAATTCAGGTAGATTACAAGGATATCACAATTAATTGCCTTGTGGTGCTTGCTTCAGTCGTCACCTGAACCATAGTTCTCCATACAGTATTCAGGCACTCACTGTCCCAGTCCTGCAGTATTGGACAGTCTTCCTCCCAGGCTGTTGAGTATGGGGAGACTATTTCTTCTAATTCCCCTCCCTTTTTTTGGCTTGTATGTGAAAGATAACATTCACTGTGCCTGGCTGTACCTTCAAGCATTTCATCCTTATCAAACAACTTGCTTTAGCCGGGTATTTATGCAGCTTCTGAAGTCATTTATTTTCCTGCAGAGTATGGGCATGCAAGAGATTGAGAACTCATGCTCTAATTCAGAATGTACCTTACGACGTGCTCAATATTGCATCCTGAATACATGAAAGGTGGTATAATGGTTGAATTATTTGGATTTTTAGAAACCAGAACACTTGAGTTCAAATCTGCATGCAGTTTTCCTCTTTGACCTTGAATAAATTGCATGTAATCTCAGGCCCCATTTCCTTGCCTGCAAGATGGAGGTAACTAGTGCTGTTCTGCTTGATAGGCGAGAACTGTAAAGACTGTGAGGTATTTCTGTAATGAAAGCCATGAGTATACATATACTCACATCCAGTCACAGCCTGATGAACAGGAGGATGCAGATGGACTCTGCTTTCTCTGTCTGCTCTCTGCACTAGGCAAACATGGGTTTAGAAGCTACATAGCAGATTTGTCTTTGTAAATACCCGTCCAGGTATCTCAGAAACATATTCACTCTTTTTAATACTATGACAGGTAAAGATAAAAATCTAAGTGCTCCTTGTGCAGTCTAGGCAAGTTTTTTTTTTTTAATATCTTTTACGTAAGAAGCATTTGTCAAAGCCGGCCTAAAAATGAATTATTAGGCAAATGCATGATAAGTAAGGGGGAGAGGTCCAGCAAATGCGTCTTGAGGAACTAAAGTTCACATTTGGTAATATAAGGTAAATGCTTGAGTGGTTTCATTTTATCCTACTTCTACAAACAGGGATTTATTGTTCTTTCGTTGCTTCTCCTTGTCAATGACAAGTAAAGAATTGAGAGATTAAAATTTATCTTAAGAGCCTCAATTCAGTAGAAAATTACACTTCAAGGTAGAGGGAGACCACTAAATTCTTTTCAGTCAGACACATTTTTTTTATTCTAACATTATTCAGTATTACATGCTCAGAAATTGTATATTTGGGGTGGGGGAAAGCAAACCTAAATTGAAAATTGATTAGTATTTTAAAGGAAAAAAAGTGTTTTCCAGTATTTGAAAGGATGGCATTTTCTGCTTTGGATTTTTCATTAATATGGTCAGATTTCATAATACACACTGTCTTGACAGCACATTCTTGAGGTTCTCAGAAATTGCTGTAGTTTACAAACACCATTTTTCATCAGTACATCTCAGCTTCACAAAATACACTTGGCTGAGTACAGGATGGCTTGGGCACTAGCTGTAAAATGCCGATTTCCTCTCTCATCTCAGAGCAGCTTGGCTCTATTAGCTGGCTTGTTGGATATTCCCTAGCCCTGTGACTGAGGGAAGAATTTTGGGGGTGCCACAAAGCTTCTGTTTATCGAACTTAGAGATTTATGAGACTCGAGTTTCTTCCTTCACCATTATTATATAAGCATATAACGTTAGAAAGACATGAAAAGCATGTCCCTGTTGTCCCACAGCTGTGTTAGCAGTCAGTACAGTCCATCCTAAACACTTCCATGTAACATGTTAGATGTTTCTCAAAAGGGATTATGTTATTTTATTCCAGCATTTTCATGTGTTGCTAGGTATGTGGGGGGAGGAGTTCTTTCTGAACTGCTGAACTGAATCACAAAAAAATTCACTGCTCCTCTTAAAATATGATTGGAATATCAACATGGAATTTCTTTTCCAGGTTATATTGATCCTTCCAATGAACTACGGTCCTTTTTATTTGGCTTGCTTTTTGGCTGCATTGTAATATACAGAGGAGATTATTATCGGGAAGTATTTGTATTTTTGACAGTCAGTGGTGCTAAACGCCTGTGTTAATCAAAAGAGCAGTTATATCAGTTGGCATCAAAGGCCAAAACCTGTTTGCCTTACTTGGAAGAGCAGTCAATTTTTGAAGTTAGCATGCACACTGCTATGAAAATGCAAGCACAGTCTAGACTGCAGATCGAACAAGTGAAGAAATAATACCCCAATAGACATAATATATACAAAATGTACTACTTCAGAAAATTTTGCTCTGTATAAATGTTAATCTTCCTCATCCTTACTGTAGCAATTACACCACAGTATGACCAGCAGAAAAAGGTCACAGTGGAGGTCACAGCTTTTGATTCAGAAGTAATCGGTGTCTGTAGCTCTGCCGAAAAACAGTCCAGGGTAAAGTCAGTCTCAAAAGACAAGATACTCTACATGGTTTCTTTCTGTCTCTACACAGATATATATATACACGTGTTTCATAATTGAATTCATACAGGAAAATTCATGGTGCTTCTTCCAAATCGTTTTCCTTTCTCTATAATTCACAGAAATCTCACAATGTTACCCACAAATAAACAGTAAAATCCTGTTGTCAGTGAAGACAACGACAAAATCCTGTTTATTTCATGAGGAATAGAATTGGTTTACAAAAACAGTTTACTAGTTCTGAAAATTGCTGGCTGTCTTTCTACCTTCCAGTTTCTGTTCTTCTCAATTCCACTAAGCTTCATTTATATGATTGTACTATTTTAAGAAAATCCGTAATATCAACATAAACAAGTTTATAGATCAGTTTGATATCTTTAACTATACTTTTGTATTAATCTTTGGAAAACATAAGTTTATCTAATGCCCCCTAGGAGCTGACTCAGTTTTACCCAAAGTCAGGCAGTTTTAGATGTTAGGCTGAAGCCTGGAAAGAAAACTGTGTGTTCTTTAGAGCTGCCTATTAAGAACATATATGTCAATGGATTGTGGTCTATGGAGCTCAATATAAAATATTCGGATGGGTAGCTACCTTATTTATTTTGCCCATATTTTCCCTTTTTGGTACTGAAATTAAAATGTTGATAAATTGGTATATTTGCTTATACGAGCAGTCTATAAAATTGGTGGTTTTCAGTTCATTGTTGATGTAGTGATGTGTCTAAATAAACTCAATGTTCAAAACTGGCCAAAACTGTGAAAGAGAGTCCTTCAGGAAAAAAAATAAAAAAGAAAAAAAGGCCAAAGATAAATACTAGCTTTGTATTCCAGTCAGACAGCTGTGCAAACTAAGGTTTTCTGAACTTCTTTTATTGTCACCCAAAAATATTTGCATTCGCAAGAAAACTTGGCAGAGGTGTTAGGACTGTGTCCGATTCTTTTCATTCGTAGCACAAGCATGGAGAATGCATTTCCAGACGTAGAGTGCATGCTCAGAAACAAAAAGATATCAACACACTGATTAGTTATGGTAATTTCCAACTTGTAGCAAAGCATTTATGTGAATCACCATAGGAGAATGCAACTGACATATCAAATAAAATGGAATTAAAAAAAAAAAGAGCAGAGTTATAATCTAGAGGTTGGAAAGCTGATACAGCTTCCAGATGAGAGAATATAGTTTACGTTGTACTTAGTTACTGAATAAAATAGGCACTAATTAGATTATTTATGTGCTCTTTATTGATTAAATTTAATTTGAGTTGCTGTTCTGCAATGATCTTCTCACTTTACTTGTCATATTGACACCGATATCTACCATGCTGTGCGAAATAGCATATGCTTCTGCTTTCTTTACCTGATAATTGGAAGCCATGTCTGATAACATTTCATGTCATAGAAGAAGGTCACATTACAGACTTGTACTTTTTTCAACCTAAATTTGTTTCTCATAACCATTACACTTATATTTGAATTCTTTTGGTCAGCTTCCCGATATAGGAAATGTCACAATGAAGTTCTGGTCTTATTAAAGAGAATATTTTACTTCATTTGCAATACATCTGTTGTGATCTATACAAACACCTAAATGTTAGGGACAAACCTTCATATTTTTAACAAATAAATTTTCTCTACACCTTGCAACAAACACAATAGTGGGTATCTCTTCCAGGATGAGAAACTTCATCTCTTGCTCAGTGGATACTCTTAGAATACTCTGCACCATAGAGTTGCTTGCTAGTATGTTCCCAAAGCATTAAAAATCCATCATTTACATGTTGGATTTTTTTCTTTTTTATATTTTGGTGCTCTTTTAAAACTGCCATAACTATCATAAGAAAATGACAGATGTGATCTTAATGAGTTGTGAGGAATTTCTGGAAGGTCCTTATAGGCTGCTAGTAACTCAAAATGAAGGGAAATGTGGTCCTCTGAGCATTTTTGTTTTATTCGCTCCAAGAGGGACACCATCTTCCACAATGGCAGGAAAACTTCCCTAGAAATTGACTTTGCAAATGAAAAAAAAAAAAAAAAGAAAACCCCCACATTCTACTTTATTTTATATGGTAAGAGGCATTTTTTTACTTCTCCTTAAAAGTCAGTGGATAAACTGATGGCTTAGTCTTTGGAGGGTTGAATCTGGAGCTGTGTTTTGTAACCCTGATTTGTGCCTGCTGAGTGCTTCTCTTAACCTGCTGGCCTATATTTTTATTTTGCTTTTTGGCATCTTCACGCCTTTACTGGTATTTTCATATACTTTAGTGCATAAAGTCAGTGGAAAACAAAGAAGTGTTGGAAATGTGTAACCAATATTGTCAATCTTTGGAGAACTTTACCAGTATGACTTTTAAATTCACTGCACTATTTCTACTGAATGTCATATTGCCTGACTTACTCCAGATGTCTGTACAAGTCTGTACAAGTGTGGCAGATTTAGACAAATATTCTTCCCATCCAGCCTTAAGGATGCAAGTGGCACTGATGGATCTAAAACCAACAGATATGTTACCTGTGTGAATGAAAGTGACATGCAAGTGCAGCTACTCGGTAGCAAGTACTGAAATGCCAGGACACTACAAATGCCAAACTACAGATCAGTAAAGGCAGATCTCTCTTGAAGATCTGTGCAAGATAAACTGGTATGTGAACTGAAACATATATTGTGCTTTGTAGTAGTTAGTGACCCATCGTAGACTGGAAAAAGGGTTTTGCATTGAATGGGAACCTCCTTACAAATACTGATTGTATTCCCTCATCTCAAAATGTGAAATTACCTTTCAAGGGCTCATCTTTGACATCATGCTCACATGCACAGCCTTGGGTACAGCAAGCATGTTTGACTATGATGCCTCTAATAACAGTCCTGAAGAGGAAAGCAACAAATCAGTGCACAACTATCAATGCCAGAGAGAAATTTTATTTGCCTTCCTCTTCCTCACAGAATGATTGTGGGACCTTGCTATTTGAAGCATTCCTGTCCAGTGTTTAATTTTAATGTTCTCAGTCTAAATTTAATACCCCATGAACCAAGTAACTGTTGCCTGAGAGCAGTCCAGTTTCACTCTGTCTTGGGACATCTAAACTAGGTGCATCTACCATTGATAACTATCCCATGGTGTAACTGATAGCATACATTTTTCAGACGTGGTAAATATCTTCAGCTTGCATGGAAGAACAGATGTAGTTATTTAAATATGTAGCATGTGTACAGCTGCAGTACAAATGTGAGTTATATCTTGCAGGTATGCTTGCGTGTACTTTCACCTTCTTTTGCATGCACATATGTGAAACTGCAGGGGATCATCCAAAAGCTTGTATGACCTTTGTACATGTCTTTAAAGAGGTACAGTGGCAAAACAGACTGTAATTATGTCTGCAAATAAGTAGTATATGCAAATAAACATAAAAAGAAACCATGCTACAAAATAATCTTCATGGTTATATGTAAGGATGAAAGAGATTCTTAAATACACATCAAATACATAGAAGTCTTAATTTGGGATTATTGATCTCTCTTCTTTTTAAAAAAGTCTGCTTTCTTTTTTTGCCTCAGTCACCAAAATATCACCAGTGTGCTAGAGGCCAGTATCTCCTCATATAGCGAGGGTATCTACTGGTTCCTGTGCAACATCAAAGACTTGTAGCATCTGGCTTAGTCTCAACATTTCCATCTCCCAAATAATTGTAAGTTTTGAAAAGCACATATCTTGAAAACTGTGTCCAGAAATGCACCAAATTTCTGTGAATGTTACTATATCCCACCTAAGAAATTTACCTAAAGCCACTGTGGGTGAAGTACTTTATTCATGTATACATTGTGCTGTTGGGGTCTGATCACAGGCCAATGCAAATACTGGTTCTTTCTTTGAATTTGGATCAGACCCTTAACATTACTTTCCATTTCCAGCAAGAAAGTGCTGGATTGCCTGAAAGTTGTGGAATCTTGCCAATTGCAGACTAATGAGTGTTGCAGCTATGCTCTGTAATTAGGAAACAGAAGATTGCAATTCCATTTTCTACAAATTCTGCCAAGGTTATTTTTCTATTATTATAACAGAAGGAAGGGATGGGTTGGCAAGCTTTCTTGAAAATGTATTAACACTGTTTTTGAATAATGTAAATTTGTAATAGTCTTTATGCAACAGAAAAATACCCAGCAAAAGATGCCAATATAGGGTGGAACTAAATAAATTGTCATGTTATCAGACAGGAAAAAGCATAACCTACCTTGGATCTGATATTTGATATCTCTGCATTAGTTATAACTTCTATAAAATAATGCTTCTGGTGCAACTTCTGCAAAACCAAAACTCCTTATTCAGAACAAATACGTATCCTGGACTTAGTGTTATCTCAACATACACATCTACTGGAATTGAAAATTATATACATCACTGCTTTTAGGAAACTTTTTTCTTGCTAATTCAAGTAAAAGACAATTTTCTGACTTCCAGTCTGTTTGGTTGCTTTAACTGTTTGCAGTGTTGCCCTGTTGCATCTATTGCCTTGTCAAAAAGCCCTGTGTTCTGCATGTGACAAAGACCATGTATATTAATAACTTAATTATACCTCTTCCAACCCTAATTATTTTAATTACTGCAATCATAGTAGTATAGCACCTGCAATTCAGAGCAATCAACTGTTCTTGGATTACAAAAATTAAGTGTTCATGTGAAATATTAAGTAGCGTGAAACCTTTGTAGAGGTCTGTCAATAAGTCAGCTATAAAATGACCTACTCTATTGCAGCCCTTTCTGCATTCCATGATTTGGGAAGAATCACCACTGAGTGGCGCTGTATGATGTTAAGTAAAGAACTGACTACATCAAGGATGTTCGTATATTAACCAAGTATGTGTTATACAGCTCTAGCTTCCAGAAGGACTGAAAGTAAAATGAATGTGGGTTCAACTTATAAGTTGAATAGCAGTATAAGCTTGAAGTGTAGCAATTTTCCAACCTATAATAAATCAAAGAGTGAAAATGCAAAGTCATTCTTCACAGGAGAAATGCCAAAATAATTAGATTAACAGTATCTGTAAAAAACCTAGGCACCTCCTACCTCAAAGACATTTCAGAATATGTGCTTGTCAGCTCACCAGTGAACTTGGTACTGAGAAATCTGGCTGTTCATAAGAAATTGCGTGAACTTCCATGATTCCTGATGTGCCACAGGAATGCTGGAAAAGACTAAGTGAGCCTAAGAATTAACTAAATGAACTAAAAGTGAACTCTGATTTAAAAGAATTCAATTTTCTTCTAAATGACTAAGTACTTGCTGAAGAATTTAAACAAAGTTTAAAATGGGTAACTTGATGTATGTTGGGGTTTTCTCCCATGGGTGGCATAAGATAGGGTTTCCTAGAAGAATGCAGATCAACATCTATGTCCATAAATGTTAAGAGAGATCTCTGTGAGGAAATCAGAATACTGAAGGCAAACCGAACCCTGGCCTTTATAACGGTTAAGTTCTAAAGGAAAGTGTCCAAACATATTACTGAGGAATTTCTTGGCTTAAATATCTTCCTTTGTGACAGGGAACTGGAACGGCAAAGCAACTGTCAGCCTGAAAAGCAATCAGTTTCCAACAACATATGCTTCATGACATGTAGAGAGTGGTGCAGAAAATAAATATCATGTAGATCTTCCTGACTGAGAGAACATGCAATACAAAAATACATACCAGTTAAGTAGATTTATCTAATCAGTTAGTGAAGCTAAATTTTATCATAAAACTCCATTTCAGGCTCCTTACTCAACATAATTTGAAAGCCTTTGGAGGCTGCTACTAAACAAAGTAAAAATAATCTTAAATAACAGAAAATAAAATAGATATTGTTTTGACAATTTTTAAACAAAATGTTTCAAGTTTTCATTTTGCAATGACCTTTGAAGAAAAAAACATTTAACTAAAATCAGTGTTTAAGGGGCCAGGGAAATTGGAAAAAATCATTTATTTTGACAGAATTAAACATTTTGTCAACTTTAAATGTTTTGTTTTTCACTTTTGCGTTTGGGTAGGAAGCAAACTAGCATTTTTGTATGGGTATATTCAAAACAGATTGTTTTCTCTGAGGGTGTTCAGCAGCTGCAGCAAATCAGAAACAACCCCAAATTATAGATGTTTTTACAGAGCAATGCTGAGGGCTACACAGAGTTGACAGAGTTTAACCTAAAATTTCCCACTAGTATAAATGTTACCAAACCCCATAAGACTATGATAAGTAAATTTAGAGTAAGGCTATTTTACTATTAAAAGTTAATTTTTGTTTCAGTGTAATCGTGGTAACAATCTTAATTGGTTAAGAAATTTGATATAAATAAAAGGCAATACTCATTTCCAACCAGATGATATATATCTGTGAGAGATGCGCCATAGTAAAAGACTCTAATTCTTCCAAAGAGTAGTTCCAATTTTCTTTTATGTATTTCTTTGCTGCTGGTGCCAAGTGAGTGTTAAGAAATTGTGAAAGCATACAGTCAGGTTATGTGTATTTTTGCTAGAAGTTTTAAGCTGCTTCTCACAACATTACAGTTTTTTTTATATTACTTTCTTTAGCAGACAGTATAATAATGTTGATTAATATCTTTTGTGACTTTTATTTAGGCACATTGCCAGAAGAGATTATTGTGAGCATTGGAGACAATAGGGCTAAGAGGTAGCAGTTGATTCCCTATCTGTTTTCGGGCCAAAGCCCCACATGATATGAACATCATCCCTTCCAGAACTATGGCAACTTCCATAAATTGTTGTCTACCATCTCAGCTTTGTTTTCAGAAAATGACTTTTTATTTTTGCAAGTAAAATGCATTTTCTTAGGCCACTAGTTGGTTTCCAAGGAACCACTCCTACCTAAACTCTTTAAGAAGTTCTAGTCTAGAAATTTGTTTAAATCAGAACCCTGATAAAGTATAGTAACCTTTTCAGTAATCTGATATTAACACCAATGGCAGATCAGTGCCTCAATGCAATTTCAAAGTGGGATGACAGCTGGTAAATTCATTCTGCATTGGGGGGGCAGGGGATTAAAACTGCAGCTTCTGAATGTGTTATTCAGTATATAGCTGCAATTCTTCCCATTTCTCATAAGCAGTATGTATGATCTCAGAGTGCATACAGACAGCAGTAACACACAGGTGAAGTACAGGAATAAATTGCTTTTTCTGAAATGTGACATGCCAGTGAAGTGAAACATATGATACAAGCAGCTTTTCAGAGGTGGCGTTGCCTTGGCTGTGGCAGACGTTAGCAGAGAGACTAGAGAGCGATGTATTTTTTGCTGTGTAGAAAGACCGTACTGTTACAGAAGTCTGCAGCCTGCTGTTGTTTCCAGTCACTTCTGCTCTCTCTCAAGCACAGGACTCTCAATAGCTAGCTGAAATACGATCCCCAAACAGTTTTGACTTGTGATTGTTATAGATTAATCAGCTATTTAAAGAATTGGTTTTTTGTTGTTGAGGTGCATATTTTTGAAGTGCAGGCAAGAGAAGTGTGTGGAGTATTCAATCCATATTCAGTCTACTGTAAATCTAAATATTATCAGAATTTCATAGATTACCAGACTATCTGTATTTTGTATCTCTGGGTTAAAGGAACCTGTACAAACTGTTTCTTCTAAATTAGAAAATATCCAGAGGTTCTGATGTGGGAATGGTGTAAATATATAAATAGTGTATCTAATTATGTCCACGAACATTTATGATGTATAAACACTTGGTCTGTAGAACAATTTTCTTGTGTGCTAATTTCACATAGTTATATGTGCATAGCACTTAGAGGTGAACTCTCCTTTCATTTGTACTTAGGGATTTTCTCTACTCTGAATTTTGGAAAAAACTTTGTGCTTAACAAGAAAGGAATCAACACAATACGTCTTGTGTTGTTATCCTGTGCTGTGCACATTGCATTGCTCTTTGGCTTCTTAGGCTGCCTCCATTTTGCTAGTTTTCAATACATTGGATTTGGGCATTGATAGGCTTTAAAAAAAAACACAAAAAACAAAAAACACACACACATAAAAATAAATACAATGTTTCTAGCTGTTAATTTTCTGCCCTCTCTTTCAGTCAGATGTGTTACATCTGACTGATTGCTCATCAATGTCTCTTAAGGGACCTGATGATACATGCTCAGTGGGCTGAGGTCTAATGCTGGTAGCCAAGAGCTAGGTAAGAACTCTTGATATAGCTTCTTTCATTTACTGCATAATGAAAAAAAATAAATTCCATAGCCTTTCTTTCTGCCTCTAATTCCCAGCAGTAAAATGGGAAAAATGAAGTTTATGCACAGAAAAAATGCACCAAGGTACTGAGATTGAAGAATCCTGTTCCAAATCCTCTGGTCCTGTTGATTTCAGTTGATTAGTTGCTATCATAGCTATACAGAAATAATTGTGCTATCAATGTGCTGTAAAATAGTCACATTTTAAAGGGTAAATTTTAACAGAATGGTAATTAAAATTGGTTTCTAAGAAAAACGTTCAAAATGCCTGCAGCATAGAAAAGCAAACTCCAATATTAATTAATAAATACAGCATTAGTAGAAGCAGCTTCTGAGTAAGTATCTCTAACTTACTTTCAAATTATAGATTGTTTACTTAGCGTACTTCATTGCCGGTAAAACTTTCTTTTAAATAGAAGTTTATAAAGCAAATTATCCAACTGTGAAATTGGAAGCACAACTGTTTCAGCCCATCAGAATTTTTTTTTAACTATTCCCCCACAGTAATCTGCACTTGCCTTTATAGTGCCTACAACTGAAAAGGATTATCTAGTCAGAATACATCAGTATATAATAAATGTGCTTCATTTCTTCCACAGTCCTTAAAGCTGACAGCCAAAATGAATGTTTGTCTCAGCATTGGCACCACTGGTACTTTTGCAGAGACTATTTCATGGTCCATTGGACCCTAAAGGACATTGTTTTTAAAGGCATATTATCAAAAGGAATGAAGCATTACCATCAGAGTGCACATCAGCATGTATTATTAAACTTAAGGGCAATAGCGTTGCTTGGTTGATATTGTAAGACTCTCTAGTCAAAATGTACTAAAACCGTTCTTTATGGTTCTTAGCATTTATATTTTTTTATGTCTAACTAGTAAATACGGGTCAGGAAAGGTACTTGTGGTTATCCACTAGCTTTGAAAGAAGAAAAGTGCATTATAAACAATTTATCATCCTTTCTGTATCTATAGAATACCTTCTATTACAGCTGCCGTAATGCTAATGGGCTTCCTATACCGTGCCACATTAATTAGCTTGTCAGAGTACTCTGAATACCATTTTGCTGATTTATGAGGAAAATGCTACATTTCTTTAAAAATATGCAGATTCACCATTTGGAATAATATCATGAAGTAATCAGCTTTCTTGGAAACATCTATTGAGCTGCACAATGTAATTTTCTGGATCTCAGAGTTTGGGAGCTCATCAGAATATTCACTGGTCAAGTCACAGCTATGGTGGGATTGTGCAGGCAGTGCCTAATTTGATACAGATTGTAGCAGTATTCATTGGGTTAGATGTTGCATAATCCTGACAGTTTAACTGTCAGATAAATTGCTGCAGTTATAGCATATGAGCAAGCCCATAAGCTGATCATATTAATGTTACGAAAATATGACACCAAAAACTAATAACGTTCTTTGAGGCATCTGGACAGAGGCAAAATCTAATCTTGTCTAAAAGATCTCCATTATCAGTAATCATTCTGTAATGTGATCAACATATTCTTGTCAAAGCAGATAGTACTGTGCAGTATTAGTAAAACTGATTGAACATGGCATGCTGTTCTAAAATAAACATTCAATTTCAAGAATCATGGTCTGCTGATTACACCGGATTTGTTGGTTAAAACACATCCAGGCCATTTTCAAAATAGCTTCTTCTGGTGATTCATTCTTTGTAGTGCAGTAGTAGAAAAGAAATCAAAATGCAAAGTTAGCAATATAAAATTTGAACAGCTTGAGGAAGACAGAAGAAACATCTGAGAAGAGCTGAGCCCTTAATACAGTAATGTTTCACTGCCTCCCAGAAAAAAAAAAAAAATGTAGGTTTTTAGATCTTTTGCTTGTGGTGCCTTGTGATCCAATTGCATGATCAACCAAAATTCCTTCAAGAATGCACATTCATACAGTTGAAGAATAAATACATCAAGAGCACATCAGCCCATCTACCTCTTTGTTATAAAGGCCTCACTCTTGGGCCTAAGCCTTTGCAATGATGATTCCTGCTTTCTTGACTGGAAGAACTGAGCTGCAGCTGATTGCAGATCCTCTACCGATAAAGATGATCTGAAACAGGAAAGGAAGACAAGGCATGGTGGGAGAGACTTCGGAAGGAAATAAGAGATTTTTTTCTTGGAAAATGGGGAGCAACCTGTTTGTTTGCATTTCAGAGATGGAACTAGATGGACACATCAGTGCTGCTGTGGCTGGATGCGCGAAAATGCTGTCCCCTGCATGACAAAGGGACTGAATTAGTGCAGAAGAACTCTGTTATCTTACAAGTAGAAGCTTCTAAGATAATTTGTAGGCTTGAAGCAGGTTGTGAAAGTTTCAAGACAAGGTGGAAACAGCGAGACATTCCTGCTCCTATGTAACATATTAATTAAGAGCATTTTAGTGGTATTTTTATTAGGGAACTTGACAGTAATTGTAGGGTGAGGACAGGGAGGAGCAGATAGAAGCGTAAGGAGAGAGCAAAGCAGTATACCCAATGGCAAAGGATTTGAGTAAGGCCAAAAATATAGTTTTGAATAAAATACCCATCCACAGTGAAAACTCTGGTTCCAAAGTACGTGTGAGATAATTTACTTATTTTCTGTGATGTAGAGACAAAGACAACAACCATCAGGTAGACAAATAATGTGCATGTTTTCAACATGCTTTTTATATTTTCTTTCACCCAACCATTCGGAACTGAACATTGTGATCAAACACTCTTTTTGTTCTACTGATGAGAGGGCAGTTATCACACTGGTATAAAGTATTTCCCAGTATTTATCCTTGTAAAGTGAAAAATAAGGCTACACGCTGGAATGTCTCAGGAAATTAAGTTTAGTTTTTACTGGCACGACCTTGTCTAACAGGATGGGCATCTGTATCATGATATTATAGTGTCCTCATGAGAGAGACGCTTCGCTTTTACAGCAGGAGAGCTGCTTTCAAGGTGAAGGATGTTCAATGTTAAATCATAAATTCAACAAGCCTACTCTGTCACAACAAACAATTCCAATTTTACAGTAAAAATCGTACACTGACTATCTATGCTTCTAAAATGGAGATGGGCTGGTGATAAATGAGATCAGGGCAATAGATGTCAGACCGTCTAAATTATATGGACTAGAATGAACCTAGTAGTAGACATTCACACAATGAAGTAAAAGGAAATGAGAGTGCACTTGAGTTTATAAGAATATCTTTTAAATATCTTTTACTTTGTGCGTGTGAAATAGATGGAAATGCCTTCACTTTTCCCCATCCAGTGCCCTGACACAGGCTCACAGGAGGTTGCGGGGCTTGCTGACAAACATCAGAAAGTCTCCCCAGGCCTTTTCTCCCCCTTTATGAGAAGTAAGAAGGCAACCACCACCCAGACTGCCTCTGTGCCATCTGCCTGATGCGCTTTACAGGCAACTCCTTGTTCAGGCTGCATCAAGAATCAGTGTTAACTTCCGAGTACAATTAATTACTTTTTTTTTTAACTTTTCCCTGACGATTTAGCCCTTAAAAGTTAACCTTACAAGGTACATCATTTAGACATGATTTCAAAGCAGAAATAATACTTCAGTAGCATCTTATTAGAACCAATAGCTCACTCTGCAATGAAATCTTAACTGTACTGACATGAATTGAATGAATACAAAGGAACAAAGCTGTTCAAATACTGAAGACCAATTATTTCACTTTCTTTTCTTCTGTACCATGTAGTAATTTCCCCCTTATTAAGGCAATATATTTCAGATGAATTACAATTTATACACAATGAACAATGCCTTAAAATATCACTGTTTTTTTGGAGATTTTCAGTGAGAGAACTAATGGGTAGATCTTTCACTGAAAGAAGTTGAAGCAGAAATTAAACTGAGAAAGTGTTGTGTGTCAAATACCACCATTTCTAGTAGGAAAATAATGATGCTGGATTTGACAGATATGCATTATAGATACACAGGGCCAGATTTATATATTTCATTTGAAAATTTTAGCATAGAGATAAATTTGGTAAAAAAAAATGCATTTTCAGAGTTAATGTTGCACTGTATCCTCTACTGTTGGTAATGATTACACATAATGTGGTCTTCTGATTTACAGCTGTCCAGAGATGCATGGGAATGTGAAAGATCATAGGCATGCATTCATCAGCACACATGACGGGTGATTTTGGAGAGGAGACTCTCTCAGGAGTGACAAAGTCAGTGTGCTGCTGTTGTGAATCATACTTTAAAACATCCATTATATGTGAAAGACTTTCCTTCTACTCAGGAATCTGGTGGTTTGCCTAAGTCAACATTGCTATGGTCAGTAGGGTTGCGGTGAAGAACTGCTGGATTTTAAGAGACTACCATTGCAGGT
This sequence comes from Anseranas semipalmata, assembly GCA_013399115.1. Classification (NCBI taxonomy): domain Eukaryota; kingdom Metazoa; phylum Chordata; class Aves; order Anseriformes; family Anseranatidae; genus Anseranas; species Anseranas semipalmata. Next base: position 812,112 of record VXAA01000465.1, read on the forward strand.
AACTCTGACTCAAACCCTGATTTCTAAATCTTCCCCTTTCTTTAAAATTTTAAAAACTCCTCACATGCATTTTCTGTAAAGGGTCTTCTACAGGTTGGAATGTTGTGGAAAATTCCACCATCCCTATCTTCCAAGTATTGTGTTTCAAATAGGATAGATTATAGATCCTTTCAACCTTGTTGGATAAGAAATAGCAGAGAGAGTATTCTCAAGGGTCAGCTTTTCTGAGAACAAAAACCATTCAGCAGCAGCACATCTGTGTTTTTGTTGAAAAGCAAAAGACCATCAGTACAGCAGGGAAAGGGCAGATCAGAATGATTCTTGATTAGTAAGATTACTGGAAATATGTGATGTGTCTGTGTGTGTAACAGACTTGTCTGCTATTGTCGAAAGAAGAATGTTACGATGTTGAATTTACTATGTTGGTGGAGAATGCTTGCCTGGTATTTTGAGACACAGAGAGTGATACTTAGAAATGCATTATCTCAACTCACTAATATTTTTAATAGTCTGATTTTTTTTTTTAATTTACTATTTCATTTCTGTGCTACATTTTTCAAGTGAGGATGGGCCTGATACTCAGAGGTTAAAAATCTCAACCTTGGTCTCAACTTCCCCAAAGTTTCACTGTGCTCAAGTGCAGAAATCTGGTAGCTCTGCTATATAAGAACATTTTAAAACTTTCAATTCTGTTATTTCATGTGTGTCAGAATTCTTATAGTGTATGCCCTGTGTGTGGCAATTTTGGGTCTTAAATAAAATTTAATTGAACTATTTCTAATAAAGAGAAAAGACATTACTTAAATTGCTCTTTTGTATTTGGCTTCCTAAGTGAACAGAAATAATAAGTAAAAATAGATTGTTGTATTGCGAGGGGAAAAAAGAGGAATGAATCTAATTTCCTTAGGAAAAAAATACTAGTTACACTACCAGATGTCGAAATGATGCACATGAAAATATTTTTATACTAATTCAACTTCTTAGCAGGAATTCAGCTCTCTGAATAATTAAACTGAACCTTCCTCAGTGGGCCAGATGGGCTGACATGACGAAACAGCATGTAGTAGTGCAAAGGGAATACTTATAATTTGGTGCCCCAAATGCTCAAAATAACTGAATTATTGAGAAAAAAAATACTCTATATTTGATCATCATAGTAAACACTAGCAATCCAGAGGTTATTTGCAATTGTTCTTGGTAAATTTACTTATATTAGTTTTTTACATTTGTTTTTAATTTTATTTTTTCAGAAATGGAGTATAAAGATTTGTTTTAGTGAAGTGAAATGAAGCTAATACAAGAACTGGTTAAACTAATTAAAACTTTTGTTTGTTTGTTTTATTTTGTCTTCTAAAAAAGTGATTCAGAAATCTTTTACACATTTTTATGGGATAGAAGTTCCGAAAATACAAGAAATTTAACAAACTGTCTCCAAAGAAGTAGTTATTATGTACTGTGCACCTACATGGGACTTTCCACACTAAGCAGTTTGGCATTTGCATACTTCTAAAAATCAAAGTGATGTGGGGAAGTTTCACATTTATTTTTAAGTACTTTGCTGGATTGAGGCCTTAGAAAAGTCTATCAAGTTTCATTTCACGTGTTGAGCTAGTTACCATTATGGAAATGTCCAAAGGACCATTTCTGAAAAAAATACCTAAACCCATATTAAGTTTGAATGGAATGGAATAAGAATTTGCATATATCCCTGTCTGTAAAAACATATTTCCCTCTCTCTTTTAAAACTGGCGTGTAGCATGCATGACTTAATGTAGCTTTCTCTGAAGTCACTGAAAAGACACCCACTGACTCCGAAAGGAATTGGAATCAACTCCACAGTGTATTACTGGATGTCTTACGTTGAACTGACTATGTGGCATGACTTTTCTTCCATGGAAACTCAGATGTGTTGAGGGACGGAGAGGGGCATTACTAAGAAATAGACTGGCCTTTAGAAGCAGAAGTGCCTCCAGAGCTGACTGTGCAGTAGGAACGGTTAGGTCCCTCGTGTGGGCTTGGCTGCATCCCAGACATGCACCCAAAGCCTTGTTGCAGGAGGCAGCCAGGCTTGCACAGCCAAGTACCAAGACGAGGATCTCCTGTAATGAAGGAGATATGTACTAAAAGTCCACCAAGGCTGTGGATCACTCTCTCTGCCCCTGTTAACACTGCTTCAGTTCAGAGTCAGGTTTGGGCAGGAGCTCCGCTGCTCTCATTAATACCCTGCATGTAGCCCTGCCTGCCCAGAGGGCAGCCGGGCTAGGCAGGGACTGCAGAGGGTTGGGCTGTGCAGAGGGAGGTGGGGGCTGAGACCCCAGGCCAGGGAATAGGGGAGCACCAAGGCTGGGGGTGGAAATGGGCTGTGGCCCATGCTCAGAGCAGCTGTGGAGTCAGTGTGGGTTCTGGTGGGCAGCAGGGGCTGCCGTGCGACCACGAGCATCTTAATGGGGTTACTGTGGAGCCACCCGAAGGTTTAGGAGAAGTGGCTGTGGGCTGGCCCTAAGTGCACAAGCTTTTAGAACTTTATTAATACTTATTTAACAATGTTTATTTCTGTCTATCAAAAGAAGTAGGGTGTACTTCAGATTCAAGGGATGCCTGGTGCCGGAATTTTAAGACTTTTTTTTTTTACTTTGACATTTAAGTCTAATGTAGTTAGAAAAAAAGTAACAAGCTTGATTGTAATGAAAATAATTTTAATGAGTATATCAAGTGAGTGCAATTAAAATCTAGATACATAAATAATATGCCATCCTAATTAGAAGTAAAGTGTTTTCTTCCAGAGTATGCTTACTAAGTTTTGGGGGTGGGGGAGTCGCTTGTTTGTTGTTTTTTTAAGATTAAATGAAAATACAGGCCACTCCATACTGGGAAAAGAGTATTATTCTTTGTTATCTTTCATCCTTTTTTTTTTTTTTTTTTTAAATAGTTTGTCTACTCTGGCTTTATTAATGCTCTAGCTGTTTCAGGTTGTTAATATTCATACCAGTAAGTCACCATTTCTTGATTGATAAATGATTGAACTAATTCAGTATATTTTTTTCAGTCAGAGTTCCATTTTTAGGCCCAGTCCCCCAGTAAGGTGTGCAGGAGTCTGTATGTGAGGGAGAGAGAGAAAAAGGGAGAAAGAAGAGACATCACTCAATGCTAAAGTAGAGGGGGATTTGTCTGAACAGAGCTTATGACAAGTGTTAGCTATTGCAGAATTTACATCAGTGCACTGGAGATCACCACCGTCACAGGAACATGCTCTGGTTCAATTACGGTATTGCAGAGCACAGACTGCTAGGATCACATTGCTTATATATCTTCAATCCCAGGAATTTAGTAAAAGCGTAAAGTGTATAAGTGATTAAGGGTTTTGCTGGCGTACCACTATCTACTTTCTAAAAGCACTGCACAAATGTGCTAACAGATTTAGCTATCAAAATGCTATTTTTCTGCCCCAAATCAAAATCTTGGAGGACTACAAAACAAATTAGCATCTTGCTGGTATATGTTTTACTCCGTTCTGTAAAAAAAATATTGACTGGGTAGTGTATAAGTGACACATCACAGGAGGACATACTTTGTTTTCAGATGTTCACAGAATTATACATACAAGAAATGGAACAGCATATTAACTTGTTAATGTACCTTCAAGTCTATGATTTCTGTTATATATACAAATTATCTAAATTTTATACTAATAAGCGAATCATCATACTCTGCTACCCAGTTCTGATATTCTGTGAAAAAGGTTCTACTTAAATACTACTTTGGATTGCTACAACAAGAGAGTGTTTTTGGAGGCTGGTAAATCAATCCTGCTTGCCAGGAATAAGCCAAGAAAGTAATAGATTGAAAGGTTTGCATACAGCAGTTTAGCAGCTTCTTGTGTATTACAAAAGAGATAGGTTTATCAGACAGAACAAGAGATGACTGAGACGGTTCAGATTCAGAGACCGGTAAGAGGCATCAATAGAGAAAGAATTGTTTGCTGGTACATCCCTTGGCCAATCTAACATGAACTGGGTGTGGAAAAGGAAGACCTTCCAACTTTCAGTGGGTGGCAGAGGGGCCTCAATGTTAAATAGCGCAAAGTCTGCTAAACTGCAGAAGGAGGAGTTGAATTACATTGACTCTCTATATATACTTTCATTTCCATTCATGAAATTATAAAGCAAAAAGAAAAGGAAGGGGTAGGCTGAAATTAAATTTAAGAATAATAATCCTGAATACGAGGTGCTGTGGGATTCTGCATTGTACATAGTAAATAACTGTCTGCTCTCTGTGAGAAACCCTCAAAATGAAGTGTTGCCCTTCCATCGACGCGAAAAAAATAATAAATTGCACCCACTGCTCTGAAAGTCATCCCTGGATTTTCTCCTTGAATGCTCTAATCAATTAGTGAGTGCAAAAGGACTTAAAGGAAGATTGTCAAAAGTGATGGTCTTACATTAAAGACCTTACTGGTAGTGAAGAAAAACTGTTTGCCTTTTCTGGTCACGCTGAATGACACCAAGTACCTGAGGACAGCACGCCTGTGAGGAACAGGGGGAGTCTGCCTCCGCATGAATACGCTGTATTCGTGCTGTAGTATTCCCTAGCAGCGCTGTCTGTGCTAAGCAGCTTAGCTGGAAAACACTTCACGTAAATAACAATTTGTCATTAAAACTGAAGTAGAGAAAGCTAAGGTTAAATGAAAAGCATTTAAGCTCTTATCAGGATAGCCAACCATATTTTTCATGTTGGAAAAGCATGTTTAGACACTGAGTAACTGATGTATTTAGTTCTCATAGTGTACTGTAAATGCAGATAGACTTGATAAGCAAAGACACATCTGCTGAATAGCAACGTGGTTCATCATTTTTCTCCTGAGGTAATGACTACCCATTCACCCTCCCCTGCCTCGCCAGCAGTCTGTAGGGCTTCTCCCGCATTCCTACGCAAAGTGACAGTGCAAGTTGTTCTACTTATTATTCTTGTATTGCCAACACTGCACCTGTCTTTTTTAATGATGTATGGCCTTACCTTAGAGGTGGTTAATGTAATGATGGACTAAGTCCCTGGAGGTTACAGGCATGATTTTCTGTGTTTGTAGCCAGCAGCCAGCATCACATGGTGATGAATGTCTTGGGCTTCCCCCCCCACCACCCATGCTGACTATGTGCACATTTATTGCAGTGTGAAATTATAGCGATAGCTTCAAAAACAGCAGTTTCCTGGCAAGGCACTGTTTAGTGCCCTATGTGTGCTTCGTTCACCAATTAGACCATATTAAAAAGAGAATTCATTAATTCAGGAGAGCATGCAGGGGTGGCTCCTGGATAGAAACAGTGAAGTTCCTCGAGTGAGAAGTAAACCCAAGCTCTATCACTTAAATATCTCTGCAGATTCAGTTAAAAGCTCAGACCATCTTATAATGCTTCAGCTAGTAACCTTCATCATGGTGAAACATCATTTGACTGACACCTGGCCAGTCAGTTTGAAAAGGAACTCCATATAACTGAGAGAAATCTTTTTTTTCTAAAATACTGATGAATGCATGTCCTGAGAGCTAACTAGAAGATAATCTTTATGATAGAGGAGAAATAGTAAATCTGGCTTAGATTCTCAGGAAAATGGCTAACTTTTCCAGTAATATGAAGCACATAACTATGTTCAGCCTGAAATGTTAATTGGTAACTAAACGATTATTACTATAAGTGATTCAAAATCACTTACAAACCTGAAATCTACTGCTTAAAGAAACAGTGTGGTTAAAGCACAGTTTTGCAACACGTGTTTATATTGCTACCATGAGAGATGCTTGCATTTGGAAAGTGCATGGTCGTAGGGCTGCACTGGAAAACAGTCCTCAACATTCACCATCACAATATGTGCAACATTTTATTTTTAATAAAAATATACTACTCCGTGCTGATCTTCTGCTGGCCTGCTTAATTGTGCTGGTCAGTGTGTCACCCATTATATTATGGTGTTACTGATTCCAGCAAAGCACCATTCTGATGTGCTTCTGTTATCCTTTTTGGCTGAATATTTTCCATTTTATGGCCAGTCTGTGTCCTGATGATGCTTGAGTTTTCATTGTAAACACTTAAGTTGGGAATACAAAATAATATTGTCATTGTGCACTTATTAGCTTAGAAATCAGGACTCCACTACTGCAGGTGTTAAATAAAGGTATCTTGAACCTTCTCTCAACCTGACAGGAAAGGTACCGTGTCCTAGTGCCCATTTTTCCACAGAGCTTCCAATTGCTGTTGCAGTTCATTTTACATCCGTTGCAGTCTGTAAGGGCAACCTCTGTGCCTAAATATTCCAGAAAAAAAAAAAAA
>VXAA01000465.1:818453-861860 GCA_013399115.1 Anseranas semipalmata
CAATAACCTGCTAGATATACTTTAAAGAGCATGCTGCCATAGAAGGCTAGATGAAAAAAAGACAGCAAAGGTTCCTCCAGGAGAGACTGACTGCAAATGAGGTGATGCTGTTTGCTGTTGTCCAAATGTAAACTCGGAGAAAGTGTTTAAAGATGTTTGGTATGATTGTTTCTTAATGGAAAGAGTATGGACCACGTCAGTATCTGAGATGCAAGAATGCTGACTGCATTAGTTCCCCAAGGAAAGCCAGCAGATAAATTATATTAATGAAATTATTTCAGGATCATTATTTTCCAAAACTCCTTTATAACCACAAGTAATTAACATCGATATTGATGCTTCAGCTTGTGGCTGTTATCCTACAATACCTGTTTTGCTAGTACAATTCTATCAAGCAGGTAACAAGATTAAGAGAGAACAAAAATAACTGTCAGTGTTTGGGTATTTGCTTAACAGAGTGCAAGTCTAACTGTCAAACATAACTGCAAAATCTTAACAGAACTGAAATTTAGCTCTTGTAATGGTGCTTTTTCAAATTTCATTTCACGAATGATGTTTTGCTTTGTTTTGTTGGGGGGGGAGGAATGAGAATTGGTGAAGATTTGAGGTGCAGCTGAAACAAAAGAAAAACCACAGTGACTTCCATCTTGTCTCAATCCTCTTTCAGGACTGTCTTGCTTAATCAAGTAAGTGGTGTCATCCTGTCATTAAGTCATAGTTTAAAGACTTTTAAAGGTTATTGTAATATTGCCTCCTACTAATAGTTATATTTAGAAGTAGATAACCACAAAAGTAAAGGTTTGACCCAAGCAGAACATGTGTTAGTGCAATCTGCAACGTGAAACTGAACAGAATTGACTTAGGTGAAATGAATTTTTGTGTTATTTTGGAATTTATTTATTTATTACTTATTTTCTTTACTCTGTTGTCATTGTTGCTGTTGTTGTTCTTGGATAAAGTTGAACTACGTATATAACCTATTTCCATAGTGTTTTAATAGAATCAGTCAGAGAAGTCTATTGAAAACTCGTAACGTGATCAACCCAAAATTACATTCTCTAGAGGTTTAACTATTGACTAAAGATATTTATATTAGTTACATTATGCTTTTGGCAGAATTTTGTGGATTTGAATACAAGTGTAATGCTTTCCTTTATCTAGTCCATTTCTATTATAATCTTTCAGTTCTGTAATCATTTAAGAGGTGATGAAATTTCATTTAAAATATTCCCAACAATATCGAATATGCAGGTATTCTTAAATGGAAATTTTAAAATTATTGCATTTGAATTTTTTTATTTTTATACACTCTAAGTAGTCATACTGAAGTAATTCATTCATCCAATTGCCTCACACAGAGCTTTCTGCTGCAAATTTCCTTGCAGTTCTTAATGTGTAGGGGCTTTGTACAAATTTGTTCATATGCATTTTAAATAAGGATTACATCTGAGACTTTCCCAGTCAGTTCATGAATAGCTTATAAACAGAGAAAATTAGGTAGAAAATAATGAAATTATTCCTGATGATGTGTTTGTTCAGATTCAGTTATCAGTTCTTTCCTCCAGCATTTTTTAAGTCTGGTCTTTTTAGTACCTCATTTCTTTTTCATTGGATACTGTTTTCATGCTGTACTGTTTCTCCTGTGGTCATCCCAATTCAAAACCTGAAACTTTCAATGTGAAACTTTAAGCTGTAAATTATTCTGTATTGTTAGGACAGAGCAGGCCTGGATTTAGATTAAGATTCATGGAATAAGTTCTCCCATTTTAATTGCATCTTACGATGAGGGTTTTTTGTTTGCATAGAGTAAATAAGGACTGCAACAATGGGGTTTAAATCTTCCAGAAATCTGCTGAAGACAGCAGTATACTATGCGGTTTATTTCTAATTTAATGGCTTAGAAAACCACATTCAATTCTCATTCTCTAATGGGTTGATGGAGAAGCTCAGAAAGAGACAAGACAGTCAGACTGGAGAACACGTACAAAGCTAAGCAAACAGGGAGTGAGCATTTTTAATTCACGGTGTTACAGTGCTGCTGTTTCTTATATTCCCATGACAAGCACAGGCAAGGAAGGTTGTAAAATAACATCCTTTTTAGGTTTACTATGGCTCATACTTCCCAAAGACCTGTGGGATGTTAAGTTCAGTCAGACAAAGCAGAAGAGAAGTCCTGAAATAAATTATTTATTCCTCAGCTTGGTATGAAGAGTTCCTCTAGAGGTTGAGGAAAAAAAAGGCCACTGAAACATAATGGGATACAATGCAGAGGCCCCTACATATCTCTAAGGTGTACCCCAGTGTGTAAAGAACATTTTACTCCTTAACAGACAGATACTGAACAAGCAGATCCTGTGTTTTTCCCTTGGCAGTAATAATCCCTTGGACCTCCAACATCAGGAAAGTCATTCTTTTCTTCCTTCTTGAAGTAAACATCCAGAAATCAATACAGTTTTGTTTTTTTTTCAACTCTTCATAGGAGATATACTCTATCCCAATTCCCTTCAAAGAAACTAATGCTAATAGCATGACTACTTAAAATCTTTTCTGCCTTGAACATAAGTATTTCCTCTGTATTGTGGACTACATGGAAGAAATCTCATGGGCACTCTTTATTTTGAATATCTTTGAAAAAAACAGATGTAATCTGACTACAACCGATCAATCCTCAAAACTGGGATATAAATAATATACTTCTCGGTGATACTAACAATATGACCTTTACAGATTAATGTATTCATGTCTTTGCAAACAACCCTATTTATGGCTGACCCAATTACTTTAAGAGCTCATTAATCTGAGATCTGTATTGTTAGATGGGGAAGTTTAGAGTTGTCTTTAGAGTCAGCTACTCATCTCCATTATTTTGGACAAATACAATCAGACCTCTTGGGGATCAATATTCAGCAGATTCAGTTTTACAATTAGAACAAGGCTTCTGTCAGCACTGGAGAAGGTAAATGATGAAGAAAGCACAGGAATGAAAAGCCCAAGAGCATTTTCAATGCTTACTGGTGGAGTCATGTCATTCTGTGAATCTCCCAGCCTGAAAACACAAGAGTTAAAGCTGGTGAAGTAACACTGCCATCTCTTCTCAGCCTTAAACCCCCTTAACTCTAAACTTCAGTAAATATTTCAGATCAAAAAATGAGCACTTGCCACTCACACACACAAAGGGGAGGAAAAAAACAAAACAAAACAAAACAAAACATGAGCAACTGCTGTGAAACCAGTGAGGCCACAAACTCTACTCCAGAGAAATGGCCACTTCAGCCTAGGCTGCTCAGCCCTGAGCCTTGCCCAAAGCCCAGCCTGGCCATATTTTGGGCCTGAAGCAGTGACACCGAACTCTTCCAACAAGCAAGATGAGGAGCTGCAGCCACGTAGTGAAGCTGTAAAACCCTGCCTCATGCTTGCCTCTATAGACAGTCCAGAAACATTGCTGCATTTCCTGAATTACTCAGCACCGTCTGTAGCCACAACCTTAGCCATCACCACATATTTTTGGAGCAGGAGTAACAATTGGAAAGAGACTCTGCTCCCTGCTGCCATTTTGTCACAGCCCTAAGCTCTCCTCTCCAGAGACGTGGATCAGCTTTCCATGCATTATCAAGCCCTTCCGCAGCCCCAGGCTGCAAAGTGCAGAGGAGTGGAGTCTTATGCATGTTGACTCTCGGCTTTCTCTGGCTAACCATTCAAAGCACCAGCCTCACCAGATGGCTTCTCCTCCTGACTTACAGAAACAAGCCCTAACCCAAACAATAACTAGTTGAGTGTTTAAAGGGAGGGAGAAAACCTTCAATACCACAGCAATATAAGCAAGGACACAGACCTCAGATGTCCCCACTCCAGAATCCATTCTTCCTTTCACGCTTTTTGTTTTGTGTTAAGGAAATCCTAGCCTTAACTCTTCCTCTATATTTCTGCTCTACTAGAAGATCACAGTGGCTCAGAAAATCTCAGGGAGTTGACTGCAGCCCTGACCACTGCTTGAAAATGCTATCTAAGCACACCAATGCTAAGAAGGATGTTAAATGGCTGATTATACTAAACATCTACTGATAAATACTGTTACTTGACCTCCATTTAAAGTAGGAAGATTCCTAAGATGATTATCTAATGTTTTCTATGCAGATCAGTTGCATGTTAGATACATTGTAAGGAAAAAAATAATTTGAAAAAGTATTTTATTTTAAATCTTTATAGTAAGGCAGAAATTACTTTAATAACACTTCATATAATTGTGTTTGTATTCATTCTTAATGGTCTTAAAATTTGTAAATAATCTTAACTAGTTAAAAACGTGCATAGAGGAGACAACCTCAAAAAGCTGTGATGTAGATTCTCTCTAGAACTGTTAAACTGAATATATCAAGACCAATATCATTTTTGTTGTATTTTATGTCTCTCTGAATTTGTTCAGTAACAGTTTCTCACATAAAAACTAGAATAAACCTACCAGTTCGTTTAGAGCCATGGCCACATTCACATTAAATGTAATGTCTCTGATGACAGTTGCAGCTGGGCAACCCATGAGTCCTGACCCCAAGGGATAATCCAATCAATGTGTATGTGCAAATAAACTGAAAGGCACTCTAGCAACGCATGCGCACGTATGCCCCAGATCCCATCACAACGAGCTCTTGTAATGAGTCAGATGATGCACAGAGGGCTTTGAAGATTTTTGCTACAGCAGTAACTGGTTTTGTCAGCTACCAGTAACTTCATTTGACAGCCATAAAGTTCCTACTTTGTCATGATTTGGGACAGCATTGCTCCAGTGGCTAGAAAACATGACAATGAATTGTAACATGTAGCAATTCAAAATACTTCTAAGAACTCAGTGTAGAGATTATTAAAATAGCAAGCTGAAAATATGAGACAAATCAGTGTGTATTTAACAATACCTTTTTAAAAGCCAGTCTTATATAATGCTGTGCTGTCACAAGCTCCTTATAAGCAGTGACATTTTAAGAAAAGCTCTGTCCATCTCTCTTCAAATTTACCCTGCAGAATGCTTGCTTTTTCCCTTGCCCTTTTCAATCAGCTGGCATCAATAAAATAGGGGAAAACAGTGAAAAATGCACAGTAGAAGTAGTTTGTAATCCCAGTTTCCAATGATGAGTTAATACAAGTAAGTCTCTACATTATAAATTATATTTTATTTTTTAGAAATTCTAAGACAATTTTGTCATTGGCCACATTAGCAGTTCAGCATTCTCCTGTAGGAATATCATGATGCCCAGGTTTCTGGAGGCAATCGATAAATGTGGCCCCACTTGAGCAGTGTGCTGGACAGGATGACTTCCAACCTCAACCATTCTGTGATTCTGCAATATCTGGACTATTGAAAAAGGGAATTTAATTAATCATATCCAGCATTAATGACAAATAGTTGATTGCACTTTTAAAACAAAATGTCCCCATTCCATTTCAATTTCATGAATGCCAAAAAATTTAGAGCGTAAGCAACCTCCGGCTATAGTATGCTTGCAAAGTGAAGGGCTATTTGAAAAGATTGTAATATCATAAAATGTTTCATTTTGAAGGTAGGTTTGCCCCAGAATAAATCGTGTCATTTGACTTAATTATACAGAACCAGTGCTTACTGTTTTTATCTGATTATTAACCCCCACGTGAGCTATTTACATCTCAGTCTTGAGTAATCAGCATAATGACTACCTGCCTGTTGTGGTAATAATTAAGTAGAAAAGCCAGCAACAAAATAATGAGATTTTTAATATTCTTTTTAGGTGAGACATAATGAGCAAGAAGTATAATAGTGGGTCTTGAATATAATGCAATTGACATTAATTTTTAAGAGGCCTAATTTTCTTCACTTAGATAATTATTTTTTTGTCAAGGGGAAGCTAAAAATGTTTAGGAGCAAAATAAACTAAAAGGTCTGATTATAATGCGTAGGACTTGCATGCTTCACAACATGATATGCCAGAAGATGAAGAGATTACTTACACTTGAGCCGTGCTTATGCCAGTATTCACACACATGCTTAACACCACAGGCTACCCAGCAGGTCCTCATCGGCGTGAAATGTCACCCCTCCATTCTGGTTGGTGGCACTGCAGTGATTTGCACCAACTAACGAGTAACATCAGGAGAAAATTTTTAAAATCAATGAGTTTATTCATCTCCAGATTTTTTCTAGCCGCATGAAGTTATGGATGTCCAATGTTTATTCAGGTGAGGATGACGCTTTTAGATTAATATCAGAATAATATCATACAGGGCTGATTCAGGTTCCAGAGTGGTCTCCAACGTGAAATGACAGAATTTTGCTGACTGTGGGCATTGGAAATTAGATTCAATAATGCTCTAAGAAATTTACTGCAGGGTACTAATACTGCAAATGTGCCAGTACAGCATATGACTCTGATCTGAAAATACTGAAGCATGAGCTCTTTTTTACTTGAGTAGTCCTGTGGGACTAGTATCTCAAATTCATCTGGAATTCTGCAGCTGGTGTACAGTTTGGAGGATTACTTATAAGGGTTGGTTTTGCCAGCATATTAAACCATAGCTGTATTGCATTAATTTTCTGCAATTAATCCCAAATTATAGATTTTTTTCACTATAATTTCTTAGTATATTCTCCTTTTTTTCTCAATGTTGACATCCTGATGAGCATATAAAAGGCCATAAATGACAAAGCAACTGACTATATAAAACAGTTGCTTTTAGAAGACCGCTGTTTTGTTTGTTTTCTCTGAGCTTCCTGAAGTTTGTTTATAGTTAACTGTCTGCTTTTCATCTGAAGACAAGTCAAAACAATACCTTCAAGACACATTAGGGATATATGCAGAAAGACCCTTACCTCCATTCTTGGTGATGAGGTACTCTAATAGTGCATCCCAAGTATGTTGGCACTACTTGCTACTTTCTTAATAAGTAATCTTATATATATATTTCTTTCTTTCCTGGGAGAACTCTTTTTAGGTTTTCTAGCTTCATCTGAATCAGTTTTGAAATTGTACCTCATGTTTTCCTTTTAATGTTTCAAACATAGTCACATTGCTTAATTATATTTCTGTTTAAAATACCCTACTGCTGTTGGTTAATTCAGGCTCACAGACTATGGTAGACCCATACTAATTATTTACAAATATTTTCTCTGTGCAGGGAAAAAAGTAAATATCAAACAGAAATCATTGATGGCAATCTTTCATATGATGCAAAAATCAAAATCTTTGTTTCATTAGAACATCTTCATGAAGGATAAAAGTTAATGGGAAAACACTAAGCTATCTGTGGATTAATAACATAAAAGCTTTAGTATTCTTACTTGATTTTGCTTCTGACCCCTTTGAAATATTGATTGCTTGTGATCATTTTCCAACTCTTCTCTGAACCATCTCTTTCATCAGCACTCTGAATGCTAGATGGAAATTCAGCAAGTCCAATACCAGTTCTCCCTTGAGGGTTTTCTCTTCTGGTTTTGTTCTTTGTATTTTTGTGTAATTTAATTTGTGTATTAAAGGTTAACATGTTTTGTATGTCTACTGATAGGAAAAAATATATGTTCTTGTTTTCTAGTGGAGAATATTATTGAAAGCCTCAGCTCTGCAGTAAATAGCATAATCAGTCCATGATAATTAGAGCAGGACTGGTGAGGCCAGTCCAAAGGTTATTGCATGGCTGAGGCCAAAAGGAGGAACAGAAGTTATTTGATGTATACATTAAGGAATATGCACCACCAGCTTATTATAAAGTCCTCTGATGTTGCAAATACTCGTGTGTATTTAACTTTAAGTATGAGTAATTCATTGATGGTAATGGACCTACTTGTGTCCACTTCAGATTAAGTGTTTGCTTATCCAGGAATGAAAGTTTATTACCTTGGTCACAGTACGGTTCCTCAGAAGAATGTTTTAATTTGCCTTTCGTCTTTCAGTACAGTGATCCTTGCGTATGTCCTTTATTAGAAAAGCTATGTCTTCAAACAGAAGGTAATTGTGTCTCCTCCTTTCGATGGGTGCATGTTTTACAACCATGATATTTTAAACCTTCTGTTAGTGTTTTTTAAGCAAAGTAGGTAGAGGTGCTTTTACTCAGTAAAGAAGAATACTGTGCTCTAACAATGGGTTTAAAGGAGATCTCTCTACATGATGCGTGAATGCTTGGACGAGAGAGAGTAGGAAAAGAAGGAAGTAATAGTTTTTATTTCTTAATTCTATTTTTTAAAAAATATATTTTTTTAAAGGTGAAAATGTTTGCAGAAAAGATTAAGCACCACCAAAGCTTCAGTAGACTGAAATAAAGATGAGCTAATGTCTAAGATTATTTTTTGAATACTTTTTTTTTTTTTTTTAAGTATAGCTCTGTCAGCTAAATATACTTCAGATTTTTACATTTTTATAGACCATGTGAGTTCCCTGCAGGCACATTGTCTCTTTTCAGTGATTTATATAGTTTGAATTATAGGGGATGATAAGCATTTGCTGTTCAATAGTGTAGTTAATGCTCAGCCCCCCGGGTAACAGAGCAGTGAAGCATTTACTACTCAGTGGTAGTTCTGCAACAATCAGCTGCAGTGTGACTCTATCACAATAAATTTACATCGGTGCACTTCATCCTCAGGGATTTGAACATTCACTCAGTGTAGCCTAGGGAAAACAACTAGAATGGACATTTTCCAGTCCTTTTGGGTGGCACAACGGGAAAACTGTACTATTATAACTGAATGAGAAAGAAATCATGAATGGTACAACATGAAAATTATCCAAATCTTATTTTCTTTCATTTTTTTCTCTAGCAGTATAAAAAAAAAAAAAAAAAGGAAACTGGAAAGTTTTTGGAAAGCTGAAAGTTGCAAAATGTGCAGCACTGGCAGACCCACTGGTGCAGATGCCAAAGGCTCTGGGCCCTTCACCCCCTTTATTAGAAGGAACCTCCTCTCTCAGGTGCTTGTGTATCTTCTCATCACAAAGTATAGGTGAGCTTAGGGGCACTGTAGCTAGATAATGGTACTGTTCCTAAGACTGTGATGAGAAAATAGCAAGGGTTGTATGAGTGAAGCTATAATAGTGCTTCTCTTGCAGGATATTTTTCTTCAGTAGGCATGAAAACATTTTATAAAGGAAGCCAATATCATCTTCATATAAAAAATGGGGAAACTTGAAGCAGAAAGACGCTCCAGGAGTTGGCTACAGCCCTTCAGCAAGACTGTGACAGAATAAAAATACAGCTGAGGTTCCCAGAGCGTCTGCTTAATGCTTTAACCACTGCAGTCAACACTTCCCTCTCCCTCTGAAATGCATCTGGAAGCCTCAGGCTGCAGTACAGCCTGCAGCGAGAATAAGGACTGACAAAGTACATTCTCCTATTGTAAGATATGAAAGATGAGGCAAAGGAATCTACAGCAGGCAAGATGAGCTTCCGCCTAGAAAACAGTGGGAAAGTGTGAAGCAGGATTTTCCTAAGTCCTCCATCCCCATGGATGCCACTGTGATTGTGGGAAGAGAAGATTGCAGTGAACCAAAGAGGTGTAACTCTGCTTTGGTGACAGGGGATCTATAGGTAATGACCATTAAACATACACTGCATTTTTAAGCCTGACTCGGTCATACAGTAGAGAGCCAGCAAATATAAATGTAGGCACACCTCAGTGCAACTCTCGGGGCAAGTAGAACTCCACATCCATACATTTGGATGTGTATCTTGTACATTTGCTGTGTATTACAGCACTAGAGTGCCCAACGGGCTGTCTGCAAGAAGGCTTCAAGCTGAGAGGCAAGTCAAGTTTCCCAAAGACATCTGTGGTATGCTTTGTGCTTGCCTGCCTGCCACGGTATTGAAACAGCATAAGGATATTGTGAAGAGCCTCAGTAAAGCCAATGTTGACAGGCAAGCAGAGAAGATTGAGAAAAAAAGCATGATTTGTGTTAAAGTTGTGGAGACAGAGCTGCTGACATGTCCTGGCAGTGGTGAGAATATAACACTACCCTGTGGTTGTGAACAATTAAAAAGCAGCTTGATGGCATTAGAACTGGGACTGTTTCGGACTCAGCAAAAAAAAATAAGAGCTGCAAAACTTTCAAAGAGCAGGAGTACGATGAATAATGGGGGGAAAAAAAGAAAAAATAAAAGAAATGGATTGGCTGAGAATCTTGAGAAGATCCCAGAAGAGCAGTTCCAGTCAGCACTCCGGTAGGCATGCATCTGCTTCTTGCCGTTAGTGGGCATAAGTGTCATTCCCCAACACCCAGCCTGCGCCTGACCTTAAAGCCTGGACACTCAGATAATAATGCAGAGTGTACTTACATGGAGCCTGGAATAACCCTCTAGAAAATCTTACCCAGTAAAAATGTGTGGCCTGTTTGGTCACTCTGATCAAGAAAATCAAAATTACGTTCCAGTTCTAGAAGGAACTCTAAGTTTAAAACTGAAATGGAGGAAAGAAAAAAAAAAAGAAAAAAAGAAAGAAAAAAAAAGGAACTGAATAAAATCAAAAAGATAAATGAAAACATCACACTTCCTTCAAAGAGAAGCTGAAGGGGTACTGAACTAATAGCAAACCAGCTTACTATGAGGCAGAATAATATTCTCAGCAGCTTCAGGCTCCATGTAACTGACCCATTCCTTCACGTAAAGCTAAAAGACAGGTCTCTTGGGGAGAATGGTAGTAATATCTGAATAATTTCAGTAGTAATATCAGAAGGAAATTGAGAATAATGAAGGATTCATTACGTCAAGATTTAGAATCTGTCTCAAAAATAGGAGAGGACCAGCTGTGGAAGGAAGATACAGTATTAATGTAAGTCTCGGTGCAGATGTATGTAGTACAAAGAATCTGTATGGCTTTATCTCTGATAAAGCATTTACCTGCTCTGTTACCTCGATCCTCTTTTCCTGCATCAGAGTTTGCCTAAGGCAATAGGAGTGAGCTGAGGCATAACGTGGAGTTACGCAATGCAAATAAAGGTGAGGATGTTGCACAGAACATCTATTATAAGTGATAGTGTGTACGATTGAAAAAATGGATGTCATCAACTGAAAGGAAAAAAATATTTCTTTAAACTTTGTGCAACTGAGAGAGAAATCATTGATTCAATGAGAATGGCACTATATCAGACCACTTTTATAAGCTCGTTCCAGAGCAGAATCACATATGGAAACAATTGTGGATAACGTGCTGTAAAATACATTCCAGGGAATAATCGCATGCTGGCAGAGATGGAACTAGACAGTTTAATAAACCTTCCATCCCTAATTTCTCTCTGCCTATGATTCTTCAAGATAAAGCAGCATAATTTGATGTTCTTTATAGCTTTGGAAATATCCAATACCTTCTGATTTACAGCTTGACCTGTGTATAACAAAGTCCAGGTTGCTCGAGGAAGAAAGACACCGTAATCATAACAACAAATTTAAGGTATTACATTGCCAACTCCAGACCCTCATTCCTGTTTATTTATTTATTTGCTTGTTTATTTATTTATTTACTTACTATATCTGTGGAATGAAATATACTGATAGGAAATAGCAGTGGCCAACCTCCCCTAGGGCCTTTGTTAAATCCTCATATTGAGAAAGTGTAGAGCAGTAAAAGTGATATAAAAATATGAGACAAGATACACAGAAATGGAAAGAAAAAGGTTTGGGTGAGACCATCCTCATTTCTTAACTGTGTTGTGAAGGGGTGGTGTCATAGCATCGAATGGGCTGTACGTTTTGAGTAGCTACCAAGGACTGCAGACACTGCAGAGCCTTTGATGGAAAACATGTAACTTTTGCAGGTCTTCAATATTTCACATGATGTGGATCCAGAGAAAATGCTCCATTTCTTTGGAGCACCTCTGACTTTCTCATCTGTACAGGGAATCATTGGCAAGCTAAATCTTTGACAAAAGGTCTGATACCTGAGGTCCCCAGCATGGGACTAGCTGTTACGGAAGAGAGAAGTATTTGGTCTCATCTCATCTACCTGTAGGCATATAAATCTTAAAATGAGAAGAATCGCCTTCTGAAGGTATTGCTCTCTCTGTTGACTATTCTAGTCTTAGAAAATGGAGACACGGGCACTTCCGTAGGCCAGTTTATCCCATGTATCTGTCATATGGAATGTCTTCAGATGACTGAGAGTAGATCTTATCCTTCACATTTCGGTAGGTGAAGTCGGATGGGATGAATTTCAACCAACAACTGGAATACTTCCAAATTTTTCCTGGAAAAACAGAAGTCATTGAAGAAATGGCTAGGAAGGCTGAAGTCTGTAACAAAGTTGTGCTAGGCTCCAAGGCTTCAACAGCTGGCATTTCCTCTGGCAAGCATGAGGAAAAATATAAAACTACTAGAAATGTTTATTAAAAAACTTTCAAAAATACTGTTTGGGGAAGATGCCTTTCAACAAGAAACTGTCAGATGAGACTATTGACTGTTTTGTTAAAGAGCAGCACAGTAGAAGCAATTCATGTGAAATATTAATAGATGAACTAATTAGAGATGGAGTTAGCTGTGATTATAACTATGTCAAACCGAAAGCACCAAGACAAATTCCCTCTCCCTCCCCCCTGCAAAAAAAGAATAGTTGTGTTCACTGGCACACTGAAAGCTACACTTTCCAAATGATAGTATTAATAAGCAAAGAAGGACTTGAATAGTATCTAATTAAAAATTAATAGCCAGAATTTTCAACAGATATAAAGGGGAAAGGGGAGGGAAGGAGGAAGAATAAGAAAGTAAAGAATAAATTGATTTGTAATAATTCTGAAAAGGATGCAATTTTCTATTTTTAGTGGGTTTTGAAATAGTGTGGGGACTGATTATGAATCAGTAAATTATAACTGATTATAAATCAGTTGTCATTCCAGATGTAATACCAGGTTTTGGCAGAACTCGTTTGAATAGCTGAGAGGTAATTTTGTGTATTTGAGACATGATTTTATCACCTGTGCTTGTACCAGTAAGTTTGTTTCACTGTGAATGTGTAAAACTCAGCATGGCAGTGTTGGTTCCTCACGGAGTAAATATGCAAAAGATAAATGACTGGAAGTATAACCCAGTTTGATTTCTTCTATTTGTAAAAGCTTGCTAGGTCTTAATAATCCAGTTGAACCTGGATCAGGATAATTAAATATATCTCTTTTAGGTATAATCCCATGAAATACAGAACACCCAAACTCTGCTCTAACAAAGCAATGAACAGTTTATTTTAAGACTGGTTTTAAATCTGGAACATTCACAAGCATTGTCATTGTGGGGGCTGACAGTAGTGACTGCCCAAACCCACATCCCAGAGGTGTGCATGCAATCGTGTAGAAAGTCCATATTCAGTGTCCTGTGGGTTTGAATCAGTTTGAATGAAACTTCATTAAAGGACTAAATGTATAGTCAAGAAAGAAAGCCAGTTTATCCAGCCACTTAACAGCATTGATTGAAATCTTGGTATAGGCACTATTTGAACGGAGGTCTGCCAAATAGAGATTGCCTGTCAACTCCTGATGCCAGAAATGTGTTTACAATAACTTTGTGATACAATCAGAAACAGGAATAGGGGTTTTACCTTAAGGTGGGTTTGAAAAGATTTTTAGAACTGTGTTTATATAAACCTTAACCCCAGTCCTACTAGAGAAGCCACATGCTAACCTAAGCTGAGGGAGCTCCACCTGGCCTCAGCAGTAGGGTATTAGTGGGAATAAAAGCTGGATGGTCTTACCTTTTTTGATGTTCTAGTCTGGAACACCCAGAGGAGAAATGCTCAAGCAGCTGAATTAGTAGTGGAAAAACTCAGTGTACTTGCATTTACCCTCAGCTGTACCGTTATGCCATTACCACAAGGAATACCAGAGGCTCCAGAGGTCTTCAGTGCCTGAATGTGGCCTGGTCGTAAATGATTCTGTCAATGGCTTGGATAAGGATGAATAATATTTATTGAAAAAATACTACTTTATACGTGTGATGTTCATGTTACATATGATGTCATCTTCGTTTATGGTGAAGACGGTTGGTAATTTGTACTACCTTTTTCTATAATAGCAGATCAGAATTTGAAGCCAAGTCTCAGAATCAAGTGCAACTTCAATAGTAAGGTAACAAATGAAAAAGGCAATTGATTTGTACTTGCAAATTACATCTTTCCTTGATCACAATGCAGTGGTCCAACTGTGCTTTGTTCAAGGTAATTTGATATTGATTAGCCTTCAGCTATAATGCTACGACAGTGAAACTGATCAAATGGAATGCTACACAGGTACAGTTTTCAGGCATATTATTTACATGAGAAATCATCACATCACAGAGAAAGTAGACTGACAAAAGCATATTTATCATGCTTGGTTTCTTTTTCTCCCTTCTGATGTATTTGTATTGAGTTTTATTTGTTACATTTATTTATTTCATTTCAAAATAGCTGAAAAATATGTGGTTCAGACATTCTGTGAACATTGCTTTTTGTTTTTCAATCCTCTTAAATGTACTAATAATATAAACAAAGAACTCAAAACAAACTTTTCAAAAAGAGGCAGCACTGTGTTTCTTTGGTATTCAGTAATTTACTCCAACCCATCTCTGAAGTTCAGCAAGTTCTCTAAATCTGGTGGAGACTTTTCTCACTTTTATGTTAATAGTGTCTAGACCCTGTCAAAATTCATATTTATAAATGAGACATACTCATCTGGCTTCTTATAACTCCCTGTGTTATAGTGCTGGCAACTGTGTCTATTTCCAGTGCAGCAGTATGTTTTTTCTGTAGCTTACCAACCCTATATACCATTTGCGGTTGATAACCCAGTGGCCATGTAAGCTGATATATACACTTCCATACATAATGCTGTTACTTCTGCTGTGAGAGTAAGATTGATTTAAGGTGTATCGACATCTAGAAAATTTATCGGGTCTTTGACCAGTCTAGTTTGCATTGCATTGCTACAAACAGCTGCATTTTGAAAGGTATTTTACTTACTGAAAAGTTATGACTGCCATATCTATACTGTCTTTGTCTGCATCTTCAACATCTTAATTTTAAGATTTATTTTTCTTGAAATTAAAAAGTGTTTGGTTCTGTTTTTTCACTCAGGAATAGATGTTCTCAGTAGTCATGCAATTAAAACTTGGGTAGTGATTTACCTTAATACTGAAATTAATTTAGAATTATAAGCTTCACTCTCATGTTCAATATGTAAGTAGAAGCAATCAGTGTGATTGCTTAAAATAGTCCATTTTCCATTTTTCAGTGAGAGTAGCATTCAAAATTCATCAAGACTATGGACATATGTTACTCAGCCAAGTAATCACCATAATCTTTTTAGACAGTTGAAGGCATTAAATCTTAACATATTGTATTAGATTCCCACTAACAGAGTCTTGGGCAAGCTTCTTATATGAAGAATATAAAACATGTTAATGAATAAGTCCAAGTGCAAACTCATTAGCTTAAGACCGAATAGCAGAACATGAAAACAGTTATGTTTTTTCCCTTAAGATGACAACGTCACAATTATAAACAGAGCATGGAAAGATATGCTTAGGAAGCACTTCTTTCAGATGAGTTAATTAAGTATGTGCTGTTTATTATTGTGTGTGCCCAAGTGAACGGCACTACTAAGGTGGAAGGAACTAGACAATTTTTAAGTACCATCTACAGTTTGTTCAAGTGGTTAAGTTTGGTTTCAAGACTGGTTCAAACTCAATGTGGATGCATTTCATTCAGTATAATTTTAGAAGATAATAAAAATGCAAGCAGCTCTAGAAGGTAAGTCATATCATCTAAAGGGGGAATGCAGATGTCCTCTTTAAATTAAACGCATTGAGTCAGAAAAAAATAGGGACCATAGCAGATTCAGTTAAATCTTTAATGAAAGATTTAGAATCCGGCATATTCAGAATAATATTCTTGTCCACTATTCAAGAACAAGGATTTAAGTCTTTTTTCTGTGCTACATTTACACTTGCAGTATCATGTCTTTTGTTATTAAATATCCATGTACTCATTAAAGCTAATCCCATTGGTTAAGTTTGTACTCTATTTTGTCTTGATGCTTTGCTACCTGACAAGAATTGATTGGTGTCAGTGGAATGACCTAAAGCAATAATCTCAGCTGATGTATTCGTCTGTTCAGGAGCTGAAAATATACCAATACAAACATTTTTACTTGAGAATAATTCTTTTTATGCTATCTTCTGAGCAATAATATTAACAATAAAGTAATATAACTGCAGATCTAGCCCTAAGCGTACAAAATTTCACAGCAGACTTTTCCTTTGTAATATTCAGTATCAAACTGCCACTGTTGCAGGGCAAGTGCAACAGTGCAGAACAAGTAGGTCCTTACTTCCACTGTGAATTGGGTAAGAGTCAAGCGAGCATCTGTAATTAGGGGGACACCTGTGGCCAGAATATATTGTATGTATATGTATATCACATGCATTACAGAGAGATAGAAATCAAAGCACTTTGATCATTCCAGGGAATGTGTCAAAAAAAAAAAAAAAAAAAAGTGGGAAATTATACCATGAGTAGATATGTTGCTTTACTTATTCTTAATATAGCAATGTTACTTTATTCGGTCTTGTTTTGTTATCAAGATGCATGGCAGACAGACATGGATTAACTGCTCCTTAGGAAATGCTGTTGAAATTAGCTGGTTTTCTGACTGGAGAGAAGAATGAAGTCTCATTATTTAGAATTCAGTATTCACAATTCTACTTCACTCACAGTATTTCTAAGCATGTTTTTTTCTATTGGCAAAGAAAGCATTTTGACTGGCTTGAAGGCTTAATATGCTCCCATGAACTTTTTATGACTTAATCATTAGAAACAAACTGCTTCATGATCTCTGTTACTTGATGCAAGTCTATTGCTTTTATACAGTCTATCTTGATTCCAGGAAATAGAAATGTCTTGCTGGCAGACCAGCAGAAATACTTTTGCAATCATTTAGTAGCTGTAGAAGATAGTTTATCTGAATGAGGCTCTTGAAATTTAAGCAAAGAAATTTGTTTGTTTCCTGTTCTGAGACAAGCCATTGTTGAGCAGCGTTGATGCTAATGAGACTTGCGTCTTGCTTCTTGTCCCTCAGTCTGTCCCTCAGTGCATGGGTGAGTGTTTGTCTATATTTCCCCACTAGCTTTTGAACACATTGACTAGTGACTTTAAATTGAAGTCTCACAGATATTTGTGCAAGTAATTAGTACACTTTATGAAAATAAGCCAGGTAGAAGAGGGAGACTTAGTGTACCTTCTCAAAAGTAAAACATCTGAGTGCTTTTATTATTAGGTATCAAAGAGTCTCTTGTGAAGGGAGATGGTGCAAGCACAATGGCAAGGGAAGGTTCAGTCAGACCTTGTAACACTGAGGAACCTGGCCACGAGATACGAACTTGTAGGAAACCAAAACTCCAACTGCTCACTGTCTCCTGCCTTTATCCCATGGTCTCTCTCTTACTATTTCTAGTTTTTCTATGGTCAGTATGTTTTTCTTTCTTAAACATCCTGCCATTTGCAGGCCTTTATGACTGCCACTACACTTTGGGGAAGGCAAAGATGTTTTTTCTTCAGTACAGATGGAAAAATACAAGCAGTCACATTACATCTGACCCAAATAACAGGTAAATTCTCCAAATTCACTTCCCATGCAATTCTTCCAGAATCACAGCTGCTCTTGGCTGAAATTCACTGGAGAGTGCCAAGGCTGCCATCCTGATCACAATTCTTATTTCAGTTAACAAGGATGTTTTCTGGAGGTGCCTTGGATTCCAGCAGAATTTCATGAACACTACTTAAAAGCGGAAGTTTCCCATTCCTACCTAGTAAAAATGGGAAATTTGTCTACTAGATATTGTCTCTTGTTTTCCTGATTCACAAGCCTAATAATACAAAATATGGGCAGGTGAAATGGAAATTGTAGTGCAATTAAATTCTCAATAAATGAATAGCCAAGGAATTATGCAAGAAATCACCCAGGATCATGAAAAGAGAATAAAAGGCATTATGGTGAAAAATTGCATACATGTATGAGAGACACTGTTTCAATTCCAGTATTTGAGCTGTGCTCAAATTAAATGCTAGAAATTAATCCTTACTTTTCAAACTTTAACCCAATTCTTTGGCAAACTTGAAGTATCAGTAAGTATGGGAAGAAATACTGCAGATTTGTTAGGGCTTGACACCAAATTAAAAAGAAACAACTTGCTCATCTACAATACCTGACACATTCTAACTTCATCCTCTCTGAGGATAAAAAGTGGCAAAGGAAACTGATTAGTCACAATGCCAGGTGAGCCCAAAATAATGGAAATAACTTTTTTTTTTTTTTTTTAAAGGGAAAGAGAACTTGTGTTCATATGTGTATCTTTATACTGCATGACAGAATCCTGTTAAAGATCTGAGGAAAAGGGTTCCTGGAAATGGGAAAGGTCTTCTCCTATCCATTATTTACATCACCAAGCATGTCTAATGGCGGGATGGCTCCATTGCAGGCTTGATTTTCTTTTAAAATTGCAGCTTTCACTCCTTTCTTCTCAATTCAGGGTGCATCTGGAGTTACAAAGTCTGTGACAAAGAGTAGATAAGGAGACAAAATGGACAATGACAAGATAGGAGAATATAGACAAAGAAGGACATATGCTGAAATATTGCAGGAAATAAGCACCTACTTCCTACATATTTTATATGGCAACTAGAGCTACTAACATTATTAATGTATAAAGAGGACGTAGAAGTATCAGAGAGCATCTTAAAGAGTATCGGCCATCTACTCTTCAAATACCAAAAGTACCACTGCTCAGTAAGGGAACACTATAACAAACATTTTTCTCCTTCCATGTAAATGTTGGGAAGGGAGTTAATAACGCATAGCAAATAGTGATCCAAAAGTGAATGAGCCAGTAGATTATTTCTAAAAACCCTTACAGGTTTTGAAAAGCAAATATCTGAAGTAGAGGTGAGTTGGATATGAAAAAAATATTTTAGTAGTAAGCAAGAGTTATAAGAAGAAAAAATGTATTAAGAAAATTTGACTGAAGACCTCTAAGGGTAAAACCTGGTGAAAGCTAGAATACTATGAGTTATTCAGTTTGTCAGTTATTCAGTTTGTTTGAGGTGATATTAACGGCTGAGTGAAAAAAGGGAAACGTTTTAGGCTTATTCAAAACAATCCTTTTCCTTCCTGAAGTTAAATAAAACACAAAAAAGTTTGTGTTAAGCAAAACAGTTATTGAGTTTAAAGCAGTTTATGGGTATTTGGATTTTACTTTAAAAAAATACTTAAAAAAGTAAATACTTTGAAATGGCTGTACTTTTCCATATTGTTATCTGTGAATTTTACATGAATTCATGACCAGTTTGTACCAGCTTGCCATCTTATGTAACTATTTAGAGTTAAAAATGTATGAAATCATCCAGCTAAAAACTTAGAACCTTGAGAAGTGGATGAAGTTTTCTTTGAATGAATATGCAAATCTGTCAGTTCTAAGGAATATTAGTTTTGTAAGGTTTGTTTTCTGTTCTGACACATGTCTTTCTTAAGTGCTGGAAATGTGCTAAGCAATGCACAAGGCAAGCACTACCAACAGCCTTTGCCCTTTAAAGCACTTAAAGTTTCATTACTGAAAATATATAGTCATTAATAGGTGTGCTACTAAAAATTGGCTTAGCTCTGCTGTGAGGTCAGAGAGGAACAGTTTTGTTGTTCCACTGCAAATTCTTTGATCTGGTTCTTCCATTAGCTGTTTGATGTTACGGTTATTTGAATTTCATTTCAGTAGCAGCACATTAATTTGCTTTGGGGTCTCTTTTTTGGTTATGTTTTGCACATTGGAGAATTTACAGCAATAATGGTCTCTACCTTTAGGATTTTTTTTCCTGAACAAAAGTGATATGATATCCTCTCTTTTCTCCAGCCAGGATGATTTGTGCTGCTGTATGATGAGAGAAATCCTGCGTCTTTGGCTATATGTGGGGCCTAAGATACAGCCCACTGCAGCTGATAAGGTATAACGGGCTAGAGTGATCTTCAGCACCTCTGAACTGAATGCAGCAGAGACCCAACGTGGCTGGAGTTTCCAAGTCCCACTGTAAGGTAAGCTACCATATGAGTGGTAAAGCACGTGCCAAATATTTTAGGATATTCTGTGGAAGGGTATGCTGTTACTTTCAATGCAAAAAATGCTTCCTTTTACACCTGAGCGTTCCTTTCACACACCCACACACACCTTTTTTTGGACAGGTAGATCTGACTTATGAGAAGGGTCTCAGTGGATAATCTAATTAGGTAGAGTTGGAGTAGAAAACAAAAATTCACATAAAAAACATTCTTTTCCTACTGAGATCATGAGAGAAAGTCCACTGGAATGGGAATGGGTAGAATTTGCTTATCAAAATCCCTCAAGAGGAACATATAATTATATATATAGCATTAACTATAGCAGTTAGTAGCAGAAATGTAGATTCAAATTCCAGAAAGAACGAAAGAAAAAACGGTAACCTTTTAACTACTTCTGTGAATTCCAACTAGAGAAAAACAAATTATGTTTGTTTTTATAGACATTATCCAAAAACTACAGGGAGAGAAACTTTTATGTGGGAATAACAGCTAGACAACAAATGAAACATTTCTGTTTTAGTAACGGGTACTATTACTTAATCCATGCATAGGAAAACACTTTATGTCATTTTTCACTGGAGGCTAACAGTAGGTTCAAGAGACATTCCATGGTCTAGATTATTAAATTGTAGAAGGTGTAATCAAGTAATTCAGCTAGCAGCATGCTTGGTAGAATGAGAAATGTTTGTTTACATTCCAGTTTATGGTTGTTTGTTTTATTATTTTACCCTCAGGAAGAAGCTTAAATGTTTAATTCTGCAGCTTTTCTAATGTTATACAAAGCACACAATAAAGCATAAGGCAACTTTGCCTGGTTTATACTAGAACTTTTAATTAAATGTTTTTTCTTTTCTTTGCAAACTGAATTTAAAAACAAAAAGCAACAGTAGGAAGCTTTAACTGCACAATGTGCCTTTTGAGTTAGAGTCAAAAGCTCTCACTGGTTTCACTGGAGGAGGATCATGTCTTTCATTTATACAGAAAGTCTGACTTAATTTGTTGAGTATTTCTACCTGAGTTTGTGGTCTATTCACTTAAGCCCTTCCCAGATACTAATGAGTTATCTCCACAAAATTGTTGCCAGGGAAAAGACAGTTTATTTGCATTTTATGGTTTGGAACAAGGCACGTCAGAAACAGTAAATGTCTTTGTGGATGTTGTGCTGTGTTCAGTGTTCTATGAAGTGACACCTCCTCTACCCCAGCCAAATGCCCATGCCACAGAACTGTTGTACCATATTGATGTGTTATCAGCTTTTGTGCTATCAGGACATCCATTAGTAATCTGACAGAAGGAATACAATTCAATGAAAATTCAAACTGAGTGGACCAAATTGTTTTTTGGACTGCCTTTGTAGTATGTTGTATAAGTCTTTTCAAAGGTCCCAGTTTTGACAAAAAAATGTCTAATGGCGGGATTGTGACCTGCTGTTCCCATCAAAAAGTGGGGATCAAGGAGGCCTTGCTGTAACCTTTCTCTTACCCTTTTTCAACTCCATCTCAGCTTGTAGAAGCCAAACCACACTTCCATCAAGAAATTGTCTAGATATTTTCATATAATATTCTGATAGGCACCCAAGGTCCCCTGAAAATGCTCTTTTAGCAGTGTGTGAAATGGAAGATGTTGCTCCAAACTGAGTGGGAACATGTCTAGGACTTCCTATCACACCTGTACACCCAGGCATTTCTGTGTGCCTGCAGTCACAATTACATTTGATTGCGTACAAAGTGCACGTTTAGTAGAATCTGCCCAAAAGGTTGCTAGACTGAATTCTGAAGCTGTTTTGAAACTACCTGTCTATTGTTTGGTCAAACCAGAAGACAGTATATATAGATATATATATATGACATATATATATATGTTTTGGTGAATATAGACTGTATAGAACAGAAGTCTTGCCCTTTGCTTAACTTGGAAGTCCTAAATATATGCATGCTTTATTAAAAACATAGCTGTAAAAATGTAAACTAGGTGAAATAATTCAGGCAAGCAAAGCTCAAGCCAGAGACAATAATTTAGAAGCAAGATACTTCCTAATGAGTGTTCTAGGAACTGAAACAGGAAATACTGCCTCATTCCCCAGAAACATGAGCCTAATTCATACCATGTTCCTAGCCTAATTGAACTGACCGGTTCAGCTGAGTTTCAGGTAGACAGCTAAATGTTTTGGTACTCCTTGGATTTTCTTTGTTTTATTCAATCTTATGTGAGCTGATTGCTCGAGACTGGACTTCTACTGGATGTGAACCTTGCCCTCAACATTTTGTAATACCTGGATTTTGAAAAGGTTTCTTTTGGGTCATGAACTCTGTAGTTCCACCATCCATTAATGTAAAATGTTTGCATAAGTATTTCTAGATGAATGATTCACTTGTTAAGAAGTAATAGCAAATAAATAAATAAAATACAAGATTTCAGCAGAAAAGCAATAATGTGGATCCCTCTAGAGGCCATTTGTGTAATATTTGGTAGGGAAAAGAATTAAACTTGTCTCCCAATTCTCTGTCCACAAATAAAGGAAGCTTATCTGTCTTATGTTACTGCTTATTATCTTGCCAGCGTGCTTCTGTTGGGTGGTGAAAGCTGTGTTATTATTGTCCTTGCTCTTCCTTAAACAAGTTCATACTTCAAACTGGGTAATGCAGCAGGAGTTTTACTGTGCATTAATTCAAAGTCTTAAATTAATTCCTATGTGCTTCTTTCCTTGAATATTGTTTTTAAAAAATAAGTGTTTCATGTTAGACACTGATCAGTGCATCTGAAGGATAGGTTTCCATTTGCAGTAGTATTGCCAAGGAGCTAATTAAACCAGCCAGACAAAAGAAATACTATTACTTTCCCATGTGTGCATGTTTAAGCAAAAGCCTGTGTGGATCTGATTCTAACCTCAAGTATTGTGGCATTACTTCTGAGCATGTGTGAAAAGTCAAAACTTAAATAACTGTAAAAGACGAGATATACTGTCATGGTGATGGAAACCTGCAGACAATGAGCTGAAGTGTGAGTGGTTTGAGTGAAGAGGAACAGTGCTCAGGACAGCAAGGGAATGAGCAGAGCTTTCTAAACTCTTCATGTTGCATCTGGTATAAAAGCAATCGGAGCACAAATTTAAGAGGGCACCTAAATTATGTTTAAGTTCACACATGTTGAACACTGTCTGTGATGAAATTTGCACGTTAAATGCTTCCTGGGCCTGAGAGCACTGTAACTCCAGTAGCTCATTCGGGATGATCTGCTTACTGGGGTGTGTGCATTGACTTAAAGGATAGAGATGACTCCAGTTTATCAGCATTCCCTGTGAAATAGCAAACTGTGAATACAGGGGTTGAAGTACAAGCAATGTTCCACAATCTGTCCTTGATTGATTGAAAAGCCTTGCCACAAAACATCAAACAAATTTACACAGCTAATCAGAAAAATCAAAATGTTTTTGTAGTGATCTTGGTAAAATTCATTGAGTAAACTGTGCTGCTAGTGATGCTTCCACTTTGTATAATTAGAGTTGTATAATTTGAGTATGTAAGTGGTTTATGATTAATGTCCTTTAAAATATTTTTAGCTCAGCTCTGGTTCTTGTGCTATTTATTCTAAAAGTTTATCATTCTTACCTCCTTCCTAGCAAAGTGTTAGGAAGCGTTATCACTATTATTCCACAAGATCCTCCCATTACAAATTATTAGGTATTAGAAAATTAATTTTAATTTTTAATGAAATGAATGTGAAGAATAGTATACTTTTGTACTTACTTTTGGCATAGAGCAAAAGTGTTTTTGATCATTCATTACAAGTAAAATATCCTGTTGTACACCATGAAATGTAATTTCATCCACATGAGTGAATGCTGATGAGGTACTTTTGAAGAAGTGTTGAGTAAAATCATGATCCGTGTTCAACTTTGCTGCAAAGGTGAAAAGCATAATGTTATAATGAAAGATAAAGGCAATTTACAAAACAATTTACAAAAAAAACAGCATATTTTTATGTAGCATTACACTACCTGTGGAAAAATTCTGTATCTTGCATTCATCATGCACTACAATATACAGAAACATAGGCAGATTATGCATAATCTGGATTGATTTTTGACCACTAAATGTCAATATACCAGGCTTTAATAGTCTGGGGTTCACAGAAAGTACTGATAGTGTCAAAATTTCACCCTTACTTTCATATCGGATCTGAGCCAAGAACTATTGATGGCAGGGGAAAGACTCCAGTGGGCTTTGCATCATTCTTCACTCTGCTTCACCACTTTGCTTAAGTGCCACTTTACATTTTTTCTATGTACTTGTTCATGATAGAAGTTTCATTTCAAACCAGGAAGTATATCTGAAAGGATGTGAGCTGTCACCAGGTACTTTTAAGCAATGCAATTCTCTTATTCTGAGTTGATCGACTGGGTAATTGATTTATCGTTGCTTACATTTGGCTCCATAATTAAGTGGGAAGCAATAACTCAGGGGCTGCATCTGCCAGTAAGTGGAGCTCTTTGCTAGTCCAGGGAGGTCTTCACCAGGAGCCTTATTTTATTTTACCCCCCAAACAAAGAACTGTAGAGCTGATATTCAGTTTTTCTTCAGACCCTTTGCAGCGTCCACATTATGTTACACTTCTGTTGGTTTATAAAACAAGAGGATGATGGCTAAAGTCAAGCAGATTATAAATTATTTCCATGGAGATTTTGTTCCTTTCCTCTTTGACAGCCAACTGTTGTATTCATTTCCTCTGACCCTTAAAAGAAAGGGGTATTTTAGTACTTTAATTTTATCTTTATGTTTTTTTTCTTTTTTCTTTCTTTTTTTTTTTTGTAAGAAACATATCCTGGTATTTTTAATAAAAATGGTGTGGGTTGCCATGCCAGGTGTTTGGGGAGGAGGAAAGGGTTTCCCATGCTTTTCACGCTGTGGGCTCATTACCCACCAATGAACATTTATAGTAATGGTTCCTTAGAGTACAGAATGTCAACCCAGTTGTGCAATGATCTACTTTGTGGCTTTATAAAAGGTTTACAGTGTAGGATGGTGAAGGATCTGCTTTCACGGGAATGACTTTTCCAAGAATCAACTATATTTTAAATTCTTTTTTACTCCAATCTGGGTTAGGAAGGATTGCTAATGAAAACGTATAACTTTCCAGTCACATATAGAGAAGCAAGAAGAAAATTATATTCAATCAAGATGTCATGTCAGGACTAGTTTTCTAACTTACACTCTGAAATGAATCCTCAGTGAAAAACAGACTGAACATAACATTACTTTGCTAATGTTGGAGGTATACTTCTTTATGTACTTTATTAATGTTTAAGTCTCATTTGTTTATGCTGGTATGTGGTTTACTTAGTATGTTACTCCATATATCCTGACAATGCTTTATCCTAGTTATTGTATATATACATTGGTTAATGCCAGGTCAGCCAGCTCGCTGAAGGTGGCTCATTTTGTGCATAATGTGTATGCTGCAGTGCTTGTGTTTCTTCCTTCTGAGCTTGCCAGCGTTCTTATTGTACCACAGTCCCTACTGGTATTGCTATCCTATTGCTGAAAGAAGAGCGAGACTATTTTGGCAAGAAAAAAATGTTAAATGTGCAGCTATGACTTAATAAGGAAAGACAGAAAGAGGAAGATGCATTCCCTCTTGACATGTTCTTGTGTAGGGCAGGGAAACCGCTCTTTCCTGCTGTTGTGGGGGTGAGTTAAGCAGGGAAATTCGCCTCACCTTGGAGATGACTTCTACCAACTTCATAGCTTTGAATTGAATCTTAAGGGGAAGGGACATTGCATTTCTGAAAAGGTTTTAAACAGTTAAGCCCCTTTTCTCAGTGCTTCTAATAAATATCAATCAGTAAATTAATAGCATTATTCGTGTTAGTAACAACAACAAAAAAAAAGCCAACGAAGTAGAGGAATACACCACCATCCCCAGTGTACAGGTGGAGGCATAGACTGCAAAATGGATTAAGTGAATTGCCACATGGTGAAGTTGGAAATTGTATCCATCTCTCTTGTGCCCAAATGATATGCCATGCTCTTGCTTTTGCACCTTTTGAACTTATTGATGTTATGAGCCATACTCAGCTTTGTTTTCTTTCATTGCCAGGACAGTGTTCTCTGGAAATGCTTTGTAATTTTGTGTGCTTGGCCAGACCTTTATAGCCCTGGGAGACGGATTCAAGCAGAGCTTAGAAGCAGATCTACTTAGACTAAAATCACAAACTCTTTAAATAAGGGGAATTCAAAACAACAAATTAAGAGAAAATGGAAATAAAAAGGGTTTGTAAACCTGTGACATATGGCTATGACTGTCTATGCCTGTTGCTTCTATGATTAGTGGTTGAGTCTCCACAACTTTCAGAGCTGCAGCGAAGTGTGGAGGTTCCAGCTTCCAGGTCTGCTCACCCTGTCCCTGAAGTCTCTTGAAGCTTCTTCGCCTGAGTTTGCTCAGCAGCTCTCCAAAAAAGATGCTGCCTCCTCTCTTCTTCCCCTGAACCACTGACCTCTGAGCAGAATATAGCATATAACAAAGCATGCAAAAATTAAATAGCTGCAATTCTCCCCTTGTAGAGTATCTTTCTCAGATTGGAAGGTAGAGAGTATCACTGAATCTGAAGAAAAAAGTGCTCCCTAAACAATGAGAAGGGCTCTCCATAGCTATAGGGAAACCATGAAATGAAAGGCAAACACTGTGTTCATGAGATGAGAGTGGCTCATGGCAGCTTTCCACAGTACCTTCACTCCCTGTAACCTGTTGTGTTTTTCAGCCTCTGCAGAAACCAAAGCTCACCTGTGCTTTCCCTCAGGTCTTTCAGGGACCGATTATTTTTCCAAGTACAAAGACCTACTTCATTTAGTTTTTAGGGGCTTTCACTGGTGTTGCGAAGTCTCTCATATATTCAGAAAAATACATCTGTATATCTCTGCAGGATCACATCATTTTACTGCTCGTACAGCATAGTGAGACTGAATTTTAGATCACTCCCAGGCAAATCTGGCTTTTACTCCATATAAAAGTCAGGTCTCCCATAAACCATAGCTCTGTTCAGAAACATACTTAGGGATTGTTGCCTCTTAAAAGCAAGGAAGGCAGCAAATAGTTTCATTCAATCAAAACAAACAAATAAAAAAGCCACAAAGCTTCCTTAAAGACCACCGTATCAGTGCAATAAGCCTCAAAGCTTTGATAACTTATATTCCTCTCAATTGTGTGCGACTTTGTTAGAGGATTCATTAGTTAACGCTAATGAGTACTTCCCTACACACTCTCATCTTCATAGCTAACACACCAGCACTTGTCTCAAAGCATTACAGTAACATTACATCAACCTACATAGCTAACTATGATTTATTAGACTGCAAAACAAAAGCAATGTAAAAATTGACTAGAATGGATATTGGGAGGAGAAAAAAATGTCAGACTAATCTCACATTTTTCTGTAAAAGAGGACACAGCCATTCTATCCAAACCAAGATTCCTGTATATTCTTTGCTTTACCTTTATGCTTAGAAATATCATCTAGAGCAAACTGGATTTTACAACTATGTAAAAATGCTCTGTTGATTTACCTGAATGTTGCAGGAGGTGTCAAAACTGTATTGAAACTACAGGTAAGGGCAAACTGATAAACTGCATACCCATAAAGTCTAAATATGGAGAAGAGTTACATTAACTTCAATGGAACAGTGCAATCAAGAAGTGCTTAAGTGCTGTGGTGGATCATCGCCTCTTTCTGCCATGTTTTACACCAGACTAGCACAGTTGAATTGAACTGGAAAGACAGGGCAATGGAGACATGGTTCATAGGCAGCCAGTGCACACGTAACTTTTTAAGACAACCTCCCCTTTGACTTGAGTCAGTGTTGCTGGCTTAAATTAAGTAGAGGATTATTTTGTAGCTTTATGTCTCTGTGCTGCTACCAGACCTGGAGAGAGTCTCTCAAAAGAAATGTCTGAATCGCTGGAGTCATTTTGAATCACTGTCACTGCAGGAGAGGCAGTAAGTGCTGTGGTACAGAAGGCTGCTCCCTGAGCAATCAGGTGTTGAAAATGGAGTGAAGCTGAAAGCCCTGATTGGCATTAGCATTCAGCACCAACATGTCTGCTCATAACCAGCTTGCAATTTTAAGGGCTTATATGAAGTACAGACCTTACAATAGCACATTCCACAGGACAAGGATATATACCTCAAGAAAAGGTAAAAGAAACAGAGATAAGATAGTGATGAATTATTTTGTCACTTCTCTCCTGTTGTGCTGTAAACAGTCCTCAAGCAGCTTGAATGCACTGCTTTGGTAAGTAGCTTAAATACACTGCTTTGCTAAGTAGTTTGATATTTAATCATTATTTTTGTAAGTTAGGCTGTCAAATAGGTGTAGTCTCTGGATGTGCTGCAATTGCTGTCAAAGAAAGAAAAATTAATTCCCAAGTATGGCTTCTTCGTATCATACAAACCATAGAAAAATGTAATTGGGGTCAACTTTGGTTGCCCTTTTGAAAATATTCATGTAGGGACTTTGGGCAAGAGTTTATTTCTGAATCCTTCGTGAAAATAAAATGAGTTTACAGCAAACCCAATAAAATAACAGGCTGCATGTAAGTTAAATCACAAGGGAAAATGTAAAAGAGTTAAAAAGTTCTATAAGCTTTCCAAGAATATAGCGGAGTTAGAAAGAGGACTGGACTGACCTCAAATACAGTCAGGTAAAGCTATTCATGAACAGATGCAATATTTCTGACTTCAAAAAAAGTGCGTGTGCACATTTGGAGAGTTCTGCTGCTGCTTAAACAGTGGTTATGAAAACAGGTTCATAAATAGTGTGAGATCTACTGAAAAACTCAACAAAAAACATTTTATATCTATTGCAGAGATAAGACTAAACATGACATTTAAATTAGATATCCATAGTACTAGATTGAGGGGAGTAGGTAGATAGCTATATCCATTGCCAGCTGTATTCCTCCTGTCCTATCTTTTAAGCAGCTGTATTCCTTCTGTCCTATCTTTTAAGCAGTCAGTATGGAGGAAAAAAAAAAGGGGGAGAGAGAGAGAGAGAGAGGGAGAGAGATTTTCTTCCTTTGGGAGAGAGAGGACTAACAAATGAGCTCTTTCTGCCTTGCTAAATATTAGGGATGCCAGATCTTCGCTTTTGTCATCACCCTCCGTTTTTACTTCCAGGTTTGGCACAAGCTTACAGAATAGATGGAATAAGCAGTGTAAAACTTATAAAGCAAAAGAAAAGGTCATTCTGTAGAAATAAATATCAAAAGTAGGTCAGTTGCCTCCTTTATGCTGTTCTACTGCTGGTAAAGGTAAAGGTGGTAAAGACCCAGAAAGAGTCCCAGAGGTTATCCCTTGGGAAAGAAGACAACTTCACTTGGTGAACATGGCTCCATAGCGTAGCAGGGAAAGCAGGGGTGAGGTGAAGCGGCTCGCAATTCCATCAGAAAGTAATGGAGCATGGAAAGAAGAGGAGGAGAGTGGCAACCTTCAAACAGTTCAGGGCAGAGGTTGCCCAAAGGCTCGGGAGCCGTGGCACAAGGCCACTTGCAGTCATTGCCAGGGCCTGGGAGCCGTAGTCCTGCAGCCTGGGTGTGAACCGCCTCTGCCAGCAAGTACTTTGCTGCTGACAGAGAAATTTCCTTTGGGACTTCTAGATTTGTATTAAAGCTTTTTGCACCTTTCATCTCAGCTTGCAGAGCTGCAATGAATTTGTAGTTGAGACTCTAAACTACCTAAAACACTGGAAAAAAAAACGTTCTTTTAAGCAATTTTAATGCATCTCTCTAGAGTGCTGATGTTGCCAGGGTGATCGTGTAGTAGAGCGGAGTGCAGGGAAATACTGGCCCTTTGTATTTTGGGACAGATGGCCTGCAAAATTGCTCTTACCACATTTGCCCACTTCCAAAACAATTCTTGTTTTAGAGCTAGTGGCTCTTTGACTCTCCTTAGTGTATGTCTGTGCCTTTCTTAATGTCAGCTACAGAAACTTCAGTCATTACAGACCTGAGGCTGCAAACCTGCTTTGACAGAAATCCACACCTATTTTGCATTTCATTTCCCTCTGTACTGAGTGAGAAAATGAGAGGGTGTATCTGAAGAGAGATGGCATCTCAGGAGATGTGCAGCCCAACTCCCAGCGAGAAATCTGGATTCATGGGCAGCATCCAGTAATGTCAGGACACCTCTTACATGTGCGGTCAGTTTATCTCTGTAGAGTACATCTGCAGAGACATACAAAGACCAGGCTTTTTGTAGAAGTCCAGATCCACTGCACAACAGTTACCTGACTCACATGCCTTTTACCCAGAAATCCTGTATACACTTTGGGAAGTGTCACTGAGGGAGCTGGAAGGGCTAAAAACCCGTTAGTCCCCTAATAAATCTGCTTTGAAGACAGTAAATTCTAATCTGATCCATTGAGCTCAGAACAATGCTCCCCTGGGCAGAATGGATTTACAGTGCCTCCAACAAGTGCAAGCACAGATCATCACCACTGCTTCAGGGGCTTCAAGGGCTCAAAGCAGTGGCACATTTGACTTCCTAGTTCTCAGTTACAGCCAGAGCTTTTTCATTTGGATTGTACTTATTTTCTTCTCTAAACTTTAATAACATTGAAATTTTG
The DNA here is from genome assembly GCA_013399115.1 of Anseranas semipalmata. NCBI lineage: Eukaryota > Metazoa > Chordata > Aves > Anseriformes > Anseranatidae > Anseranas > Anseranas semipalmata. The sequence goes on from VXAA01000465.1 coordinate 849,127, forward strand.
AGAGTTAATCACTCACGTCGAATTCCTGCCAGTTCTGTTTTCATTCAAGAATGACTGAAGGATGTTGATGCTGTGAAACCTGACCTGTAATCTAAACAGAGCTCAGTTTCAAGCATCAGAATAAATGTTTCTGTCCAGCTGGGCTTAACCCTTGATCCTTTCCCACCTGACACTCCAGTGTCAAATCCATCCTCCTTCCCACATGCACCAGAAAGCCTTTGAATCACGTAGCAGGATCTGTTCTCCTGTCCCAGGTCACACATAATGTCTGCAGGAGAAAAATGCTGTTACTCAGTCTGCACTGGGGGCCTGACTTGCCTTTGTGGTGCCATTGCTGTGTCAAAAGCCAGTTCCTATTAGTGCCATGTGAATTTTCAGACTACATTAGCAGCTCTGTTGTACCTTGCTGCTCTCTCAGCTGAGCATGGGTTATGGCCTCCAGTGGTAAATCAAGGGGTGCATTACACTGGGAAAATGTTTTGTATACATAACTTTCCTGAACCCTCCCAAGTCAGTCTCCAGCCTGTTTCTGGGACAGAGCCATTCGGTGTTAGTCTTCGTGGCAAAACCACAGCCTAAATAATGAAGGAAAACTGGGAACAGGCTCACATAGGATTAATATTTCCAATTCTGAGGTCTTTATGCAGTCAGGGGAAAAATCGGTATTCTTTTTTGAGCAGTGTATAAAATAAATTTGAGAGTTCATTTAGAAATGAGGAGAATAGACAAGACCCTATATGATACAAGTGTGAAACTTCCCGTACTGACTCTTTTTGCTCATTCAAGGGGTAAGTAGTCTGTCTATTTTTGAAGTTCTTCCACCTTTGCTTTGTTACTTAGCAGGGACAATATTTTTTTCTTGGTTTTGCGTTTTAAAGTGAGAAATGTTCCATAGGCTTTACGCTGTCTGTCACTTAAAGGGAGATGGAGATTTATGTGGGATACAGTTATTCTCACTGTTTCTTTTTGGCTAATCTTTTTAATAAAATCTTTGTCCAAGAGCCAAATATAAATATGAAGCACTTGCCTTAGTGATTGAAACTGCTGTACCAATGGATTTTTCCTATGACACACATATCATATTCTGATTTTAAACTCTGAATACACAAGCATTTTTTTCACCCTTCAAAAAGGTATAGTTGGCCAATGGAAGAAGTATTGTTCTGCAGCTGCTACTGGAGCCAGTTTCTCATGTAGTAAAAATATATGATTCCAGTGGTGCTGTAAACTTCATCACTTCTGAAAGTATTTCTGCACATGCTGGACTGTAAAATGACACTTGCCAGGTGGTTTCTGTTTTCAAGTACATCTGCTCCGCCCGTAGCTATAACTTTTTCTAATTGTAAATGCTGTTGGTCCTGGGCATGAGTCTCCTCTTACTTTCACCATTGGCATGTTGTAGTATCTCCTTTCAAATAAACTGAGTTATGCTACTGTCAGTGCCATGGAAGTACTAACACAGTAGTCTCTGATCTATTAAGGTGACTGTGGTGGCAGCATGGAAACCTAAAGTTTCTACAGTCTGCTCTAACATTATGCCTGGTCATAGTGCTCTAGGGGGAGGTAGAGAGCAATTTCACAGTGTTTCGTATTGCCTGTGATTTAAGGTAAGAAAATCTTACACTGTTGGACACAGCATCTCTTATTTATTGGGTGATTCCCTGCACTTTATATAAATAATTGCTGGAAAAGCATTGAAGTGAAGTTAATTCATCTCTAGGCATAGTTAGGCTCTTAAAACTTTCAAGGTAAGTTTGTTTAAAATGCCAAAATGTTTTTAAAGTGCTGTTTTTGAAGTACCACAGGCTCTTGAATATATCCTTTCATGGATATTCAAAGAAATGTAGCCTTCTAAATGTTTAATTTAATGGCTGATAATAGGATTCGGGCTTTTTAGGCTGAGAGCTTTCGAAAGCTCACTCAGCTTGTTTATCTATATAGAGTAGGGACACAGCATATAATTGAATAAACAATCGGTTAATTAATCTTTCAATCTTGCAGTATAATTCATTTGTACTTGTGAATGATAACCTCTTTGGCAAATGCTGGTTTCAGATCATGAAGTGGTGTTCCACTACAGGAACAAAAAATGGCTTTTCAGTCCCCATCTGTGTTTTACTTCTGCAGAAAGCACTATAAATCTCATACCTCTTTTATAGATAATACATCAATATTATGGTACTTGCTTGAAAGTTGAGATTTTATGGCCTTAGATCCTCTGTTTAATAATAGTTTTTCTTTCATTTCAGCATGAACCCTTCACAGGGAAATGCAGCTCAGGTGTCCAGACCCTGTTGGCACAGCGCTTTCATTGGCTTCCCAGGAACATGGGCTTGTTGGAGGTTAGCGCATGTTTGCCTGGGTAAGTGAGTAGACAGTAACAGGCACTGGTTGGGTTGGCAGGCTCAGATGAAATACCATAGAAACATGGTCAGCTTCATTTGCTTTCTGCCCTCTGAACACATGGCTGGGAATAGTATGTAGTTGCAAGCTGTGGGGTTGTGTTTTTGGCTTGTTTTTCTGCTTGTTTGTTTGGATTCTTTCAACTGAGGAAAACAGCATTTGTAGAGTGCAGATACATTTTGAAAAACCACAATAAAATGAAAGAAAATCACAATAATTACAAAGATTGACTAAAGGTCAAAGATAGAGTTGGTCAAAGTCATCACCCAAATTTGCTCTGTACTTTTCCTGTGGTGCGTCACAGCTCCTGAGACTTACGCTGGGTACTGCCAGTCCTGTTTGCTTGACTGTCTTTCTCCATGTCTGTGTCTTTTTTTAGAAGTTCTGAGCCCACAGCTGGATGAAGAAATAATATACAGACAAACTTTAAGACTTCACATTAAACCCAAGGTTGTTTTCAATCTGCAGTTAGGCTGAGGTAATCAGACTGAGAGCGTAAAACCTCCATTTTTTTCTTAGTTGTCTTACAGTACCATTTTTAGGACCCTGGTATTTTTACCATTTTTAAACTTGTTCTTTGACAGTGATTCCGGGAAAAAAAAGACAAGCATGAAATTATTGAGAAAATGCAGTTCATGTATCATTGGCATTGGATCTGACTGGAGGATCATAGGACTAATTAGCACCTAGTACAAAAAGATCTACTTAGAGATGTTCAGACTTTGGTACGTGGGATTTGGGTTATGATTGAAGTGGTTATTGGATGCACAATAAACTTGTGACTAGATATTACCTTTACATTGCCCTTTACATTTTTCAACTTCATTGGTAAGGAAATACCATGAAGATCTAGCTGCAAGGAGAATTTGGTGGAAATAAGAAAAACACCAACAAAGATTTTATCATTCTGATCAGACTGAGAACATGGCAGAAAGTCATTGGTTATACAAATTACCTCAGCTAATAGTATCAGAAGATTATGTGGAATGAAAGCAAGCAGTTCAGGGTCTTTTGCAAAGAACTAGAATGACAATGAGTGTAGAAAGTCCTAAGCCAGCTTAAATCTCCAATTTTCTGGCCTGCACCATTCTGAGCAGTAATCAAGTAGTACAGCAACTAATCATTCTGTCAGTAAGATCTGTGCAAGAGAAAAGTTATTCAGGAAACCCCTCCCCTCCTTCCAGAGCCAGAAAGCTTGGGAAAGAGCTGAGCATAAGAACATCCACACTTGTGCAACAGCAGCCAGAAGCTGGGAGAGAGAGGAAAATGTTGGCACGAAGCATAAAAGTCAAACTGAAGACTCAGCAAGCAAGAGGTTACAAGGGAAAGCCAGACCCCCATCTACCACAGGACCGATACAGAATGGAGAGAGGAAGTTGTTGAAGTGGACTGGCTCTCTGATGGGAAGGCTGTGTCCTCACTACCTACGGTTCACTGGAAAAGCCTCTGGTGTTTGCTAAAGGGGCTTTACTCAATTCTGAAATGTCTTTACTGCTAATAGAGTTGTCTTTGGCATGATGCAGTGAAAAGTTTCTTCTTAAAAAAAGGAAGACAAAACCAACAACTAAAACCCACAATAATAGGATTTAGAAACAAAACCAAATGAGTTTATAGTAACAGACTAGCTGTTAACCTTCTTGTACACAGATTGTTCTGATTTATTTTTGGAATATGGCACTGAGCTCTAGATTTATTCAAGAATGCTCTGAGAAATTTTCTTTCCTTGTCCTTTATTACAGGACATAACATGCCACAACTCTCTGATCTTGTTTCCTTTCACTTTCTACCATAGTTTGAAAGACTTTGTCCTCCTGGCTCGTCTTGTATTCCTTGGCTTTTTGCAGAACTTCAATTTCTGTGTGCCAAACTCTTTTCACATAATGTAACTCAATCCGTATGTCCAGTTCATACAATTGAATACAAATCTCTGGCAGATGCTCTCTCAAAATCCAGCTACCACTTCAGCATTTTTTTGTCCCATGCAGTTTTTAAGAGATTTTTGCAGCTTTAAGTTTGGGCAATTAGAAATAAAAGCACCTTCTTTCCTGCTACAGATTCCCAAAAAACTCTTAAAGTTTTGATTCCCAGTTTTTTCATTCAAAGCATGATGACCTTGCAGTTAGATATTTTATTTTCCTAGTCCCTCCTGTTTTCAAAGAAAAGCTAAAGATTTGAAGACATCTTTTTAAAAGTATGGAAACTCCAGTATTTTGCCTAATGTTCCTCTGCCCAAATCCAGTTTGTTTGAAGCCCAGGTTGGATCAGCAGCTTGTACTTGGTTACGGATGTTGTTCTGCCTATTACTTGCTATGTGAGACTGCTGAAGAACTGGTAGCAGTGGGTTGAGTGTTGTGTTTGTCCATCACATTTCAAAGAAGCTCGTATTCTGGATCCAAATTAGCTCTGCCAGCTTTTTGCTTCTGGTTTAGACAGAAAAAACAACAGTTTTCAGACTTCTACAACAGTCAAAATTTATTCGGTTTCCTTATCTGAAGACTACCATTTTTGTTTTTATGCTTGTGAAACAAAGCTCTATTTTCATGCATCCTTGTTCTGTGACCAAGCTCTGTAAATGAAAAAGATCAAACACTAAAAGATGTGCGCACAATGTACTTCTACTGCACTGAGCCTGAAAAAAACCATCAAGCTGTAAAAACCATCTGAAAAACAAGAACAGGATGCTTGAAAATTCTTACGTATTTAAACGCTGCACTAGGCACTTTCTATTTTAGGACAGGATTTAATTGGATTCTGTAAAATGCACTGGCAGGATGGTCTTTTTCTTACCAGCAGGTAACCGCAGTTCCAAAAAAATGTGCTTTCTGCAGCGTAGCTGTAGGAACTGTTGGTACTTAGAAACTAGCAAAGTCATTAATCAAAACAAAAGAACAAACTGTTATATAAAGCAATAATTTTGCCAGACAAGTATTTTGAGTCTGTCTAAAACAGATGATCAGAACATATTACCCAGTTTTTGGTTTATTGTTTCCATAAAAACTTGGAAGGATACATGTCTGGTCTAGTAATTTTATTTTTTTTTTCAGGCACAAATATAATGTTCTTCTTAAAGTGATTATTTTTTTAATCTTTCTGGTTCTTGCAGCATTTTTACCTTATCAATGCCTAACTTATTGTCCATTGCAACAATGCGTTGAAGATGCTGAAAACGAGTGAATACCAATGGGAAGCTTCACAGGAGATGTTGTTATCAGTAGTAGTAACCATGGAAACTTGTTTAAGATGACCTGAAGTATTCTAAGGATAAGTAATACAATGAAAGCAAGCACAGGGAAATTTAGGCTGATTAATCGGGAAAACTCAGCTCTTCATGTTGTATCCTGTTAAACTACATTAAAAGGTACTAGAGAACTAGGGCTTGGAGCAATTTAAAACTGGCTCAGATGATGGCATTTGAGGTTCTCTTGTAGGAAAGTCTTTTGGCAGGAGGGGGGGCTCTGTTGATCTCAGAGTAATTTCAGATAACATTAGTTGCAAATGTTAAGATTCCACGAGTCTTGCTGTATACCGGTAGCTTTCTCAGTTCAAGTGCCTCACAGATACATTTTCGAATCAACACTGGAAATCCCTGTCCACTGGTGATAATCCCACTCTTCTGGAAAATCTGGATTGAAGCAGGAGACATTTCAGACACTAAGTACCATTGTGCTGCCTTAGCAAGTATATAAATTAAATAGATCTTTCTTAAGCAGAGGCCTGTGAGTGGAGCAAAAGCAGCCAATTTTTTCCTAACTTACAGTAAGTGAAGGAGAAGAAATAATTTAATTAGAAACTTGAGTTTCAGTAAGAAGTTATTTGGTTAGAAATACTTTAATAGTCATTCAACTACTTATTTTGCATTTGTATTCCATTTCAGAGAGCCTGTGAAAAAAAGGGAGTAAATAAAGTGAAATTCAGGTGTGGATGAGTAAATACAAATATATTGAAAGCTGGCAAAAGGAGGTGAGACAAAGTTTTAACAAGATTTACTACAGTTCCCCTACACAGGCTACTTACTGTTTCCAATAAGCTTGTTCTTCCATCCCTGTTATGCTCAGTTTGATTTTGCTTAGTCACCTTTGCTCTCTTGTTCACATTTTTTAAGGATACATTTTTTAACAATATCCTGGTTTACTTGTGCCTTCTTCCCTCCTAAATAGATGAGGACTTGCAAAGCTATGTCTCACTTATCCTACTCCTTCATATTGTGATAGAGACTGAAGTATTGTCTAATTTCAAATGTTTTTAGGCTAAAGCAGTGACTGAACACAGATTACCTCCTCCTGGTCCTCCCACAGGCAGTGCATTAGTGGCAAAAAGTGAATACTCTAAATTCCTTTATCATACGGTCATCTTGGTGTCTGTTATAACAAAAACATTATAATCAGGTTGTAAATGTTAAAGAATATATGATTTGCATTGTATTGAATGTGTGTAAGTAGAGCACTACAAAAAGGATTTTTAAGGCTTTTTCCTCATTTGCTAAAAAAAACAAAACAAAACAAAAAAAAAAACGGAAAAAGCTTACTTGATTCAGTATGCATACCAAGCATGGGATGCTTGGTAAGTTGCTCTTGTTGTCAAAAGACAGCGATCCTTTCTGTGGCATTCTCAGGAATGATAGCTTGCATTATACTCTGGTTAGAGAGAAAATTTTTTCATGTTGTTTCAAAAAGTGAGATGGCAATGAAACAAGACATTTCATTGAAGAAGCTGGTAGATTTTTTGGACATTACCTCATTTTTTTATTGTAGGGCTTTCTTCTGATAAACCTAGACAAGTCACTTACACAGAGCTTTCCATCTAAGGCTTTTTGAAGTTAATTTATTTTTATATTAATAAAAAGCTGCAGAGAGAACTCCTAAACAGGTGACTTTCTAGTTGATACTTGCCTGTGTTATAAATAATGCTACAAGTTGCTATTTAAAGTAAGTGCATTTTTATGTAGTAAGATTAGACTTGTTGAAACTGATGGGTAGAAAAACTGTCTCCACCTCTCCCTTTTTGCTGTCACCTTTGCTCAACATTTGGAAACCAACAACCTGTAAGAGTCTCTTGGAAAGCCCAGCATGATATGTAGGAAGCAGCCAAGTGTCACTAGTGGTATCTGGCTTGTACAGCTTCTTTGATCCCACAGATGTGATTTAGGCAGCTCTGAACCTGCTTTTACACAACACTTGTTGTAAGTAAGTCAAATTGTCCATCTCTAATGCCTCAGGTTCATAAAAGACATAATTGGTATAAAGCCACCTTGAGTCTTCTTACTAGCTGTTCAACCATAGGCTTAATACAGCTCACCAAAGCTGAACTCTCCGACTGTATTTAGAAATGTTTCAATGAATCATTTGAACTTTTTTTCTAAATACTTTGAAGTATTATTTTCTGGTATATTGAGACACAATTTTTGCTTTCCTGTGCTTAGTATAATCCACATGTGACTGCTCTTCTTTATATATCTGCTTACATGCATTTAGCTTCAAATCTGCACAAAAATACCCTATTATAGGATAATGTGGTGAAGAAAAAATCATTCTGCCTTTCAACTGTGTTTGACCTACCAAAAAATCAGTTTAAAATCACCAAGAGCCCAAGCTCACAAAGACAACAGAGATGGAAGTTTTTGGCCAACTTGTACTCAGCAAGCTCTATAGTTTTCTCTGAGCTGTAACAGCATAGAAGCGGCATTGACTTAAAGTAGTCTATAGCCATTTGCTCATTACCAAAACATCAAAATAGTTTGTTCAAATAACTTTAAGTATACACTATTGTTGTCCATTCAGTATCTTCCCAGGCCATTTCTAAATGAACCAATTTAACAAAACATATTTTCTTCCTGGAGAGAACAGCCAGGAAAAAGCAAACAAATGAACAAACAAACAAAAAGCACAAAGATCCCTCAGTGCTATTTAGAGTGATGAGGCCAGTTTACGATTGTGGTGGATGCATTTATGCACTACAAGAGATGGAAGGGTAAAAGCACAGACTGTGAGATCACAAACTCAAATCAGAATTCTGAGAATAAATCCAAATAGTTTACTTGCAGTGTTGTTCCTGTAGTTTCCTTTCTTTGGCCACCTTTCTTCCTCCTTGATGATGAAGACACTTCGGTCTAAGAAGCACTGGATGAGGCTGGAAGGGATGGGTGTAAAGCAAGTGTAATAAAATTGCCATTTCTGCTCTCCTACGGGCTCAGGGTCAGTGTTGGATGGGCTTAGGTGCTCTGCTCAGACTTGCTGTTGCCTTGGCAGAGAAGCTGGTAGGGGCTATGCAAACTCAGAGTTTGGAGATACTTGGAAAAGCGTAGGTATTCCTGTGCATCACCAAAATACTAATTATAAATGGAGGTCCCATTTCTTCTCATTCTAAGAATTGCTGCAAGTCTACAAAATAAGCTGCATTTCATTGCAATTTATATCTGGAAATGTTTAATCCAAGCTTCAGGAGATGAAGCATTTCTGCAATAAAATTAATCTTTGGATATACATGCTTTTGCACATGCTTTTTCTTATTAGAGGAATTAAGTTCTAGTACTGAAAAATACCATAAAGTGTAAAAATTAAGAGGGCACTAAAAACATAGTATTGAAAAGGACATAAATCAGTTTAAAAATAATAACTTTTCTAGTTGAGCTGTTTATTGCTATTCATATTAAAATTTTATGGGAGAATAAAAATGTCCGTTATTTCTGTGCGTCTGACCATTAAACTGCAAACTTGCACATTAGTTAGAATAATGAAGTTCAAAGTGCATACTCATATCTGAACAACCAAATCATCTGGAATTTCAAAATACTTCAAGTTAATGACATAGAAAATGATATATTTCAAACAAGTTATACAAAGTTAATATAACTTAATATAAGCAGGTTAAGAATGATTAACTGTTAGATAACAAATTGTTTTCTTAAATAAGAAATTTCCATTGGTATCACTATAAAGAATCTTCCACAGAAGTACACCTGGTTCAGAGTAATTCTAGCTCTTGAATAGCAAGTGTAACAAGTATCTGAAAGGTAATATAAAATCATTGCTAGTAATTACCAATTGACAAAAAAACAATGAAGTAGCAGTAAGTAATGGTGACTGAACACAAATGACAGGCTCAGTGCAAGTGTCCCTGGCTAAGAGATGTTACCATGTGCGCTGCAAGAGATTAGACTAGATGAACATAATGATATTTTTCTGGCTCTCAAATCTGCAAACAACTGTGTAGTCTTCAGTACAGTAAGAACACCCTTGGTCAGTCTATATATCAGATGTCTCTGTAAATGATTGTGCAACTATACTCTGTGGAGAAGAATTTTTGTTTTGCTTTGTTTTTTTTAGGCTTTGTTTTTACAAGTATATTGTTTATTGCTTCCAAGATGTGCCTCATGTCGCTAAGATCTACACATTTGCAAAAAGAACTAGTTTTTTATGCACTTTAGGAAAAATGTACTTTATAGCCCGTGATTGCAGATGGGTTCTGGCTATTATTTTTCAGTCTGATACCACATTCTCATGATTGTACATCTTGTTGCATTTCCTTTTTGTCACTGTGAATTTGATTATTTACCCAAGTAGAAATCTTTAAGACTAAATACTCAAGTTTGTATTTTCAGTAGAAGTTTGCTAAGCTCAGCCATCTGTTGACACATAGTGTCTCCTGCAATATTTCTTTTTGCTCTTAAACACTGCAGTTTTAGCTGTCCTAAGTCTTGTTTTGAGTCTGGGATTTTAAAAGCCTCCAAAAAATTGAAATATGTAAGGCTGGTTTTCACTTCAAAATCATACAAAAAGGGGAGTTTGACGTGGTTTCAACATAAAATTTCAAATCAGAACTATTTTTCCTATGTCTGATACGAAGGCAGCCATAAGAATCTGAAACTTGTGGTGTGATTCATACTATAGCCACTTATTTTTGAAACTAAGTAAGTTTTCTGTAATCTTCAATTTTTCTGTATGCTTTCCGTAACTCCAGTAGTTAGCCTCTGGCCTTGCTCTTGTTAAAATGCCCCTTTGTTGCAGGGCTTCTTTTTGTGACAACTCACCCCCTCCGAGGTGTCTTTCCTTTAAAAAATTATTACAGTGTTGCTGAGTCTTTATTGTTTGCTTCATGACATATTTAATGATAAATAGCTGCTACCTGAGATGCAAATTCTTCTGTGGGACTAAGCTAAGTGATCACTGGCTGAGACTAAGTAAATCTGTGACCTTCGGCAAGACATTTCAGTACTCTGTATCAAACTTCTCTATAACAACATGTCAATGGCACCACTTCATTTATCGCTTAAGAAGGAAACAACAGTAAAGCTTTTTGCTTCTTGTGCTATGATAATACACACCCAGCAGGTGTTACTGTTCATCAGGAAAGAAATAAATGAGTGCATTAGCACTGAGAAGTGCTTGGACTCTGTACAAGTCCAAGACTTTGAGAATTTTATGCATATACACAAGTGTTTCAACTTTTGAATCCATGTGTAGAGATTTGGGAGTTTGCTCATTATTACTTTAAGATAAGTAAACAAAATTGTTTTTGTTTTCTGTTCATTACTGAACCTGCCTCGTGAAGAGTTCAGTTTTTGAGTGCTTTGCATTCAATTTGCTTGGTAGATACAATAAAGATCTGAGCCCTTGAAGTCTGCGGAGAGCTATCTGTCGATATGTCATTATAACATGGCTTCAGGAAACCTGAAAAGTCCACTACTGAGGCACAGCCTGTCCCTTTCCACCGCACTGAGAAATTCCACACCAACATCACCAGGAATGGGCTGCAGCCATCTGTAAGGAATGCTTGTTTTCCAAGGTGTGAACGTACTTAGCTTAACTATTCTGTTATGATTTAACATCAGTATTTTACTTACCAGTATTTATACACTTCAGAAAACTGAAGTAGGTGCTGGTAAACACAGTAGGTACTAATATCTTCCATGAGTGTAACTATGGAGAATGATAAAGGGTATAGTGCCTAGTTTGCTTTTAATTTTTACTGTCATTGCCAGTCTTGAGTATTAAAACTATAAACCACTTCTAACTGCCTTGCTTTAAGAGGTGATGGATTGGATTAATTTCTCTTTTTCTTCCAAACTGCTCTGAAATGCAGTTCATTCTTTCGCTCATAGTTTATGACTTAAAAAAAAAAAAAAAAAAAACCTTTTTTTTTTTTAATACTATCACTTCCCGTGGTATCAGTCTTCTAACCCACAGCTCATCTCCATCTTATCTTGCAGACTCCCAGGAAAGTTCCTCCTCTCCCAGACCCACTTGTTCTCACATACAGGTAACTACTTCCTGCTAAGCCATTAATAAACAGCATGTTATTGTGTTTCCAACACTTTGCAAATCACAAAACACCAAATACATATTGAGCATATTGATTAATTTAGCTCACAATTACTTCAGTAAAGGGTTGCAATTATTCTGCATGGTAATGCTGATCCTCACTACAACTTCAAGCTGTGCTTTCAGAGTAGGTGACTGCTCTTGAGAACCCGCAGTTACTCACTGGTGGGTTGGGACAAGGAATTTCCTCATTCTCACCTCAGTCGTTGGCACTAGAAGCCTCAGAGAAATTTCTGCTGGAGATGTTATTAAAAGAGATTCTTACGTCTGGGTTACAGGTATGCAGATTCTAACCATGACTGAAATTTAATGCAGAGATCTCTCCACCATCTTTTTAAATGTATCTACAGTGTCGTATATAGAGACATCTAAGGCTTTCACAATGTAGTTATAAAACAAGAATGGCTTGGCTGAGGTAAATTTATTCTAGAAAATATTTTTATAATTTCCTATTCTGGTTAGTTGCTAAATTTAAATATATCATCAGAATATTATGCTTTCCAGCAAGATTTTTGCACTATGTGAATTGAAGCATGTATGTTTGTCTGTCAGGTTCATGAGGCCTCATCTACACAGATGAGACCCTGATGCAAACCGGCAAGGACTTTCCTTCTGTTGCTCGCACTTTGGTTTCCAGGGGAAATAAAGCCAGGCCCACACAGGCTGCAAGAGAACGTGGTCTCCAACATTGCCTCTCCTGGGCTGATTCCTGATCTGGATAATCAGAAGCCCGAGACACACCAAAGCATACAGACCAACCTGAAAAGAATACATGGTTATCTGAATTTGGATTTTGAACTTACATTTGCTTTCAGATAAGAAGGAACTCCTTGAGGGACTCTAATTAACCAGTACCTTTATACAGTGGTATTCAACTCTTTTTGTTTTTCTTTATAAATTTGGCTTTATTTGGGGGACTTGGTTTACATCAACTCTCCAAAAAGACGAGTTTGTCATTGTATTGCTTTGTTATTCCTATATAATGCCATCCATCATAGACCAAAAAAAAAAAAA